>JAGXJF010005250.1:0-516770 GCA_019208055.1 Stipa capillata | reverse complement strand
TGCAACCAAAAGAATCAACTCCACATAAGATGGCAAAATATTCATCACAAATATTGTCAAGTCCTCACATGACTCACAATCTGCCTAGAAATGTATGTATATATTGTATACGTTGCTTTAGAAAGAAAGAAAAGACACACTAACCCTAGACTTAATCTCTATTGCTTATGACCTAAGTGCTTGTGAGAGTTTAAATATTTTTGAATCAAAGGTTTGGAAATTCTTCAAGGGTTCCAGAACTGGTTTTGTGAAGTCCAGAACCAGCTTATAACATGATGAACCGGTCAAACCATCGTGGCTGGTTTAAAGAGAACAGGAAACCGGTTTTGATGAAGGAGTACGCCTCTGCAGAGCTAGAATACGCTTCCTATAGGAGGGGGCAGAAATGATTGAAGGTAAAGGATCAAGATGTCGGCCTAGAGGGGAGGGGTGAATAGGCGACTAACTAATTTTAATTCAAAGTTAATCAATTCTACAACTTTTTTGGAATTAAACTAGATTGCTTAACAAAGAAGACAATATTCAATTATGAGAACTCCAATATACTAAGCAAGATAAATATGAACTATATAAGAATACTTGCAAAGTAAATGCGGAATTGAAAGAGGCAAGGGACAAAGATTTGTTGCCGGAGTTCGGATCCTTGAGGGGATCCTACGTCTCCGTTTGGGTAGCTCGATCACACGTGATCAAGAGCCGGCTTCTTCTCAAGCCTTTATTCCCTCGAGAACTCTCCGGAGTCTCCTCGACTTCTTCTTGGTGATTCTTTCCTCGCGGAGGCGAATCCCGGCCTTCACAAACTTCCCACGGCTCACCACACGGATCGGGAGCTCATGAGTGACTCCTAACCGTCTAGGAGTCCTCAACCTCCAAGAGAAATGAGCTTGATGAACACTTGGAGATGAACTCAATGTGTTGCTTGGATTGGATCTCAAATCACTCAACTCTTTCTCTTCCTCTCAAGGTTTCTCTCTTGGTGCTTGGAGGAGTGGAGAAATGCTCTTGTGTAGGCAGAAAATGGAATGGGCAAAGAGTTCCCCTTGCTATGGGCAAGGGGGCTTATATAGAGGCTCCCTTAAAAACTAGCCGTTTGAGCCAAACTGCCAAAATCCGGACCCTCCGGATTTGAGCCGGACCCTCCGGATTTTCAAATCCAACGGCTCTCTCGTGAGGTGGCAGAGGGAATCTGCTGGGAATTTTCTCACTCGGACTGTCCGGATTTTACCCGGACCCTCCGGGCCAGTATCCGGACTTTCCAGAACAGATCCGAACATCGGTCCGGACTGTCTGGGCTGGGGTCTGGCCTTTCCAGTACTGATCCGGACCCTGAGCCGGACCCTCCGGCCTGAGGTCCGGATCTCTTCTGGAAAACCCGGACTCTGACCCGGACCCTCCGGCGTGAGGTCCGGATCTCTTCTGGAAAACCCGGACTCTGACCCAAACCCTCCGGCCTGAGGTCCAGATTTCTTCTGAGATGAATATTATGGGGTTTTCTGCGGGAGCTTTTTGGCGACAAAGACTTTTGCTCGGCAAGGACTCTTCTCGACCATGTTCATCAAGCCCCTCTTTATAGTACGGTGGTCCTAGACTCAATGTGACTCTTGTCACTCAAAAGATAAAGATTACATCTAGGAGATTTACCACCTTCTTTTCCCTTTTCTTTTCTTTTGAGGGGTCGCCGATGCTCCTTGGTTTCATCTGTTGAGGACTAAAATCTATTTTTACACTCACAAGGGTCATTAGTCCTCTAATCGTTTGTCATTAACCGCCAAAACACATTTGGGGGCCTAGATGCACTTTCAATCTCCCCCTTTTAGTGGTTGATGACAACACGATTAGCAACATAGATGGATATATATGAATATCGATTTGAGATGCTCGGATATGAATAGCTCCCCCTATTTGTATGCACACATAAATTTTTTAGGAGCTATAATGTGCATATATAGATTTAATCACATGAAGCATCATATTTAAGCATTTTGAACGGCATACATGCATGACTAGATATGAGAATAAACATAGTTCAAACCACGATAGATTAATACGATAAGATTATCATAGTAGCATACGACATCGAACACAAATATATGTTTTACAAAGCCATTCCAAGAAATCAAGCTGAAAGAACGAGGCTTTGTAATCATTAGCCCTAATTAAACCCGGCATCCTAATAGAGCTACTTCTCCCCCTTTGGCATCAAGACACCAAAAAGGGAAAAAGAAGCGCTGCTATCGACCCATCTAAGAGGAGGCTCCGTCGTCGTCGTCGTCTTCGTCGAGGGGTGGCACCTGGAACAGATGAAGAGGACTCAGCTTGAGCAAAACGGGTCCAAAAAGTTTTCCGGATCACTGGGCACTAACTCAGAACCCTCGGGAGACACATCCTGACTCCCAGCAAGCCTCTGAAGATTCTTGAGGCGAATTGTGTTCTTCTTTGCACAACGGTTGACCTTCTCAATCTTCATGGCATTGTTCTTGCAAATATTAAAGATGGACTTGAGAGCTGCCATGATACCTCCCTGAGAGCTAGAAGTCGACGGCTGATATGGTGGATCTCTTGTTGGCTTGTTCCTCATATCTCTGGTGGTGACTCCAGCAACTGGCTTCTCTATCACTGGCCTGTAGAGAGTGTGATGAGTCTGATACTCAGGCAGATCTCCAGTGATTGCATTGATGAAAGTCTGAATGCATGGTGCAAGAGGAAGTGAGCGCCTATCCACCATGGCAAGTCTGATCTCATTGTAGATGAAGTCCATGACATCAATGGGAGTCTCATCCTTAGCATAAGCAAGCAGATTGATGGAATAGCCATGGATGTAGGATAGATCTCCAACCTTAGGAGTGAGAGTCTGGCGGAACAGCTTGTTCATCTGATCATAGAATGGAAGAAGCCCATTGATATTCCCCAGAACTACTCCCCTGTGGCTAGAGCTATACATGTGGTTTAGCTCATTTGGACACATTGGATCTTCATTGTGGATTCTGACCACATTCTCATCATTGTCGTCGTATACTGGTACACCTAGGGCATTAGCAAAGTCACTGAAGTTCGCCCTGTACTTGATATTTCCCGTCATCCAGTGGAATGTGCCTTCCCTGTTGTTCTCAAGAAAGAGGGTGACATAGAACTGAGTGATCAAATCATCATTCCAAGATTGCTGAAGCGACATGATTTGGACAAGCCCCAATTTTTCACAAGCCTCATAGATCCCCCGAAAGTGATCCTCTTTTGACTTGATATAGTCAAAGTCGATTGCCTTCTGGGGGCACACCTAGGGTCTTCAACGGCCTAATGACGGTCTCAAAAATCTGCTCTTGAACTCTGGAGTGAAAGATAGGGTTTTGAGAGTCCCTTGGTCCACTGTAAGGATTAACCTCCCATCTCAATTTCTGATATTCTGTCTTGTTCATCTTCCTATAATCAATTTGCCTTTCTCTTCTTGCCGGCCTCTTTGTGTTTTTCTTGGGCTGGGAAGAAGTGCCTTCGGCATCAGTAGTCTTCCTCTGAACTTGCCTAGGGACATTCCTCCTGGGTTCTTGAGAGCTGCCCAGTTTCTTGTCCCTCATAGCTTGACGGGCTAACCTACGTTCCTCACTAGAGCTCCCACTGTTAGCACCTGTGAAGATGATAGGTAAGAGCACAAGATAAGTGCACAAGGTTTGCGAAGGAGGCCAAGGATCAATTGTTGTGTTTGGAAGATTTCCTGATTGCAGCCTACCCGGACCCTCCGAACTGGGACCGGACTGTCTGGGCAGCCGGACACTCCGGGTTGAACCCGAACTGTCCGGACGGCCGGACACTCCGGGTTAAATCTGGACTGTTCGGGCACTCCAGAGCAGGCACGCCCAATCCGAGTGAATGGGTAGAGTGCAATCAATTTAAACCTTTGTTTTGTAGCAACTTAGAGTCATATGGATAGACATCATCTATTCTAACCCTATTTTCATGAAATCCATGGATTGGCTAGGAATAACTTGTAGATTTCATGGGATTTTGAGGGAGAGAGAGATGACAAACCAAGGCATTACCCGAGGATGGTCCCATCTTGCCCTAACTCGGCGAGGATGGGCTAAGGCAACTCCGGTGGGGTTGATTTCCGGAGGTGGCTTCAAATCGGAGAGGAGAACTTGAGAAACTCGCGGATGGAGATGAAGATGAAGGCGAGATCTTCAATCCGAAGAAGATCCAGAGGCTCCGGAGAGTCGGAGAGCTCCCTCGGAGGGTCCGGAAGGCGGCGGCGGCTCAGGGGCGACCTTTTGGAGATGGGTCGAAGTGGGGGTTTGAAAAGAAAAAAACCCCCGACCTAGGGTGGTATGCCCGCTGGACTACACCCGGACCGTCCGGATTCTGCCCGGACAGTTCGGCTATCCGGACACTCCGGGACATATCCGGACACTTCGGGTTGCCGAATCCGTACACTCTGGCTAAGAACCGGACTGTCCGACCTTCCCAGAACCAGATTTTCAAAGAGTTTCAAAAACACTTGTGCATATGATTTGAATGAGATAGGATGAGATGTTTAGATAGATAGCACTAGGGATGGCCTTATATACTCTTACCACATCCAATGGGCAACATCAAATCAAATGAAACAACATTTGGATGTGATTTAAGTAAAATCAAGAGAAAATAGGCATATAATTCTATGAGAGTCTAGTTTTTCTTTGGATTGAGAAACACATCGAATAGGAACCAAAGAAAAGTTTGTGGTGTTTCCACCATGTATGAGTCAATCTTGGCACTAAAGTCACTTATTCATTTGAGAATAGGACTCTAATATGCAAAGACTCAATTTTTGTAATTTGATCAATATAAACATGATATAATTACAAACTATTGATTTATTCACATCTATAGGGATTGTGTCAATATATCAACAATTTTGACACTCCCCCTATATGTGCAATTACATCTAGAGCATGAATTCATCAAAGCATTGCATATATGTAAGTGCAAGAGGTCAAGCCAAGTTTCTCGAAATCAATGATATTAAGTTCATTCCTTAACTCACAAAATCTATTCTCATCTAGGGGTTTGGTGAAGATATTCGCTAATTGTTTTTCAGTCCTTACATGACCTATCTCTATATCTCCCTTTGCAACATGATCCCTAAGAAAATGATGACGGATGTCTATATGCTTGGTTCGGGAATGTTGGACGGGGTTGTTGGCAATTTTTATTGCGCTTTCATTATCACATAAAAGAGGCACTTTATCGTAATTAATTCCATAATCCTTCAATGTTTGCCTCATCCACAACAATTGAGCGCAACAACTACCGGCGGATATGTATTCGGCTTCGGCGGTGGATAGGGCTACGGAATTTTGTTTCTTGGAGGCCCACGAAACTAATGATCTACCTAGGAATTGGCATGTTCCGGAGGTACTCTTCCTATCAACCTTGCAACCCGCATAATCCGAATCCGAATATCCAATTAGATCAAAACTAGAACCCTTAGGATACCAAAGCCCTAAGTTTGAGGAATGAACAAGATATCTTAGAATTCTTTTAACCGCCACTAAGTGGCACTCCTTAGGAGCGGCTTGAAACCTTGCACACATACATACGCTAAGCATGATATCGGGCCTAGATGCACAAAGATATAACAAGGAGCCAATCATGGAGCGATATACCTTTTGATCTACCGATTTTCCATCAATGTTGAGATCGAGATGGCCATTTGTTTGCATGGGGGTTCGGATGGGCTTGGCGCTCTCCATGTCAAACCTCTTCAACATGTCTTTGACGTACTTGGTTTGACACATGAACGTCCCCTCCTTGAGTTGCTTGATTTGAAATCCGAGGAAGAATTGCAACTCCCCCATCATTGACATCTCGAATTCCTAGCCATCATCTTACCAAATTCTTCACTAAAAGATTTGTTAGTAGAACCGAATATAATATCATCAACGTAAATTTGACATACAAACAAATCATCATCTACTTTCTTAGTGAAATAATGTGGTATCAACTTTTCCAACTTCAAACCCCTTTTTGACTAGAAAATCTCTAAGGCATTCGTACCAAGCTCTAGGAGCTTGTTTCAATCCATATAAAGCCTTATGGAGTTTATAAACATGATTTGAAAATTTTATATCTTCAAAGCCCGGTGGTTGTTCAACAAATACAAGTTCATTTATGGGTCCATTTAGAAGGGCACTTTTGACATCCATTTGATATAATTTGAAATCATGATGGGACGCAAATGCAAGCAATATGCGGATGGCTTCTAAACGAGCAACGGGCGCATAGGTTTCACCAAAGTCCAAACCTTCGACTTGGGTGAACCCTTGTGCCACTAACCTTGCTTTATTCCGTATTACTAGCCCATCCTCATCTTGCTTGTTTCGGAAGACCCATTTTGTCCCTATGATATTTTGCTTAGGCCTTTCCATCAAGGACCAAACTTTGTTGCGGGTGAAGTTGTTGAGTTCTTCATGCATTGTGTTCACCCAATCCGGATCATCAAGTGCTTCTTGGACCTTAGAGGGTTCAACACAAGAGACAAAGGAGTAATGCTCACAAAAGTTTGCAACACGAGATCAAGTCGTTACCCCTTTGTTCATATCACCGAGTATGTTGTCGACGGGGTGATCCCTTTGAACGCATTGATGAACTCTTGGATGGAGTGGAGCTTGAGATGTTCCAATTCCTTCTTCTTGCTCCATTGTTGTATTTGAATCTTGAATGGATGTGGATGGCTCAACTTGTAGAGATGAGGTAGGATTCGATTGAGCTTCCACACCTCCGTTGGCTTGATTTCTCCAATTGATAGATTCTGATTGCTTGTGAGGGATCAATGTCACCTACATCATTTAGATCAACTTGCTCTACTTGAGAGCCGTTAGCTTCATCAAATTGCACATCACACGACTCTTCAACGCAACCGGTGGTTTTGTTGAAGACTCGGTAAGTATGCGAATTTGATCCATATCCTAATAGAAAACCTTAATCACATTTAGGTGCAAATTTTGACAATCTATTTTTCTTATTGAGAATGAAGCATTTGCTACCAAAGACTCGAAAATAAGAGATATTCAGCTTATCTTTGGTGAGAAGTTCATACGGAGTTTTCTTCAAGAGGCGGTGGAGATATAACCTATTTGTAGCATCGCAAGCGGTGTTGACGGCTTCCGCCCAAAAGCGATTCGATGTCTTGTATTCATCCAACATCGTTCTTGCCATCTCTATCAAAGTCCGGTTCTTCCTTTCCGCCACGCCGTTTTGTTGAGGGGTGTAAGATGATAAAAACTCGTGTTTGATCCCTTCCTCATCAAGATATTCTTCAACTGGCGTGTTCTTGAACTCCGTTCCATTATCACTACGGATATTCTTGATCTTGAGCTTGAACTCGTTTTGGGCACGCTTTGCAAATTTCTTGAACTTCTTTTGCGTGTCACCTTTATCACTCAAGAAAGAATACCCAAGTATATCTAGAATAATCATCAACAATAACTAGACCATATTTGTTACCTCCGATGCTAATGTAAGCAACGGGTCCAAAGAGATCCATGTGAAGAAGTTCTAATGATCTTGAAGTCGTCATTATGTTCTTCGCGGGATGATGAGCTCCAACTTGCTTCCCGGCTTGACATGCACTACAAATTCTATTCTTATCAAAAGTAACACCCGTTAGTCCTAAAAGTGTGTTCTCCCCTTTAGAAGTTTGCTCAAATTCCTCATACCAACATGGGCTAGTCGGCGATGCCATAACCAACCCATGCTCGATTTAGCCATCAAGCAAGTCTCAAGACGAGATTTATCCGAGGAAAAATCCACAAGATAAAGCTTGCCTTTCATATGACCCATGAAGACTATCGAGGAATTGTCTCTTCTAAAGACGGTCACATCAACATCGGTAAGTAAGCAATTGAACCCTAGAGAACATAATTGAGATACGGAAAGTAAATTATAATTTAGAGACTTGACATGTAGCACATTTGAAATTGACAAGTCATTTGAAATTGCTACCTTACCAAGCCCCATTACCTTTCCTTTGGCATTATCGCCAAAAATGATGTTCTCATGAGGGGATCCTTCACTTGTTAATTGTGAGAACATACTCGCTTCTCCGGTTATATAATTAGTGCAACCACTATCAATTACCCAACTTCTTCCACCGGAGGAGTAGTCCTACAAAAAAGTTTATATCTTTGATTTAGCACCCATTTTTGGATGGGTCCTTGCATGTTAGTCACAAGAATCTTAGGCACCCAAATGGTGCTCTTCTTAAGACCGCTATTCCTAGGTCCTACGTACTTAGTGTGGATGTTTCCATCTTTGCCTTTCCTTAGGACATAGGAGGCGTCAAAGGATCCACCGCCAAATGTCTTACTCATTTGGCGCTTCTTCGTCTCATGGCCATTGAAGTGAAGTGCCTCCACTTGCTTACCTTTGCTATGCACAAACTTTGTCTGAGGGTATTGTTGAGGCAACCAAGCTTTACCCTTCTCATTGAACTTTGGAGTAAATCCAAGTCCTTCATGATTGAAGTTTTCAACTTGGTTGCTCAATAATTCCTTGAGGGCCTTACTACCCTTGTGACATTTCAATAAGCCAAAATGAAGTTGAGACTTTAGTTTAGCATTTTCAATCTTCAATTCTTCATTGTTGGCATTTGAGTTAGAAGCACATTTTGAGCATGGCACATGAACATGATCAAGTAATGAGGTTTTAAGCTTCTCATTTTCAATGACAATGTTCTCAAGCAATTTCTTAGTTTTGAGATAACCAAGTTCTAATTGAGCATAATCTTCTTTTAAGCAATCGTTGGTTTTCTCAAGTTTCTTCTTAGTAGGTTTATTGTCATTAACCATCTTAATCATTGCATCACTTCTTAATCTCTCTTTAGTTAGCTCTTTCTCAAGATTAATGTTCTTTTCTTTTTCATAAATAAGCAATTCTTCTTGTTTATCTAGAGTATCCATTTGCTTATCTATTGTTTCTTCAAGAGCTTCAATAGTGGTTAGCAAGTGAGATATTTTACTCATGGTATTTTTATCAAGTGAGGTAATCATATCATCATCTAGCAAATCATCCTCACTATCATTATCAATATCACTACCAACATTGAATAATACAAGAGAAGACTTTTTGAGAGGTGATCCCTTAGACCCCTTTGCCATAAGATAAATGGGCGATTCTTCATCACTTGAATTGTCGAAGAGAGACTTTGGTGGTGTTGAGGCTTCAATTGCTATTCCGGCCACACCATCATCATCTTCGCTTGAGGAGGAGTCAGAGTCGAAATTCCACTCTTCACCAATATGAGCTTGAGCCTTGTAGTCCTTCTTGGAGAACTTGCTTTTCTTGTGAAATTCCTTCTTCTTGAACTTCTTCTCCTTCTCCTCACCCTTGTCTCCCTTCTTGTGAGGACAACTTGCGATGAAGTGATCGAACTCACCACATTCAAAGCAAGCTCTCTTTGGCCTTCTTGTTTTGGTCTTGCCGAAGTTCTTCCATTTGTCGCCTCTTTGACCAAAACCACTCCTCTTCAAGACTTTTCCAAATCTCTTGACGAATAAGGCCATCTCTTGCATTCCTTGTTGAAGTTGCTCCATTTGATTTTCTTCTTCATCTTCACTTGAGCTTTCTTCAACAACTTGCTTGGCCTTCAATGCAATGTCATTCTTCTTCGAGCTTGAGCTTGGCTTTGTGAGGGCACAGATCTCATGAGCTTCCTCATCCATTAAGTCATGAGCAAGAATGCGCCCAAGAACATCATGGGGAGTTAGCTCATTGAAGTTGTCCTTCTCTCGGATGAGCGTGACCAAGGTCCTATTTTTGGGAGCAATAGCACGAAGTATCTTCTTGACAACGTAGTTGTCGATCATCTCTTTGCTTCCAAGACCCTTGATCTCGTTGACTAGGTTGTTGAGGCGGGTGTACATCTCACTTGGTGTCTCTTGATCTCCCATCACGAACCGATCAAGCTTTCCTTTCAATAACTCTAGCCTTGATTCACGGATGGTGGAGGTGCCTTCATGAATCTCCATGAGAGTGGTCCAAATTTCTTTGGCACTCTCGAGAGAACATACCCGGTTGAACTCATCTCCACTCAATGCTCCAAAGATGGCGTTGACGGCATGAGCATTGTAATGAATGAGTCTATCTTCATCAGCCGTCGGATTTTCTTCATCTATTACAACGTAGCCATTTTGAACTATTCACCAAATGACGGGGTTAAGAGATATCAAATGCATTTTTATCTTATGTTTCCATGAAGCATAGTGAGTTCCATCAAAGTAAGGTGCTCTACCGGATGATCCACCACATGAATGAGTATTATAAACATTTGGAGGAGGAACATTTTGATATGTGTGAGTACTACCACTACGCACCCCCGAATCATCGTTCGACATTTTGAGCTCTCTAGGCGGTGAAGACCTAATGAGAGAGACCTCACTCTGATACCAATTAAAGGATCAAGATGTCGGCCTAGAGGGGAGGGGTGAATAGGCGACTAACTAATTTTAATTCAAAGTTAATCAATTCTACAAATTTTGCGGAATTAAACTAGATTGATTAACAAAGATGACAATATTCAATTATGAGAACTCCAATATACTAAGCAAGATAAATATGAACTATATAAGAATACTTGCAAAGTAAATGCGGAATTGAAAGAGGCAACGGACAAAGATTTGTTGCCGGAGTTTGGATCCTTGAGGGGATCCTACGTCTCCGTTTGGGTAGCTCGATCACACGTGATCAAGAGCTGGCTTCTTCTCAAGCCTTTATCCCTCGAGGACTCTCCGGAGTCTCCTCGACTTCTTCTTGGTGATTCTTTCCTCGCGGAGGCGAATCCCGGCCTTCACAAACTTCCCACGGCTCACCACACGGATCGGGAACTCGTGAGTGACTCCTACCCGTCTAGGAGTCCCCAACCTCCAAGAGAAATGAGCTTGATGAACACTTGGAGATGAATTCAATGCGTTACTTGGATTGGATCTCAAATCACTCAACTCTTTCTCTTCCTCTCAAGGTTTCTCTCTTGGTGCTTGGAGGAGTGGAGAAATGCTCTTGTGTAGGCAGGAAATGGAACGGGCAAAGAGTTCCTCTTGGTATGGGCAAGGGGGCTTATATAGAGGCTCCCTTAAAAACTAGCCGTTTGAGCCAAACTGCCAAAATCCGGACCCTCTGGATTTGAGCCGGACCCTCTGGATTTTCAAATCCAACGGCTCTCTCGTGAGATGGCAGAGGGAATCTACTGGGAATTTTCTCACCCGGACTGTCCGGGTTATACCCGGACCCTCCGGGTGCCCGGACCCTCCGGGCCAGTATCCGGACTTTCCAGAACAGATCCGGACATCGGTCCGGACTGTCCGGGCTGGGGTCCGGCCTTTCCAGTACTGATCCGGACCCTGAGCCGGACCCTCCGGCCTGAGGTCCGGATCTCTTCTGGAAAACCCGGACTCTGACCCGCACCCTCCGGCCTGAGGTCCGGATTTCTTCTGAGATGAATATTATGGGGTTTTCTGTGGGAGCTTTTGGGCGACAAAGACTTTTGCTCGGCAAGGACTCTTCTCGACCATGTTCATCAAGCCCCTCTTTATAGTACGGTGGTCCTAGACTCAATGTGACTCTTGTCACTCAAAAGATAAAGACTACATCTAGGAGATTTACCACCTTCTTCTTTCCCTTTTCTTTTGAGGGGTCGCCGATGCTCCTTGGTTTCATCTGTTGAGGACTAAAACCTGTTTTTACACTCACAAGGGTCATTAGTCCTCTAATCGTTTGTCATTAACCGCCAAAACACATTTGGGGGCCTAGATGCACTTTCAGAAGGCGCCTTCGACCTCCACCCGGTAGTGGGCCTATTGGGCCGTGCAGTCCATGCATCAGTGTTTAATGAGCTCACTTACCTCTGTCCTCACCACGGTCGGCACTCGGCCTCCTGCTCTGACACTACAGCGGCAATGGCGGCGGGGCTTAGGCCGGACTTGGGGCTCCTCCGATTTGTGGGAGTCGGCAGAATTTGACAAGGAAGATCTGGAGGGGGTGGAAGGGGAAAGGTAACGGTGAGGCTTGATTTGTTTTCGGGGCTTGGCAGCACTCGGATTCGTTGGATGCGGAAATGGATGGTGGCGTACCACGACAAGGATTGAAGGTAGTGGGGAGGAAGGTTGGCTATTGGCTACTTTGGGGAGGACGGTGGGAAGCTTGGTGCGGAAAGCAGGGCTAGGGCATGCCCTTTTATAGGCGGACAGCGAGGTCAGTTGGCCGTGGCCGCCGTTCTCGCTCAGGCTTGGCGATGGGACCTGTCCGGGCTCTCGGGACGAGGCCGAGGCCACAGGTGAGTGTGACAAGGCAGTGGCGGGTCGTGGCCGTGGCTCAGAGTCAGGCCAAAACAGCGAGCGGTGCGGCGTGGCAGCGTTCGGTGCGGTGAGGGAGGGACGGGCGGCGTGGGTACGACACCGTGGCTCCCGACGAGGGCATTCCCGAGGATCAACAGGCGACGTCGAGCTAGACATGAGGGATGGGAAAGGTCATGGCTTGAGGTGGCGCCGCGGCCAGGGCCCTAAGCGGCAGACGGCGCGGCCATGCCTCGGTTGGCATGCCAGTGTCAGTCCAGAGCGCGGCCACGCGCGTGCCCAAGCAGCATGGGCGTGCCCTGGCTCGCTTGAGAGCATGTGTATGTGTCCACTGCATCGGGAGTGAGGGGAAGAGGTGTCCAGAGAGTTTGGCAGGGATACACCATGCACTGGTGCAAGGGAAGTGACAACTCCTAAATGATACGTTGTGTCAAGGATGGGTTAAAAGGAAAATGACAAATTGGTGCAGCTAAGGGAGTGTCAAGGGCTCAGGCATGTTGGGAGGATCGAAAAGAGAACCCTGTAGCTGGATGTGACCTTCCCCTTTTGACTTGGCTCATTATTTCATGTGAGGAGTGTACACGTGCAAAGGTGTTCGATGCTGTTTATTCCAGATTTTTGTACATGGCCTACTTATGTTTTTGCATATTTGGGGTCCTGGAGCTGAGAGGATCATCGTGTAATTTTATCAGAATTTTCTGAAACATATTTATAGGAGTTGTGGTGCAACGTGCATTTTTGTCCTAGGGTTTATTATTTCCATTTAATAATGTTTTTGAACTAAGCATTTCTATTTTATTACACATTTGAGTTGATCAAGGTGTTAGATAGTTCCATAAGTTTATTCGTGATTTTTAGAGAGGTCGGGGAATGCTAGGTCTCACGATTAGGGTTTTGGAGTGATTGGGTTTAAATAGGAAGGAAGGGGGTCGGGTCGAGGGACTAAGGTTTCGGGATACAGCAAGGCGACGAGGGGATATGGAAACTCTTTGGGATGCCAGTGTCTTGGTTTCGGGACATTTGGTCTCAGGGTGCCGTAACTATGTCAGCGGGTATAGAGCGTATTGCGGTAGAGTGTTCTTGTGCTAGGGTTCAATCGGGGCAGGGACTTAGGGTTTTTCTGGGTGTGGCAAGGTGGACGGGGTCATGGGAACTCTCGTGGACTCTCCCCACTACGCGTGGGTATACTCGGTGGTGAGGTGCCGTAAACCTGGCGGCGTATATGGTGCGTGTGTTAAGTCAAGGCGTATTGCTTGCGTTAGGGTTTAGTCCGGAGGGGTGCGTGTGTGGCGGGGTTGTGTATATTGGATGCATGCAGAGTTTAAAACGTCTCTAACATGCATGCGGTTATGATGGCATGTGGGTTTACGAAAAACGGGGTGTGACACCGTGTGAGGCGCGCGAGCTCAATGGCCAGCTACGGGCGCGGCCTCCCTTATATAAGTGCAGAATTATCACTGATGGGCACAAAAAGGTCGACCGTCAGTGATAAGTATGCCCTCGAAGTTATTCTGGAGAAAACTTCCACTGACGGGCCTTAGTTGACCCATCAGTGGAAATGCTACATTCACTGACGGGCAATTTTGGAGCGCCCGCCAGTGCAGGTTTCTGTCAGTAGAGATGCCAAGTTTCTCATCTCCGCCCACTTCTATTGACGGGCGGGTATTGGGCCCGTCAGTAGAAGTTGGCTGTCTCGCCTTGTGCATCACAGGTATTGACGGGCCCGAACTCGCCCGTCAGTGTTTCCTCTAATCAGTGACGGGCCTCCTCGTGCCCATCAGTGATGGTCATGTAGAAGAGGTGTTTTCTGAGGTAGTGCTCTTTCCAATGCTCGTGTTAATTGCAACTCGATACCCATGTATGCTTCTAATTTATAGCTCCTGGGAGGATGCCATTTCCTTGTGTGCTCAACTTTGCACTCGGCTGTATGGACAGAGGCCAGCAACTGATGCATAGAAGAAGATTGGCTATTTCCTGCTGCTGGTTTAATTAATATGTCTTCTGAGAGTTGACAAAAGAGCTGTGGGAACAAGTAGAGGCCGCAACTAGAATTAAGCTGAATAGTACTTGTTCCATAGGTGAATGCCTGGATGGATTCTGGCCATCTAGATCTAGGCTTGTTGCTTCTTTAGCTGTATTAGATGTTTTACATGCAACTGCTGGAAGAAATCCCCTGATTTTACTTAGCTAAGGACCACTGTAGCTATCTTTCCTTTTCTGAATTCTTTCTTCTAAAATGGAACACAATTTTTTCAATAATTAATTCCTAGCTAAGCTATACTATATATAGCAGATGGATGGATTTCGTTCCTAGCTTGTTTTAGGCAATCAAGGGGAAGGAAATTTAAGGTTAGCTGGTTTGCATTGCATATTTGCATGGATGGTGGTTGTGGTTCTGTTTTGCGTTGCATAGTTGGACAAGTACTTGGTACAGATGGCCCTCGACGATGGGATCGTCAAGAAGATGATCTTCATTTAGAGCAAGCTGTAGATGTAGCTAAGACAACAATGAGTGGCTTCCGACCTTCAGGAAGATCATTTACTAGTAGCTCATCTGACTCTGAAGATGACAGTGATGATGTTTTGGTTGGAGTCATGAATTTTTCTTAGGCCTATCTCTTGATTGCGATGTATTTGTTAGTTAGAAATTATGATGCTTCTTTCAGTTTTTTTTAACCTTGTTATTTCCATTTTATGTGAATGCAATATTAGTAATTTACACTTGTAGAAGTGAGGTAGTTGGATCTAAAAATATATTAGTTATGGGATGTTAATAAAATATAGAAGAGTGAAATATAGGGAATAAGATTTAGGGAGTGGGTTGGAGCACAAAGAGATTTAGAAATGGAATCTTTTGTAATGAATCCCCAAATACAGATATAGGGAATGAAATTTGAGGAATAGGTTGAAGATACTCTAATAGCCCACATATTCTAACATCGTTTATAGCAAAAAATACTGGCTGGTTACCAAAACCTGCCTATCGCACAATTCATAACTCCGTCACCCTCGCGATGGAATTCCACGTCGAAGCCACGTTAACATAAACAATGGCTTTTAATTAGGGTGTCCTGCATCACCTATGAGATAACAGGGTATACAATGTCCGATCTAAGAGTTGACGGATGACTTTTGGACTTGCTCAAGATTGGAAATTGATATTATCTACTCTAATTACAATAGATTCATGAGTGATCTTAAAAACTTCCGAACGATAGCCATGATACCTCTCCATATCGTGCTAGGAAAGTAGTTGTTCCTAGCTAGATCCACAAGAATTAGTTGAAGCTAGATCTTACTCATGTCAATACGTCATCACAGACGTAGGGAATGACGTAGAAATGCTAGTGATCACTCGTGGGGAATGATGTAGAAAGGCTAGTGGGAATGATGTAGAAATGCTAGTGATCACTCGTGGGGAATGATGTAGAAAGGCTAGTGGGAATGATGTAGAAATGCTAGTGATCACTCGTGGGGAATGATGTAGAAAGGCTAGTGATCACTTTTGACATCTATCTTCAACATGGATAGCTGTAGCATGATATAGACGAGAGTTTGCTATACATACGACTGAGTAAATTATAGTTTGTATCAGGTATATTACCACGTGTCACTTTGCACCAAGTTTTTCAAGAGTTTTCATTGCGCATCAGATTTAGCACATTAATATCACACTTCGCACCCGGTTCTGTAAAAAACACCCACATAAAGCTTTTAAAAAATCTTAAAAGGATCATATATGCGTGTTTTAGATGAAGTATATACCTGTAAAATTTTGGTTAAAATTATGATCATTTTGGTTCAAAAATTCATACATTTCTAAAAAATAGCTCTTTTTTTGCACAGATCACATATGGTTATATTTTCTACCCAAAATCTATAGGTATATATTTCATTTCATAATAAATATGTATGAATTTTTTTAGATTTTTTTAATGTTTATATGCATATGTTTTTAGGAATATATAAAATTTGATGCAAAGTGACACAAGTGATAATTTACATGATACAAAGTGTTATTTATCAGTACAATTTGACTAATTATTTACGGCAGTGTTACAACCCATGGCCAATCATAGCCCACTGGTCTGCGTTATCTCACATAAGTCACGAAAATCGTCGTATTTGCGTCCTAATAGAAACGCAGTATGCACAGCACTTCCGTATATAGGATGGAGAGCAATACAATAAATTAATCACATCATTCCGTTGACTCTTGCGATCTGCACTAGATACGTCTTAATCCCACCCTTCCATGACTTCTGATATTCTCTACATTCCTTTTTGTCGTTATGCCTATTTCCAACTCACGACCGACGGCATGCTCATCTCGGTTAAGAAATGCAACTCCCGAGCATCTCGCTGTGCTTACAAGCATTAATTCCATACGGTCAAGCCCTTCCAACTCGTTGTCACCCTACCGAAACAAACACACAGAAAATATATTTGCCGGCACTTCTGGTTCTCTATATGCATCCATGAGGATATACTTTCTCCGTCTATAAATATAAGGCGTGCACAGAATTTAAGGTTTAACTTTGACCAATAATTAAACCAATAATATTATATTATATAACATAAAAGTGATATCATTTAAAAATATATTGAAATATAAATCCAATGGTACTACTTTAGTGTCATACAGTTTAATATTATTGGCTTAATTGCTGGTTAAAGTTGAACCTGAAATTCCGTACATGCCTTACATTTGTGGACGGAGAGAGTATCTACTATTTGAAGGTTTGACTTCTCCAGATGCTCCTTAGACCTGAAAACTCTTTAAATGACACACATAATTGCAAAAGAAAATAACCTGCTGACGCCATATGCGTTTACTATGACACAAAACTTTAAACCTAAATTAAGTCTACAAGAATTTAAAGAGTTTGCGCTATGACGATGATCTCACAGATATTTAAACTACAAGCGAGGAAAAAAACAAGAGAAATCATGTTTTGAATACTACCAAACTCAAACTAGACCCTGAAGATACTATCAACAGCATGCTTTATCATTTTTCTCTGTGTAGGGATCAAGTTTAGATTCGAAATTTACCTTTACGGTACGATAGGTATATGTTATAACTTTTTATGGTCTTTAGAGGAGTTTTCTGTGCTTGGAAGCACTAGGAGTACCATGCCCTGGAAGTCCGGAACATTGGATACTATTCGGATGTGCATCCTCAAACAAGGCATGTGTTTAACCAATGTATATACTCCAGAAAACCTCAATATCCTGATATTATCTCCTCAATAATTCGCTGGAAATGAAGTTGAAAAAGTACACCGACGACATAGACAAAAGCTGCCTGCCAACTATGTATCTCAGCATTGATGTTGTCTCATATGTATACGTATATATACATATATTTGTTTTGAGTCGGGCGCTCCCTGAACCTGCCATTAGCAATAGATAGCTTGCTAGCAATAACTAGGCTGCTGTGGTTGTTGGGCAAAACGCCGCTTTTGGCCCCTGCCGCTGATCAATTACAAAACTAGCCCTCTTAATGAAACAAAGCCAAAAAACTCCCCTGGCTGGCTCGGGTGGCGACGTCACGTAACGCAAACCGGATCCGCGGCCGCCTCCTCCCGCAGGTCCAGCCCGTAGCCCGCGAGTGGGGCCCGCGACACCGGGGTACCACGCGCCCAACCCGCAACCTAAACCTACCGCAGATTGGGGGGGGCAAGCGGGGTACAGCACCTGCCGCGGGTTAGACCCGCGACAGGTTGCGGACAGGGCATGCGGGGTACACCACATGCAGCGGGTCAGACCTGCGACAGGTTGCGGATAGGGCAAGCGCGGTACACCACCTGCCGCGGGTCAAACCTACGGTAGGTGGGGTCTAACTTGCGGCAGGTTGCAGATAGGGCAACGTGTCACACCAGGGGCACAGGTTGGACCCGCGGCAGGTGGGGTGCCACGGGTGGGGCGTGCCTCACGGACGGGTTGACGGTAGGGCAGGGCCACGGGCCCCACTTGCGTGCTGCGTATCTAACCTGCGACATGCGCGGTTCGCGGGTCCCGGCTGCGATAGGTGACCGTTTTTAATGTTTCTTTTGGCACGGGGCTAGTTTTGTAATTGACCAAAGGGTTCAAAAGTGGCTTTTTGCCATGGTTGTTGGTTGTTTAGTCAAAAAAATATTTAAAAAATACCGAGAGATAGAGATGATCTGAAGCATATAAAGACCCATCATAGACTTACAACTCTACTCTACAGCACCCGACCACAACAACGCCCTGCCATGCCCACCACCACCACCAGCAACGGTGCCGCTGCAGCCAAGCATGCCACAAACAGCGCCGGTGACGAGACCGGCCACGATCACATCCTTGTTTTCCCGTTCATGGCGAAGGGCCACACCCTCCCGCTGCTTCACTTCGCCACAGCGCTCTTGGTGCACCACAAGAGCCTCCGCGTCACCATGGTCACCACACCGGCCAACCTCGCTTTCGCCCGCAGCCGCCTCCCCACGTCGGTGCACCTCGCCGTGCTCCCGTTCCCCTCGCTGCCTCCGCTGCCGTCTGGCATCGAGTCCACTGACGCGCTGCCCAGCCCGTCCCTCTACCCGACGTTCCTTCGCGCCACGGTGCTCCTGCGGGAGCCCTTCACCGAGCTCCTGGCGTCGCTCCCGTCCCCGTCGCTCGCACTCGTCTCGGACTTCTTCCTCGGGTTCACGCACCACATCGCGGCCGATGCCGGCGTCCGCCGCATCGTGTTCCACGGCATGTCATGCTTCTCCATGGCCATCTGCAAGTCTCTCATCGTGAGCCCACCGCCCAGCACCGAGCACGGCGCCAGTTTCCACGTGTCCCTTATGCCGGAACACGTAAGGATCACGGCGGAGGAGGTCCCGGACACGATAGCCAAGATCGCCGACCCCGAGGACCCGGTTACCCAGTTCGTGATCGATGACATCGGCGAGTCGGACATGCTCAGCTGGGGAGTCCTGGTCAACAGCTTCGCTGCGTTGGACGAGGACTATGTGGCGCCCTTGGAATCGTTCTACCAGCCGGACGCCCGCGCCTGGCTAGTCGGCCCGCTATTTCTCGCCGCGGGCGACATGCCAGAGCACGGCGAGGAGCAGGACCCCCAAGGCTGCCTCCCCTGGCTCGATGAGAGGGAGGAGCGGTCGGAGTCGGTGGTCTACGTGTCATTCGGCACGCAGGCCCACGTTGCCGACAAACAGCTCGACGAGCTGGCACGCGGGCTGGTGCAGTCCGGTCCACTACTACAGAATTCATTTAACGGGACGCCCCTGTACAGACGGTTTTTTGAAACCGTCTATACAAATAGTATCACAGACGGTTCTAAACGAAAACCGTCTGGGAAAATGAGTACAAACGGTTCCCAACAAGCGGGACGCTACAGTACAGACGGTTCTAGTTTGGAACCGTCTGTACAAATAGCACAGACGGGTCCAAACTGGAACCGTCTGTACAAATCGAACAGTACAGACGGTTCTAAGTTTGGAATAGTCTGTACAAATCTGTAAACAGTACAGACAGTTCTAAACTTGGAACCGTCTATACAAATCGAAAAGTACAGACGGTTCCAAACTGGAACCGTCTGTACAAATAGATGAAGCAAGGCTAGTTGATCTCTGCTGCCGCGGCAGCAAAAAACTGCAGATTTTCTTGCCGCGGCAGGAAAGTGGCAGCGTCGGGGAGGGAGTTTGACAGCTCCGATTGTCAAACGGTTTTCACGGCTGTGAGCGGGAGGCCAAACTCTACGTCTCCAGAAATTTTGAGCCAATTCCGAGAAAGTCGACGAAACGACTAGTGGAAATCCCGACCCGAAATCGAAGATTTTGAAAACGGCGCCCGGACGAAATTGCTCAGCAGAAGCTGAGATCAAGGTGGAAAGCAAGTCCTCGACTCAAACTAACTAGGGAAACAAGAATCACCCAATTCGGAGTTTGGGTGAAGGAGATATGCCCTCCGCAAGATCAAAAAAAGTAACGGAAAAACTTCCGGAGCTAAAAAGTCCTACTTAGAAGCCGAATTTTGAGGGTCAAGATGCGTACAGGTGTATACGTCGTCGTTAGATTCGATGTGAGTGGTCGTGGACCCAAAACGGACTTCGTATGAGAAAGTTATGGCTGTTTTGCTAAAACCTCTCAAACTAGAGTTGAATTTCGACTCAAACTAGCACTTGGAGCTACAGCACAGACGGCTCCAATTTGAAACCGTCTGTACAAATAGCACAGACGGGTCCAAACTAGAACCGTCTATACAAATCAAACAGTACATACAGACGGTTCCAGTTTGGACCCGTCTGTGCTATTTGTACAGACGGTTCCAAATTTAGAACCGTCTGTACTAGAAGCATCCTGCTTAGTCGTAGGCATGAGTTAAGAAGAAAGCCCTCCCATATGTATCGCATACTCAGACTAGATCAGCTGGCAACTCCCCTTGCTGGACAACACGAGGTTGCGGGATCGAAACCCGCTGGAAGCATATTGTGCGATTTAATTCAAGCGGTTGGATGGGACTGTGCGGACGGCGGGATGAGACGCGGCTGAAGGATTGGGCACATGGTATGAGGGGTTATGTTTTGGAACCGTCTGTACAAATCGATTAGTACAGACGGTTGCAAACTAGAACCGTCTGTACTACTCGAGGCGGTCCTAGTTTGGAACCGTCTGTACTAATCGATTTGTACAGACGGTTCAAAAACCGTCTGTACAAACCTGATTTGTACAGACTGTTTCGTGCAGACCGGTTCGAAAAACCGTCCCGCACGGGAGTTCCGAACCGTCTGTATAAATGACTTCTCTAGTAGTGGTCATCCCTTCCTCTGGGCCGTCCGGTCCGGCACGTGGTCACCGCCGGTGGACGTGGGGCCCGTCGGGCGGATCGTCCACGGGTGGATCCCCCAAAGAAGCGTGCTGGCCCACCGGGCGGTGGGAGGGTTCGTGAGCCACTGTGGTTGGAACTCAATGATGGAGGGCCTCGCGGCGGGGAAGCCCATGCTGGCCTGGCCAATGATCGCCGAGCAGCAGCTGAACGCGAAGCACGTCGCGGATCTCACTGGCGCCAGCCTCAGGATGGACGTCAAGGTCGTCGGCGGGGCCCTGGCCGTCGTTGAGGAGGAGGAGGTGGAGGAGAAGGTCAGGAGGCTGATGGACGCCAGCGGTGAGGAAGGGCGGAAAATGCGGGCGAGGGCCGCCTGGGCTCAGCAGGCGGCGAAGTCAGCGGTGAGCGACGGTGGCTCATCACGCGTCGCGTTGCTGAAATTGGTGGAAGAGCTGCAAGGAAGCTACTGTGACGTCATCAAAGGGAAAAAGAAGCTACTATTGCGTTGCAGAAATTGCAGTGTATAATCTACTCTATATGAGTACGTATTCAATTCAATCGTGTTCAGTGAGAAATTATGTATTCGTGCTCTAAGACCATGGTGCCTCTGTAAAATTACTAGTGTGAATAACAAGCCATGCGTGTGTATGAGTGTGGCAGGCTTGTGTGATTTGCCTCCCATATACTCAAATAAAACTTAACTTCTATTCTTCTAAAAAGGATTTACCCTCATACCACTAGTGAAATCAACAGTTTACCAAAATACTACTAAGTGTATCAATGACAAGTGGGTCATAGTTTCACTAGTGGTATTCTGGCAATTATCCCATCTTTTAAGTGCCCCTTCAGAACAAAGAATGACTCCTAAAACTTTTATGAGAATCTTTGTTTTCTAAATATTAGGAAATCAAATATTTAGTCAAACCTTATAGAAATTTTCTTTTGAGAAGTACAAGGCAATCTTTAATTTTCTCTCTCCCATCTATCCCCTTCCTTCCAAAATTTATATATTTTTCCTATCCTACGTTCCAAATGACCCCTCTTATGTATCCTATGTTTTCAATCCTCACAGGATTTGTGAGACATGCCACTTCAATTTTATGTATTTTTTTTGTTCCTTTATTTTTCCTATCCTGTGTTTCAAAAGGGCCTAAATTTTGAGATAGCTAACCATGCTTTTCACTTGGTAAAAGAAAAACTATATTTACGGATACACATCAGGGAGCCGTTCCACCTTTTGCGCGTCAATGCTCTGGATTAGGCATGCCATGTGGAAGGGTCACCAGATTTTGGTGCGTAGGTCCCAGATGGAGGTGCAACAATCGCAACCTTGGGCGAGCAAAGGAACTGGCGGCGTCACCTTTTTTATCTCGTCCATTCGATCGTCAATTGAGGGCTGGGATGGAACCTTTGAAAAGAAAGGAAAATAAGCACGTACCACGGTGCGTCGGTGCCTCTTCTTACACTTCTAGCTCACGCGATCGCGTGCCCACGTGCCTCCCTCATCCTCTCCTGTTTAGTCGTCCCGCGACGCTCGTCACTGGCCCTCTCCCTCCCATTCTCCTGATGCCGCTTCCCGTCCTTCCTACGCCATCAACTGGAAGGTGGAGGCTTCGAGCATGAAGTCGTCAGGTGGAGGACAAGCACCGGGGCTGCTGCTTCCTTGGTCGTTAGAGGTCTCTGGACCCCTCTTCCTCCGCAGCCGAAATCCAAGCCAGTGCAACCCTGTCGCTTCCCCGTCGGAACCGCGCATCCAAAGCTTGCCGCCCTCGCCATGGCACAAGGCACGGCGCCCTCCGCAGGGGCGGCATCGGCGGCGCGCGCCTCCATTCCCGCAAGGTTCACGACAACTCCCCGGGCACGCCCGCGCGCTGCCGCCTCATGGACAGCACATCCCGCTTGCACCTCCCGACGCCGCTATGAGAAAATATAGAGATTGGATCAAGCCTCGTACGTCTCAGCGTCGGGCTACTTCGTATATATATCTCTAGCCCCGTGACCGGCTGTAGCTCTGCATATTAGTATATAGTACTATATCGTCTGCAAGGTGCTCGAGATATTGCCTCAGAGCAAAATGATGGTATTTAAGGCTTGAGATGATAAAAATATCCCACTTCTTTCTGCATGTGTATATAAATTGTTGGAAGATGAGAAGATCTGAACATGCTTTTATTATGCAGGGCTCATGCCTATCGGGCCATCAAATGTTGCATCTCTATGATACAAGAAATTTCGACCTCGCTGTTCCTATATCCTGTTAGATGAACTGTTGCAAGCCAATTGCTTGAGGTAAATTGTTAGGAGTGCCAAAAAAGTCCTATATTTCATTCCATGTCATACTAAGAAAATTATTGTATGCTTGTTTCAACTATCGTATATCATAAATAAACAAGCAAAGGCTTCTGATCCTCGCTCTTACTGGAATTTCCTTTTTTATCGAATGGTCATCGGGGGAGGGGAGAGGGAAAGATGTTCCCCACCTGAATTTATCATTGAAAAGGTGGCCTAAAAAGGCAGATTACAGCAGAGGTACACTGAGAGAGCAACAAATTTTTTTTTGGGATTACATGGTGTTCACCGTCGGAGCGACACCAGAACAAGCAACCCAGGAGTCAGCATCAAGGCGCTGCTCTTGCGGCAGCCGAACTCGCCACAGGATGGCATCATCCCGGGTCCCGGCACACCTTCTTGACGAAGGGGAGGGAGGGAGCGAGGCCGCAGAACACTACCCCGTTCCGATGCTTCCACAGCTGCCAAAAGCAGAGGAGGAAGGTGGCCGACAAGCGCGGGGGGGACGCTGGGGGAGGCCCGCACTTGGCGATGTCACTAATTGACATGTCAGCGGGGACCGCGACGCGGATAGCGCTCCAGAAGTGGCGAGCGAAGCCACAGTTCCAGGATACGGTCTTGAACGAGGAGCCAGTAGAAAATTGCACCCTCGATAACGCGGCATTCCCCAGATGAACTCGGCGAAAGAGGCCACCTTGCCGCCGATGGTCCGAAGCTTGTAGAGGTCAGAGGTTCACAGCCTATTGTGCGGAGCGTGACAGCTCGTGGACATCTAAAAGCAGCACCGCCCCAACCGCGGCAAGCAGCAAGACCTGCTGATGAGAGGCAGCTGTGGTAAGGCGGGATGAGGGACGCGTCGAGGCCCGCAAGCAGCACGCAGGAGATGGTGGCGGTGGCGTTGATGAAGTGGGCGGACATGGTGTGACAAAGCGCACCACCGGGAGCCAGTTGAGTTGTCCAACCAGAACGTGGCTCGAGTGTCGTCGCCAAGCACCACCATGGTGATCGATCTGTAGAAGGGTAGGTGCACAGAGAGCCCAGCCCAGTGGGGGCCACAGAGCACCCACTCCCTATCGAGCAGGTTGTCCGTCGAGGGCACTCTAGAACCAGCGGGGCCATGATGCGCAGGCCTCAGCATGAAGACGGTGGAGCAACTTTGGAGGCACTGGTTTTGGTCGATGAGAGAGCGGACGCTGAGGCTGCCCTCCTCCTTGTACCGGCAGACCCGCGTCCAGGCGACGAGGCACTGTGCCCCGGAGGCCCGATCGGCAGCCACCCAGAGGAACGAGCACCGACAGCGGTCCAGGGCGAGCAGCACTCCAGGCGGTAGCGGCAGCGCAGCCATCGCGTAGGTGGGAGCGTGTCCAAGATGGCGTTTAGCAGGACTGTTAGCTTTAATCTTGATTCGTTGTATCTGCATGTTTGTTTTTGTTCTGCATGTAGTTAGGTGTACTTCTGTAGTCCGTTGTAGTCCGGCAAGTGTGCGTGTGATACGTACGAAGCCGGCGATTTTCAGCGGAGGCATGCGAGGCGAGATGCTTGTGGTGCCGTGCGATGCGGCGAGCATGGCGAGATGCCGATGGCAGCGTGAGGCTGCGGTGCAAGTGCTGAAGACCAACGGGATGTAGGAGTGCTAGCCGCGAGAATAGGTGTGCTAGTTAGCTGCGTGTGAGGTTGTTAGCTAGCTTCGTGCGTGTATTTGCATGTTGGCCGAGTCTTGTGCGTCCTGGAGCGATTCTAGGAGAGAGAGAGAGAGAGGGTCATGTAGTTAGTGGTTTTGTCAGTACGTGGTGTTAGTGGCCGAGTATGGTGGCTGGGCTGTGTGTGCTATTTAAGCATCAATCAAAGACAGAAAAGCTGCAACGTTTGAGCGGCACAAATTCTACTGTTCATCTTCTTCCTCGTGTGCCCAGAGTGTTCTACCTTGCCATGTGTGCGTGTGTTTTGTGAGAAACACTAGTGCGTGTGTTTGTGATAAACACTAGAGAGGGAGCTAAGTGATTTAGCTCCAACAAGGACCAGGCGGCTGCCCATGGACAACGGCTGAGCGCGCCAACCGGAAAGGTACTTGTCGGCCTTGGAGATCAGTGGCGCGAAAGCGGCGAGCTTCAGGTTTTCGCACAAGGGGAGCCCCAGGTATGTTTAAGGGAAGCCCTCCACTCGGCACTAGAGGGTGTTGGCTTTTGGCCAAGGATGAAGCAACACTTGCTCGACAACTCGCGCAGCTCGAGACCAAAAAAAGAAACGTACGCGTATGCACTCGTTAACGCAATAAGTTTTCTTCTCTAGCCAAAGGCTTTTCTTTTTATTACTCCCGATGCTATCAAAATTTTACAATTGATGTACTTATATACACATACAAATCAAAGGACTTCATGTACTACTCAGTTTCTACGTATGAATCGGACACGGACTATTGCTTGTGTTAGGAGTTTAACCTACTCTAACCTGATTACAATCGGACACAGGCTAAGACTTACTCTAGTTTGGATTATTTTCAACAATCTCTCCCTAATCTAAACTTGCAGTCTCGTCGACTCGATTTAACACATGATCCAGACTACCAGTCACGCTACCGCATTTAGCGTGATACATACAGGCTAGACACACCATTAGCCTCATGCAGTCTCACGGAGAGACACCTCTTCACTGATCCTTGTCCCACTACATGCTAAGCTCGATCCTTATCGATGCTCACAGATGACCCTGCCTTGACTTACATGTGCACACACATTGGTCACATCTCAGTGTTGTGCACATGCAAACTCAACAAAAATAACACTAAGACACGACTCTTAACTTTGCTGCTGCCACATCACCATCAAAGTAGTGTCGGGTCATCATCAGCATCTGCCTGTGTGAGAAGCGCCTTCGCCCTCTCCTTCTTTGGTTTGCGACACTCTCATGCGTAGTATCCATACTGCTAACAATTATAGCATCGAATTGTGGATTTGTCACGACAGCGTCCACGCTCTCTTGCTATCCACTCTGATCTTGTTAATATGAGATGCTCTTCATCTTTGTTGCTGTAGCCTTGCAATCGTTCCTCATGAGTCTTTAATCTTCCAATGACCTCCTCCACTGTCATTGTTTTGAAATCACCAAATTGCTCTATAGTAGATGCAATATGGAGAAACTTTGAGGGGACGTCTCGGAGGAATTTTTTGACGGCGTATGTTTCCTCGAACTTCTCGCCGAGCGCTCGTATATCGTTGGTGATGGTCGTCAGCCTAAGAGCAAAATCATCGACTGATTCTGATTCCTTCATTTGTAATTTCTCGAACTCGGATTTGAGGGTTTGCACCCTCGCCTCCTTGATTCGATCATTTCCCAGGTGCATCGTCTTCAGTGCCTTCCACGCCTCCACAGCTGTCTATTTTTCGGTGATCATGATGAGCTTGTCTTCAGGGATGCTTTGATAGATGACCGTTAGTGCCATTTGATCCTTCTTCTCATCGATAGTCTTGCTTGAGTCCTCTTGTTCCACTGCGTCCCAAATTCCTTGTGCACATAACGATGCCCTCATTTTGATTGCCCATAGCGAGTAGTTGCTCTTCGTTAGCATCGGATAAAGGAAAGATGTGCTTCCCTCCTTCGTAGCCATCTTCTCGGTCGTCGTTTCCACCAACGCCTTCGCTGCGTCGGCCTCCACTCGATGACCTTGAACAAGGCTCTGATACCACTTGTTGGCTTTTGCCCAAGGATGAAGCAACACTTGCTCGACAACTCGCATAGCTCGAGACCAAAAAAATGAAACGTACGCGTATGCACTGGTTAACACAACAAGTTTTCTTCTCCAGCCAAAGGCTTTTCTTTCTATTACTCCTGATGCTATCAAAACTTTACAACGGATGTGCTTATATACACATACGAATCAAAAGACTTCATGTACTACTCGGTTTCTACGTATGAATCGGACACGGACTATTGCTTGTGTTAGGAGTTTAACCTACTCTAACCTGATTACAATCGGACACAGGCTAAGACTTACTCTAGTTTGGATTATTTCCAACAGAGGGCATCCTCGATCTCGGCGAGCACTTCAACGGAGACATGCATGGGCACAAGAGTGCTTTTGTGGAAGTTGGTGTGCAAAGTAGTGGCGCGAGGGAACCTCGGAAGCGGCTGGCGTAGACGAGCCGCAGATTGCGCATCCACCCCCATAATTATCAGCGTGTCATCGACGTACTGGCGACTGGGTAACGCATGCATTTTTCATACATTATTTTTATTCCACTTCATACATAATTAGTTGTAATTTTAGTTGATTTTTAGAATAATTACTATTGTTTTGATGCAAATCTACTTAAAAGACAGATTAAGACCCTTCGTGAGAATAATTAAGGAATTCAATTAAATCAGAGGTTTTCATACAAAATTAAATATACACATCGCGTTTGTAGGCTCTAGAAGGCTAGCGGACCAGTGGTACAGGCGCACCCACCCGTACTGCCTAGTCGTACTGACCTCCAGGAGAACTGCCTCGTCAAACCTACCTGGTTGTGATGGTCATATAGGGAGAAAACACTCCTATGCTATAGGAGAGGACAAGTAGAGGTGAAAACAGATTGATTCGCCGCTAAAGAGAATGAAGCTTCTCGAGATTGGATATACGCCATAAGAGCAGCCATCTTCATCAATAGAGATCACAAGGAAGATTGAGGAGCCATCCCCATCATCATCTCCATCGGTTTCCCATCTAGATTGATTTTCGAACTTGTTCATATCACACTTTATGTTTGTGGATTTGTTTTGAGATTAATCTTACACATTCAATCACGATATTTAACCTCCGTCCTTCATTTATGCCTTCTGATCTATCTCTTGAGTAGTCCATTTAGTTCTTGAGGTTATGGAGTAACCCTAACCAAATTATGATTAAGATGCAATAATTTATTTGTGCTATGTTACACGAATGTGGTGATGTTCTTCATGATGGTGTACGAACGTCGACTATTCACCATATTTCCTTCGAGACATAAAAGATGTCAACGCTTAAAAGAGAAGGGATTACAGGTACGATGGTATGGTTAAGAGAGAAGGGATTAGAGGTACAGCGGTGACAGAAGCTATCTTAAAGCCCTAGATCTTCTAGGTGTGAGATTCATGTAGACCCTCTACTTTATGTTGTTTTTCTCCCCTGCTTATGGTGCTGACTGCGATGAAGGTTGATCGACTAGGATGACATCCCTCTTTCTCCACTAGATGAATGAGCTGGTCGCCTCTGCTAGGTTCATGATCTCGTCTTCTACGAGTATGGGCACCGGGAGGAGCTTGAAACCATCAACCACGTATTCAACCAGAACCCTTATGTAATAGGCTAAAGGGGGCGACCATGCACCAAAGACCTCACCTCTGATGGATATGCCATCCCAAAAGCACCATCGAAGGGAGTATCGCCCATTACCATAGCCATGAGCTTGCATCAAGTAGCTTCCTCGATGAGTTCACAGGGAAATAGTTGGCTTCCTTCTCCTCCAGCCAGACCGTTGGATGTGCACCTATTCCTATGGTTGCCAGCCGCAGCAACATCAAGGGCAAGCCGAGCTTTCAACTCTTCCTTAATCATCGCTACTTGCTTCGCTACCTCCACTCTGATATTTTCATTTATGGCAGCTAGGTCGATCTGAGTTATCTGTGACTGGTTCCTCTTGGCTCTCTTCCTCAGCTTGTATGTCTCCTCAAACTTGGGAAATCTCTCACTCCATGGAACACCACATCCTATGCCTCATGTGCAACCTGGGTGCTCACAGTGTCCCAAGGCTGTGGTGAGGAGGTCTTGGGTCCTAGATGTGCAAAGCTCATCACTTGGGAGCACTGAGAACTCATTTGTATCTGCAAAACACATTGAGGTCAATTTCTATGAGTTGTGACAATTCGATATGTACAAACAAAAGTAAATGAGATGTACCATGTGTTGGCCGAATTTCTCATCTATGGGGTTTAGAAATCTGGGATTACCCATCACTGAGTCTGTCTTGGCATGAGCTTTGATCCTCCCACTTCTCCTGGGATGCCTCATATCTAGCTATGCGGGTGCTTGCTTTTAGCTTGTAGGGTCTTCTATTGGGCACTTATACGCTTAAATTAAGGCATAGACTTCAACTCGACAAATTGTGCATACACTTCCAGGTCCAAGAAACGATAACGATTGAATGGACTCTGACCCTTCCTCATAAATTTTGTTGTGAGCTCGCTTTTGAATTGACTTGACTCCTTCGAAATAGTCTTGAATGCAACTCGTCACACACGGTCTACATGTTCTTCAGGGATCTCGAACCACTGTTTTATATCACCCATTAGTGTCTCTTGCTGCTCAGGGGTGACCACCTTCCAATTATCTATTCAGATTTCTACCTTCTCCCTTCCGAGTATCCCGCAAAACAATCAGAATCTTGAAGCATCCTTCTCAGCTTCCTCGGGGCCCTAGACCTCATAGAGACATCGGTGATAACCATACGTCATGTAGGCCTCTGAGAAATGGTTCTAGGCTTCTGCACGTGTTTTGATGTATGTGAAGCTTGTTTGTTCTCTGAAGAAGGGTTAGGCAAAGAAGAGGATGAGGAAATCGTAGAAGAGTTTGCAACCTACAATCTTCTAAAACAAAAATTTATATGCAAATAACATGATTTATAAATGCTAACTTAAACAAAATTAAAATAGAGCCATACAAAATTAAAATAGGGGCATTTACAAATTAAAAGAGGCATATACATATGAGACTATGTTCATATGTATAAAATTAAAATAGAGGCATATATTCAAGAAATTGTGTTGATATGTATATAATTAGCAAAAGATGCATATATTATAGAAATTGTATTGATATGTACACAATTAAAATAAAGGCGTATCAACACAATGGATATTTTGGTCATTTTTTAAAAAGTAATATCGCATAGTGTCATTCCCCCAGCAAAGAGAGTTCCACTGTCATCTTGCAGTGACCATCTTTTACCTTGTAATTTTGTTAATTATACACCTTTCCACAGTGTTACTAACATAATTTTCTCAAAAATAAACATAGTAAACTACATCTTCTTTTTTTTATTGTGTGGTTCAAATATTTCTAAGATCTTATTTCTTACATTATAGGACAACACAATCTTTTCATTCATCAGTTGTTTCTCTTACCAACAAGCACTCACGTCAAGTTCTCAGAGCAGTATCCATTATCAATTTGTGTCAATGATTCATATTTTTCATAATTAATTCTAAAAGCAGTATCCATATAGGCTCGGTTCTAGGGCTAGGGTTAGGGGGAATGGCTCGGTTCTAGAGTAAGGTTTAGGGAAGGGGCTCAGTTCTAGGGGCTTGGTCTATAGGGGATAGATGGCTTGGGAGAGGGAGCTTGAGGAGGGAGAGGGGGAGGGGTAGGAGAGAGAGAGGGAGGGCTTACCTGTCTTGGGGAGGAGGCAGTATCACCGGCGGGCTCAGGGACGAGGACGCTCCGTGCGGTGGCACTCGGGGAGGAGGAGGCTTCGGTGTCGGTAGTCAACAACAACAAGACATCGGGGATGGCACCCGGGGAGGAGGAGGAGGTGTCGGTGGTTGTGCTCAGGGACGACAGGGCGATCTGGTAGCACGCGAGATTAGTTTTTTGACCGAATGAGCACGGGATGCAAAAAGCCCTAAGTCTAAAACACCTTATAGGAAAGTCATCATAGGCGGAAGGAGTTGCTAGCCATCTGTGAAGGTACAATTGTCTGTGATGACAGAGACACATCATAGATGGGTATAAGTAGAACTGTCTGTGATAAATCATCATAGTCGGTTCGGAGGAAAATCGTTTGTGATGTGTTAAATCATCACAGATTACTCTCAAGAAGAGCCATCTGTGATGATTCATTACAAATATTTTCTTGCAGAACCGTCTATGATGACTTGTCAAGTGAGACCCTGTTATCAGCAAGAAAGTCATCACAGATAGTTTGGGTGAAACAACCGCCTGAGATGGTAGCCATCTGAGATGGCTCCATGGAACTGTTTGAGATGAACTGTCCCGGATGAGCTTTTCTGTAGTAATGTCGCACTAACATCATAGTGATTATGAGCTAGTTGCCAAATCTATATGATTGGAAACATTAATTTGGTGACATTTATTTGGACCACTACATTGAGCTGTCGCCTTGATCCTTCCATCCCTTTCTCTCTCCCTTCCCTAGATCCATCAACTCTAGCTTCTTTTCCCCAAATCCATCAACTCTAGCTTCTTTTACCTCCCTCCAGAGCCTCCCCCAGCTTCCCCCCTTTACTCTTTGGACTTCCACTAGTGGCGAGTTGTGCGAGGGACCATTCCCCTGTACAATAATTCAGCTGGAGTGTTCCCCAGTTCGAAACATCCCAAAACGTCGCAGCCGGAGTCGGGGGCAGTCTCCCACTCTAGTTAGCAAAGAATTCATGCTTTCTCGAAAAACCATCAACAAGTGCCAAGCTTTCGCACCAAAACTCAGAAGGGTACGTGGGCCGTCCCGATTAAAGCCTGGATCGGTGGAGACGTATGATGGAACCACAAACCTGGTCGAGTTCCTGTAGATCTACACCACGATCATCGAGGCCACTAGTGGTAATGAGAAAGTCATGGCAAACTACCTCCCTACTGCCCTCAAGGGGGCAGCTAGAACGTGGTTGACCAATTTGCCTCAGGGAACGGTCCATTCGTGGTATCAGCTCTACAGCATGTTCCAAGGAAACTTCTAGGACACATATGCCTGACTTAGCAAGATAGACGACCTCTTCTGAATCACCCAACAGAAAGGCAAAACCTTACGTGAGTTCACCAAGCGCTTTAGTGTCGTCCACAACACCATACCACAGGTAACTGATGCTGACGTAATCTGAGCTTTTATTCGTGGTGACAGGAACAAAAAGGACTTAGTCATGCATCCTCTGAGAGCAATCATGTAGCTGATGGACATCGCCAAGAAAGCGGCCAATGCTGAAGAAGCCTTTATGTATATCAAGGAGCAAGAGGGAGGAGCACACTGGTCTCCCTCCTGAGTAGAGGATGATTTGTTGAAGAACAAGCGCAAGATGAAGCCTTCCAAGGGGAATGGAGAGAAGAGGTTCAAGACTAGCGAAGTGATGGCAAACTTATCCGAGAAGCACCCCTAGCAACCTCGGGCCAAGGACAAGCAGCCACCCCCTGCTGAACGAACAGGCAAGGTGTGGTGCGACTTCCACCAAACCGACACACACGACCTCCATCAATGCCGACTATTTAATAAATACATCAGGGCTGGGACTGAGAAGCACCATGACAGAACCCATAGGTGGTGAGTCATAGTCGAGATTCTGATTCTGTTAACGACTCAAGCCATGCATTGTTGCAGGGAGAGGAATGAACAATCAAACATATGTTCGGGGGCTCGGCTTCTTATGAGTCAAAAAGGCAATTCAAAATGATAGACCGAGAATTCCTAGCAATAGTTCCCCAGAACTTGCAAGCGGTCAAGTGGTCAAATGTCAAGATCACCTTTGACCAAACCGACTGCCCTGAGAATTATGTCTGAGCAGGGTATTTCCCGATCGTTGTCGAACTAACAATCAATAACTACAGAGTATCTCGAGTACTTGTAGAGGGAAGAAGTTCTCTCAATATCCTCTTCACAAGCGTGCTCGTTTCAATGTAGACTCCGTGCTCCGCCATCAAGTTGGTAACCCACGCCTTCCACGGCATCGTGTCCAGATCCTCGGCTACTCCTGTTGGTCAAATCACACTCCCCGTGACATTCGGAAGACCAGATAACTTCTGAATAGAAATAGTTCTATTCGACATGGTCGATTTCGAGGTGGCTCACATGTTTATGCCACCAGGCGTTATGCCTATCAATGCGTGAAGATCTCAAGGCCAAAAGGCATCATCATGGTCAAAGGGTGTGCCCAGAACGGACTATACTGTGACAAGCGTAGTTTGGATCTGGCCGAATAACACCAATGGGAAGGAGAGGCTAGACACTCGAAACCCAAGGCAACCATGAAGACCCACGGTGAGGTCAGTGCTGTTCCACTGGACCCAGCGGAGCCATCCAAGACAGTTTGGATCGGCTCCAACCTGAATCCAAAATAGGAACTCGAGCTCATCACCTTTCTCCGGGCTAACTCAGATGTTTTCGCATGGCAATCGTCCTATATGCCTAGAATCCCCAGGGAGGTGATCGAGCACAAGTTGGCAGTTCACCCTGATGCCAAGCCTGTTAAGCAGATGCTCCGGCAATTCGCTCCCGACTGGAAAGAAGCCACCAAAGTGGAATTCGAGAAGATTTTGAAGGCCGGATTCATTCGAGAAGTCGAGAACCCAGAGTGGTTAGCCAACCCCATCATTGTCAGGAAGGCCAACGAAAAATGGTGCATGTGTGCGGACTTCACAGATCTCAACAAGGCTTGTCCTAAATATGTTTTTCCTTTACCTAGAATAGATCAGATAGAAGACTCCACGTCTGAATGTGACTATCTAAGCATTCTTGATGCATATTCCGGTTATCACCAGATAAGCATGTGTCAAGAAGACAAGGAGAAAATCTCCTTTATAGCTCCTTTCGGTGTATTTTGTTATTTGAAAATACCTTTTGGATTAAAGAACGTTGGTGTAACAGACTAACAAGGTATGCAGCTAACCCTCCACAGCTAGATCAGTCGCAACATGGAAGCTTATGTCGACAACCTTTGAAAGGACCGAAGGTGCCGACTAGAGCGGGGGGATGAATAGGAGGCTAACAAAAATTACTTCTTTTAACTTGATTGAACAGATTAAGCCTTAAACAGGAACCAGGGTTAGCTAGCTGTGTGATAGGTGAGTGACACAGGCAACAGATGATGTGTAAATTAGCATGCAGCTGTCACACAGGTGCCTAACACAGGTGTTCTAAGGACTTAGTAAATGATAAGCAATCAATGTGCCTGTGTAACAGGTAACTGACTCAGGTGTGAGATAAGATATATAGCAACTGAGACATAGCTAATGAAACACAGGTATAAGGGAGATCTATAATAGATGAACAGAATGAGTCTAAGATCTCACAAGCAAGCAAGCAACAGGAAGTTAAAGGCAATCCAGGAAAATACTCAAGGAGACAGAGTGTTTTTCACCGAAGTTTCCAGCTCTTCACAGGGTGGTACGTCTCCGTTGGAGAGGCTACTCCGAAGAGATCGCCAGCACCGAATCGTGCTTGTTCTCCGAGTACCTGACGTTCAGGCCTCTTCCTTTGCTTGAGGAAGTCCTTTTGCTTGGCAGAAGGGTCACACAAACCTCTGGAACTTCAGCATACTGATGCTAGAGATAGGCATCTCATCCTTGAAATCAGTGAGTTAATCAAGAAGGCTAACACTCTGCCAAGAGGCCTTGAGAAGTCTTCCATTCAAGCCAAAATCAAACTCAAGCGAGGTCTGTTGTCTCCTGAATTCAAATCTCAAAGAGCAGCTCCTCCTATTGCTAGTTCAGGATCAAGGGTTCCTCCCATAGCTGCAGATGATCTTCTTATATTGGAGATACATGATATTCTAGGAAGGCTCAAGGACATGCCAAATGGTCCTGAGAAAATTGCTCTGAGAGCTGAGCTCAAGCTCAAACAAGCTATGCTTCCAAAGGCTTCCAAGCCTACATCACCTCCTGCTACTGCACCTGCTCAAGCTCCAAAGAGGAAAAGATCAGAAACTGTTGTGATCAGTGATGAACCTCAAGCCAAGAGGCAGCCAGAGGCAGATGTTGAAATTATTTCAGAGACAACTCAGAGCTCCAAGCCATCCTTAAAAGTTCAGTTTGAACAACAGACGTCTGCCATTAAAGAGCTAAAGAAGGAGATGCGACCACCTGTGTCACAGGTCGCCAGCCCAGCCAAGTCAGATCTTCAGACTTATCAAAGAAGGAGTAGAAGAACTCAAAGCTCTACAAGTGTAGAATCCCTCTCCTCGCTGGACATTCAAAAGCAGATGTCTCCTTCACAATTCTTGGTGTCGGAGGCAGAAGAACAAGTTGTCAAAGAGGCCCAAGAGCCTTCATCTTCCAAGTCTGCATCAGCAAAGTCTTCTGAAGCTGTCAAATCTTCAAGTCCACAGCTGTGCCTCAGCCAGCTGACCCAGCTCCTTCAGTTCAAGCACCTGTGTCCTCACCTGTGGCACAGGCAAGTAAGTCAGTTGAGCAAGAAGATAGCTCCGAGAGCTCATCAGATGATGGTAGAGGAGTGTCTGTAACTCCACCAAGGCCAAGAGAAATTAGAGCTGATTCTGATGAAGATTACCAAGCAGAAAGTTCATCTCCCAGTGCTGAACCAGCCGCAGAGGAAGAGGAAGAAGAGACTGAACAAGAAGACAGCTCTCCCAGTCCCTCAGTTGGAGAAGAAGACCTGGAAACTAAGTATTATTACATCTTCTCCCATGCTTTGAGGACTGAGGCAAACCAAATGCAGTTCATCTCCAGAGCTGTGGCCAAGAAGCTTCCCAAAGGTGATCCCAAGAAATCAAGAAGCAAAGTTGCCTCCATGAGCACAAGTGCTTTTGTAAGAATGAGGTCAGCTTGCCCATATTTCAGTGAAGACAAGGAATATCAGGATGCATCTTGCTCAGACCCCAGATTTCACACTGATCTTCAAAGGGGTGTCTACCATGAAATCCTTGCTTCCAAGGGATTTGTTGATTGCAAGGCCATCGATTGGTCTGCCCTGACTGACACCAGACTGCAGAGTCTTCAATCTCTCATCCAAGCCTCAGGTCTGGAGTTCATATGCAATCTTCAACAAGATTATGACCCAGAGGTCATTAAGGAGTTTTATGCCACAGTCTGGATAGAACAAGAGAATCAAGATGTCATGTTATGGAAGACAAGAGGCCAGCTGCTTTCCATCACAGCTCCAGAGTTCAACAGTCTGTTTCATGCACCATTGGAGCCTGGGATGCCAAATCTGTTCAAGCTTGAGCCTGTCTCCAATGCTGACAGAAGAAGATTCTATCCAAGAAATTTTACATTCCCTGCAAATGCCCCATCAGATCATGTGTACTTCAAGGGCATTACAATCACAGCCAAGCATCTGGTCAAAATTCTCAATGTCACTCTTCAGCCTAAGGGAGGCAATACAGATGCTGTTTACAACTCAGTTTGGCAAGTACTGGTGCACATAGCCAAGAATGTACATTTTGATGTGGCCAGATACATTTTCCATGAGATTGATGCTGTCCAGAAGGACAAGAAAGCCAAGCTCAGATATGGGTCCTACATCATGTTTATGATCCTTCAGAGAACAGGTCTTCCAGAATCAACCTTCGACATCTCAGTGAAGACCATCAAGACCCAGCTCAGGCCTCAGGCTGATGACCATCCTGATGAGGTTGCTGTTCAAGCCCTGTTTGGAGATTCTCCAGGACCAGCTGTGTCAGCTCCCGGTGACACCGCTGCTCCCACAGCTCCTCAAGCGCCTGCTCCCCAAGTGCCTGTGCCTCAGGTCCAAGTGCCTACCGGTGTCACCGCTGATACTCCTGCAGCTGACCCAGCTGAGTTAGTATCTGTGACACAGGTGGCTGAAGATGGCACTCTCTCGTCCTCTCTTATGTCTCAAGCAGCAGCCAGAGCCTATCAGAACAAAGTGATGCCAACTCAGTTTGCAGCTCTGCGCCGAGAGAACCTTCAGCTTCGAACAGAAGTCAACAGTCTGCACTCCAAAGTTGATCTAATGCAGGCTCAGCTATCAGAAGTTCTCCAGCTGTTGAAGACCAAGCTCTGAATGTTTCTTCTCCTCAACCTTTTTTGGTGTTTTAGTGTCAAAGGGGGAGAGATGTGTGTAAGGGGGAGAGATTAAAGAGATAGGGGGAGAGTATTTTGGATACAGGGGGAGAGAAAATTATATTTTCTGGTGTAATCAAGACTTGTTTTATTTCTGATTCTTCTGTCTTGATTACAATTAACTAATCTTTTTGATCTGATTTAGCAAGTTACTACTAAGTCTTCTATTTTGCTCTGATGAAGTAATATTTCAGTAATGCTCTGATAAAGTAGTTTATGCTAAATTTTGTTGCTCTGATGCACATGTCTTCTTAATGTTGTTGCTATGATGCATATATCTTCTTGTATGAAGCTTTGTATCTACTTATGCTCTGATTCATATAATCATGTTAAGAATTATGCTCTGATACATATGTCTACTGGCTCATGCTCTGATACACATGCCTATTGGCACTCTTATACACATGACCAGTGATGTATGCTCTGATACACATATCCATTATGAATCTATGCTATTTATGCTCTGATACATATGACCATTGTGAATCTATACTCTGATATTCTCATATTGCTTTGACTCATACTCATATACTCTGGTCATTACAACCGCATCAGAAGCAACATATATCAGTTCAGTTCAATCATGCTTTATAATCTATTCAATTCTCTGAACTGATAAAAGTGTAAGTTGTAAGAAAAATACTGCCCATATCCAAAATCATAATCTGTGCATTAATAAGTTTTAAAGCAAATCTGTTGTGCACAGCCTCAGGGGGAGTATATTCTGATCAACCTGCACATGTATCTTCTATTCAAATCGTTATGCGAATTTGTTGAATGGGTTGCCACTAACCACCAAAAAGGGGGAGATTGAAAGAGCATCTAGGCCCCAAGTTGGTTTTGATGGTTAATGGCAACTCAAACTGGAATCTAACGTTTACATTGAGTGTAGGCAGGTTAGTAGGTTCCAGAAAGAAGGGTCATCAGGGAAAGGATGACCACCAAAAAGGTACAAGGGTGGTTTCCAGGACTAAGGAATGGCTGTGCTAGGCAGCTGTGCCACAGCTGTGAAGAAGCCGGTGCTGTGCAAGGAGTTGCAAGCAAGGTGATGGTGGCTTGATGCGTCAAGGGCCGTGACTGCAGTTGGTGGGCAGGTAAAGCCTAGATTTGCTAGTTTCTTTGAGTCCATAGGAAAAACCCGTACTATCAAGAGGGATGATGCAGTAATGATCTGTGGAGGTTCTAATTGCTCAATGCTCAGGATGTTGGACAGTGGCACTAATGCTTTGAGGTTAGTGGCCCTGTGTCAACAGTTTTGCACAAGTGTGAAACTGGTTTTGTGCTTGCACTCTGCAGTGCTAGCAGTAGAAAACCCTAGGGGTTAGAGTCACCGGTGGGACACAGCTGTGTCACAGGTGGTCTAGCGCTCTGTGACTCAGGTACATCTCTGTACCAGGGGAGAGCTTGTAAACGCTAAGGAACCTGCGCTGCGATGGCTTGTCTGCTGAGTCGGAGGGCTGTCGGAGGTTCTCTTCTTATTAGGTTCTAGTTTGAGTTGCCATTAACCATCAAAACCAATTTGGGGCCTAGATGCTCTTTCAACCTTGTCGTGAAAACAAAGAAGAAAGAGGACCTACTCCTAGACCTCCTCAAAACCTTTACAAATCTACGAAGGAACCGGATCATGCTAAACCCCGAGAAGTGTGCTTTCGGGGTCAATGCTGAGAAATTACTTGGTTTCTTAGTCTCTCACCGAGGAATCGAAGCTAACCCCGAGAAGATCCAAGCCATCAGCGAAATGAAGTCTTCAACATCAATTGGAGATGTCCAAAGGCTCACAGGATGCATGGTAGCACTGAGCCGATTCATATCTCAACTCGAGGATCGAGGGCATCATTTCTTTAAACACTTACGACAACACGACAGCTTCAGATGGATGGAAGAATTAGAAAAGGCATTTCGGGATCTCAAGAAATATCTTTCAACCACCCCTGTGTTGGTCGGTCCCGACCCAGAGGAAGAACTGCTGCTCTACATAGCGGCCGGACCACAAGCATTAAGCGACGTATTGGTGGTGGAACGTGAAGCTCTAGGCAAACGAGAGAGGATATAGAGACCGGTCTACTACATCAGCGAAGTCCTGCATGGACCTAAGGAACGTTACCCTCAAGTATAGAAACTTATCTACACGGTATTAACGGTCTCCCGCAAGCTACGATATTACTTTCAAGCTCACAAGATCACGGTCTCATCTACCTATCCACTCGGAGACATCCTTTGTAATAGAGATGCCATCGGACAAATCGCCAAGTGGGCCCTTGAACTTGGGGAGTTCGACATCCACTTCGTACCACGCACTGCGATCAAATCTCAGGTTCTTGCTGACTTCGTTGCTGAATGGTCTGAGCCCAACCGCCCTAGCAGTTCCCCTTTCGATAACATAGAATTACAGACCCTACACTTCGACGGCTCCTTGACCCTCGAAGGCTCGGGGGCTGGGATAGTTTTGATTTCACCAACATGAGAATGCCTACAATATGTATTGTAGATTGACTTCTCGGCTATGAATAACGTAGCTGAGTATGTGGGGACTCACAACTAGTGGCGAAGCAAGTGCACAAGGAGTATGAAACCTCAGACCAAACCATGGCTACTTACCTTGCGAGGTGCAGAAACTGGAAAAGAAATTCATCGGAGTCAAAGCATGGTATATCCCTAGGAGGGACAATCGCCGAGCCACCTGGCATCCTCATATCTCCATGCCCACTTGGAACCTTTGTAGAAAGGCTCTCGACGCCATCCATAGCTTGAGCAGATGACAAGTTTGACAGAGCCATGCCTGAGGGAATGGTGGACCAAGAGCCCAGCAACCATTCAAGGACGCCACTAGGTATTGACGCTCCAAGGGGAGTCACGAGAAGACTCGTCACTCCCCTTGATTCTGAAGATTCATGTATGAAACCCATCCGCATGTACCTTCACAATCAAATAATACCTGAAGACGATGTGCTATCCGAGAAAATTCCCTGATGTGGAAGGATGTACACCCTGGTAGATGGAATCCTCTATCGCCGAGGAGCCCAGAGAGTGCTCATGCGGTGCATCACTCAGACGCAGGGTAAATATCTACTCGAAGGGATCTATGGAGGGGTGTGCAGGGCACATGCATCCTTCCGAACCCTAGTCAGAAAGTCCTTTAGACGAGAATTCTATTGGCCGACAGCTTTTCGTGATGCGAGCGAGCTTGTGAAGAGATGCTATTAGTGCCAATTCCATAGCAGATGCATTCATCAACCCGCCCAAGCATTGTAGACGATTCACTTGTCGTGACCCTTCACAATATTGTCAGGGGGCTTCAAGTTCCTCTTTATCGCAATTGACACTTTCACCAAGTGGATCGGAGCCGAACCAGTCGTGAAGATCACCTCGGAAGCTGCCAAAAGGTTAATCATGAAGAACGTAGTCACATGGTTCGACATTCCAAGTAGGATCATCACCAACAACGGCACTCAGTTTTCAAGCACGAACTTCATCGCCTATTGTGAAGGGCTCGGCACCAAGGTTTGTTACGCCTCTGTAGCTCATCCATAGAGGAACGGGCAAGTCAAGTGCGTCGACAGCCTCATCCTACAAGGCATGAAGACCCGCATACTTGATCGCTTATCGGCTCACGCAAAGGCATGGGTCCGGGAGTTACCATCAGTCTTATGGGAACTTCGGACCACCACAAGTCAAGCCACCGGTGAGACACTGTTTTGCTTAGTTTACGGGGTCGAAGCCATGCTCCCCTGTGAACTAAAGCTTAAATCTCCCCAAGTTGAGTTGTACATCGACAAGGACGTTCGAGGAAGAACCCTACAAGTTAGGGACTTGGTTCTACGACTCGTTCAAAACTAGGGCAACAGCAACAATCTGTCTCCTAAGTGGGAAGGTCCCTACAGAGTAGTCGAAACCTCCCAACCAAGGTCATTCAAGCTAGCAATGGAAGACGGTTGAGTCCTCACAAACTCTTAGAACATCGATCAGCTCCAGAAGTTTTATGTGTAAGTACTAAGAGTAAGTTTGCACAAGCTTCGCCCGCTAAGCCTCAAGGTCGTCATCGTTGAATCCAATCCCCATCTCTAGTCATTAAGCTAAGCAACCCGCCCACCATGCATGTCAGGAATAAGTCATTCCAGGTACCTTTACCTAGCACGCCCTCCCAGATACGCTTCTGGTAGGTCATGACAAGGGCACTGGAGTACTCGGAACAACCCATGACTATATTGGCAAGAGAGCACGTATTTATCATTTTCTAGTTCTCACTATTATTATGATTTTTCTCCTTTGACTGCCTATCCGAGATTCCTTCTCGGATAACCAATCGAGGGCTGGATGAGTACGTGACATCAGGAAGCTAACTATGGCGTAGAATGCGAGTACCAACGACTCGACCTTTGCGAAGGGCAAAGGGCTCCGTGCTATGGTCTCGCAAGACTTATGGAAAGCCCCTTATCGTGTCTATAAGTGTTGAGGAGCGACTGAGCCCCCCACTTGACTAGACCTAAGGTCTGGTTGACCGAAATCCCCAGCTAGTTGCAACGTTCCCCAACTCAGAACGAGGGAAGAGAAGGAAATACATACGTTGTACGTTAGTGGGATCCCTCGATAACTCACACTCAGCACACTCCCCGACTAGTTTGAACAGAAGATGTCCCGGGTAGATGGTGATACTTCATCGAAAACAAAGGTCAACGGGTCTGCTGCGACTCATTGCACGAGTACTTATGTTTCTCTCTTTGTGAAGGGAAAGGGTTCTGCACTGTCGTCTCGATGGACTTAAGGAAAGCCCCTTATCGCATTTATAGGTGTTGGGGAGCCACTGAAACCCTCACCTGACTAAACCTCAGGCCCAGCCGATCGAACTCCCCAACTTGCAGTAACGTTCCCCGACTCGGACCGAGGAAAGAAGCCAAAAGTATGAAGTGTAAATGTTATCGCAACCTACCAACACCTGCGCATTTGATAAGGTTCATCACGCCATCATTTCATACGAGTAATTTTAATTAAAGACTTAAATAAAATTAAAGTGCAGGTCATAATTGTTCAAACAAAAGGGGCATCATCGCCCGGAACATGAAGTCTCTTGACAAAGACCTGGGCAGCCTCCGACATCACTGGCACAAGCTGGTAAGTTTCCGCCTCATCCTTCCCTGGGAGGTTGTCACGAAGGACTCCAAAGTCGAATGCCGGGTCGCGGGCCTTGATGAGGGCCAACACCATGGCCACCATGTCTTCGACTCCCTACCGAAGCTCCTGAGAAAGGAGGGCGTCGACAGTCAGTTTGAGGTTGCCGACGGCCCTAGTCAACTCCACCGAATGGTTGGCGACACCCTCAGTAGGCTGGATCAGCACGCCAACCTCCCTCAAGGTGTAGTCGAGGAGGTCCTTGGTGGACGTGAGCTTCCCCTCAAGGAAGGACACTCGTGCCCTCTCCCGGGATAGGCTCCCTTCTGACTTCTCAGGCTCCAGCCTCGACTCCCGCACCTCCAAATAGTGCAGTAGCTCCTTTAACTGCCACACCCCAGAGCCAGTGGAGTTCCACCTGGCTATGGCACGCTAAAAAAGAATACTGAGGTTAAAATAGCCACTAAAGGAAAGGAAGAAAAATTCTTTGAGTACTTACCTTCACAAGGGGCCCAATGAGCGACATCGAATCGACCCCACTGGCGATGATCCCATCGACCAGCAGGTGAAGCGCCAAGGAGAACTTCTCCTAGGGAGAAGTCTGCGCCGCCTTCACCGGTGGAGGGACGACGTCCATGGACGGGGGCTGAACGTCCTCCTGAACCGACGGCTCTGCGGACATCGGGGCAGAAGTTGGGGCAGTACCCAAGGTGGTGAGATCATCCTCCAGAGAGATCTACCACGGTCGAAGAGATCGAGTCCCTGCACGTACAAAATCAGGATGCATCTCTCGAACTTGTGAAGAAGAATAAGGAGGAAAGAAGGGTTACCTCTTCCTTTTTAGGTGATGAGGGGGCCTCCTCCTAGCAAGGCTCACCACCTTCTTCTCAGAAGGGTCGGCCCCAGTAGCAGTAGTTTCCATCCCAACCGGAACTTTCTCGGTCGAGACGATGGCCTCAGCAGGCTTCTCCTGAGCACTCATATCAGATAAGGAGTCGACCTTACAAAGTACTTAGCAATTAATGAAAGCCCAACTAGCATACCTAAGGAGCCTAGAGAGGCGACCTCGAGGGGTCAGATTGTGTAGCAGGTCCCGAAGCTGAACTCGAGGATAACCTACCACCTGCATTGCTAGGCTCCTGGCTCACGCTCTTGGAATCCTCGACCTGGCCTGTCTGTACCTCTGATGGCCTGGCCTTCGAGTCCGCGATCTCGTGACCTTCATGCTGGAAGATTACCTGAACATCATTGCCTCAGCACAACTCAGAGGAAAAAAAAGGAAACTCTACGAGAATGTGACTTCCTGCGAGAACCGCTTCTCGGTCCTAGCGCATCCAAGGAAGCGCCACGGGTATGCCGGTGCGGTCGGATGAGGGTGCCCTCTCAAAAAGGACCTTCATACTCGAGTGCACCGTCGCTTGTCCCAAGGCTGCAAGAAAGGTGCGTCCGAATAAAAGTATATCTATTTCGACTACCAGAATGCCGAGAAGTGAAGGTTATCAGTCTTGCCGCCCCAAGTAGAGTAGTAGTCCTAAAGACTCCTAGGTGCCCATCTCTCTAGCACGTACAGGAAATAGGCAACGTCCCACGCTGTCAGGCCTCGGTTCTTGAGATTGGCAATCTCACCAACTAGTGGTCGGAGACAAGGGTTCAGCTCCACCTCTTCCGACCACGCCGTGGTCTAGATCGACAAGGAGCCCCAGATGCAGATGCCTCTGGTAGCATGCGGTCAGTAGTAGCACCACTTCCTTCGCCACCCCAACTAGGAGCTCTTGTCGGTGAAGTCGATATACTCCCTCAACTTTTCTTCCCAGAGTCGAAAGCTGGCGCCACCGACCACATTGCTCCCTACCCTCCTCAGATTGTAGAAATACCTAAAGAGGTCGAGAGAGGGCCAGATCCCGAGGTAGGCTTCGCACAGTGCATGAAGACACTCATCATCACAATCAAATTAGGATTGAGATTGATGAGTTCTACCCAGTAGAACTAAAGCACGGCGAGGAGGAACATGGAGGGGGGAAGGAATAAGCCACAGTGGAAGAAGTTCGGGAAGGCCACCAGCCATCCCGGGTCAGGTGAAGGGGTCCTCTCATTCCTCACGGAAAGGAACTCGACCCTGTACCATGATTGAATGACTTCGAGGTTATCCGAGCCCTCTAGTTGTTCGAAGGTGATCTCTGACTTCGCCTAGGACCCGTCGTCTGCCGAGGAGGAAATCCTTGAAGCTCCAGCCATGTCGCTCATCGTCGGTGGGAGAGAAGGCGAAAGGAGGAAGATGGGGATTTTTTTTGGAAAGCAAAGGGCAGAGTGTGCGAGAGATTGAAGAGAATGGCAAGCGTAAAAAACCCCAACGGGCTCTGAGTCCCTTATATCATGTGAGCTCACAACAGTTCTGAGCTTTACTCGGGTTGTGCTCTCCGTAGTTCTGTTCCAGCGCATTAAATGCACGTAGTTGCTTTTTGCTCATGCGAGGCGTTGTGCACGGGAAACTTGGGATCTAACAGGCGCATGACCCCGACAAACGCACTATGTTACGCTTGTGTCAATAACATAGTCATAGAAAAAGGGGTAAAGATTCATTCATCACAACGCGAAATTTCCACCACGATGGTTTAGATTTCAAAAAATCTACTGGCGAGACACGTGTCCCCAATCTATAGACCAGATGAAATCAGAGAAAATTACCTGAAACTTCCACCCAGATGTGAAAGTAACTCGAGGGCTCACATAGCTACTTGGGCATGCTTATTATCCTGAGTAGAGGCAACAAAGGACATCGAGATCTCGGGTGGACGCATAACCTACTCGGAGAACCTAACATTTACTATTCGGAGTTCATCTGTTCGAATGTTTTCCCAATTAGGCAGATTTTCCTTAGAATCGTTGAGGCCTTATTTCATGTACTGATGGGGGGCTTGACGATAAGTAGTAGATTTCTACTGTATACAAGGTAGTATCCGTATATGATTTCTTGGATACCCGGAGCAGCTAACGTATCTGCAAAGGATTTCAGGAGATAAGGTAACCCCCCGTAGGATACCAGGATTCGACAACCCTACCGGGAGAGGGGGACACGAAGCTTGGTGAAATTCACACGAAGCTTTTAAAGATTAAGCACAGGCCTTCCTAGATCTACATCAAGCCTTCCATCGTTCAAGAGAAGATCCGCCGCCTCCAGGAAGCCTAGCCCCTAGATTAGCCCAAAGAGATTCCCGACTAGGTGTAGATTCCATCTAGGCTAGACACTAACAAATCCTTATATTCTACTCGATATTCAATACATACCAACAGGACGTAAGGTTATCCTGAGGGAGGCCAGAACCTGTATAAAAAGCGTTGTCTGCGGTGAGTCATGTTGCTTGGCAACAACCCTAGAGGTCCCTACTCTTCATTATGATAACGACTACCGTAAGATTGGCGATTTACCAATCGTCGACACCGATCATGTTTAAATTTTAATTAAAAATATACTGCTATTACATACAACATTTTGATACATAAACATGTGTGATAAGCATGTAGACACCTGGTAATTTTCATTCTGGGCTGGCCATTAACATTGGAACACTGCTAGAGTTCGGTGGCTCGTCTCCTGCAACCTTGACTTTACATGAGGACTAAGTTGCAATCTACTTCTTTGATTCAAGCCCTTCTTGGAAAATCCAAGGGTGTAACTGTAAGTTTGCCTTTGTAAAAAGTTGTGATGTAGTTGGATTTGTATTGAAAAGTATTTTCAAATGATATCACTTTGTGCCACAAAATCACATTTATTGTTCCAATTGTTGATCAAACTGAAATGGAAAAAGCCTATTTTGGTCCCTTAATTGTTGCTTGAGTCTAAGTTTGGTCCTTCAACTTCAATACCATACAAATTTGGTCCCTCAACTTTCAAAAACTGGAAATTTTTGGTCCCCATCCTACATAAAGCGGTTTTGATGATGACATGGCAGCTGTTTAGCACACATGGCATCCTAGTGAGCACAAAAATTAGAAAATAAATTAAGAAAAATCAAAAAATTAAGAAACTAATCATGAAATTTGAAGAAAAATAAATAAGGAGTTGGGAAATTTGGGAAAAAACATGAAATTTGAATAAGATTGGTAAACTTATAAAAATAAGGAAAATTGGAAAATTTGAAGGAAAAATGAGACAACTTGGAAAAAATCAAGAAACTTAGAAAAATTAGAAATATTCTAGAACATTACTAAAAAAATATGCATTCGTAAACTTTTCATTTGTAGAATTTTTAGAGTTTAGCAAAAATTTTGGAATACTTCTGCATTTTTTGAAAACTTGAAATTTTGCCAATTTTTCTTAAGTTATCCTTATCTTCGCAAAAAATTTCTTAAAATTCCTGATTTTTCCTTTTTCTCTAGTTATTTTATTCTTTTTAGTTTTTGGTTTTTTTAAAAGATTGTTGAGTTAGTTATCACGTGTGTGAAACTGCTGTCACATCATCATCGAAACCACTTTAAATGGGGTGAGGGATCAACTCTGTCTAGTATTGAAGTTGAGAGATCAAATGGACAATAGTTGAGGGATCAAAAATGGACTTTTAAAATGCACGTGCATCCTAATTTTTCAAACTTCATCTGTGGCTTCAGCTCCCTTTTTCCCCAGAGTTCTGGAGAAGTACAAGCTATGTAACATGGGAAGATATATCAGCCTGGACTTAACCTAGTTGTGTTGTCATGGAACATTACAATCCAATTTGGTACACCGGAAATCGTTTTGCTGAGCAGAGCAGGCCGGTGACATGGAGGGGGTGAGGTGGAAGGGGACTTGCAGCGCTTCAGTGGGCGCATCTAGGAAGGCGACTTTGGTGCGAGGGGATGATGCAGAAGTTTTTTAGTGGAGTCAGTAACTGTAAAATTTTGGTCCCCTACGTACATCTGATCGGCACCAATTAAAAACTAAGCTTAACCAACCTCTCTTTCTTTTCACATGAATCAAATAGACTTGCCCAAAAGACAAACTTAATTTCGAAATACATTTTCTACCTCCTTGATCTCATTTTCCTCCTCCATGTAAACCTTCATCAAGCATGATATTTATCTTACACATTAATGAGAGATGCATATATAGGTTAATCACTGTAATCATGCAGAGAGAGATCACGTCAATTCGATTCTTTGTATACAAACTGATGGAACGTGGCAATATGTGTACCACCAGATTACATACATGTTACGTGCTATGAAACGGGAAACAATAGCACGAGCGAGCCTTGCACACTGAATCTGATAGGTAGCGAGGCTTAATACAGTGCGCTTGCTGTCGATCTTTATAAATTCTGAACCAAACTTTCACATTCACAAGCATTCATAACAGGTCCAGACTTCCAGTTTTATTCAGTGTACTAAACTTCGGAGACGATATTACTATCCGTTAAGTAAACTTGTGGTAGTGACTTATACTACTAGAGGCAGGCATCAAGGCCGTGCAATTGCTCCATTGTGTGGGAGCATGGATTCATCACAGTGGTCTTTGTATACGCAATGACGGGGGTAGGATCCACCATGAGATGGGCACGGCCCGCGCAAGCACACAGGGCGCTCAGGGTCCAAAGGATTGTAGGAAATTGATCCTGGAAAGAAAATGCAAGTATCCATGCATGGTTGTTTAGTCATAACAAATCAAGTCAGAATTTCAGAATGCTACAGTAAGAACCTTGCAAGAAGAAGAAGAAGAAGAAAGAAACAGTTTGGAAGCACTAACCACCGAGGCGGGCTCCAATGCAGACGGAGCTGCTCATGATCACGCCGGAGACGACGAACAGTGCGATCTGGAGGAGCAGGAGGAAACGTCTAGGTCTAGTGAAGGACGCCATCGGCGTCTATTGTCCCTCTGAGTTCGAGTTGTATATCCTGCTGCTTGTTGAATCTTATGTGGTGCTCGCGCAGGCCTATTTATAAGCGATCCCTCGTGTTCCCTGTATTCTTTTTCTCGCACATTTCACGCTAAGTTTCGGAGGGACCAAACATCTTCATGTGCTGCACGCACGTCACGTAAGTGTGCAGTAGTGCATTTGGCCCTGACGATGATCACACTCGTTTAGAAAGGCAGACGTGATTACTCACGTTTCTCCGGTTAGTCAAGGCTGGACACAACTTGAGCGTGCAAGACGGGCAAGAGAGGTGGTCAACCAAGCGACGACGGCGACGACCCGAGAAATCAACCACGTCTTGGCACGCAAAAGAGCCACACGTAGTGCTCCACTCGCCGCGCGTTGTCACACTACAGCATAGCATAGTGAGTCGGTGTGCTACGAACAAGTTTGCCAAGTCGACATGACGGAGGCAGAAGCAGCCGGCTTGCTTGCGCGGCAGTGCGAGCCTAGCCCACGCCCATTCAAAGGTCGAAGCAGAGGGATCAAAATTAATTAATAGGCTCCGATGGCGTCCTTCACTAGACCTAGACGTTTCCTCCTGCTCCTCCAGATCGCACTGTTCGTCGTCTCCGCCGTGATCATGAGCAGCTCCGTCTGCATTGGAGCCCGCCTCGGTGGTTAGTGCATCCAAACTAGTAGTACAAGTCACTATACCACAAGTTTACTTAACCGATAGTAATATCGTCTCCGAAGTTTAGTACACTGAATAAAACTGGAAGTCGATCTGATCCTGTTATGAATGGCTTGAGAATGTGAAAGTTTGGTTCAGAATTTATAAAGATCGACAGCGAGCGCACTGTATAAAGCCTCGCTACCTATCAGATTCAGTGTGCAAGGCTCGCTCGTGCTATTGTTTCCCGTTTCATAGCACGTAGCATCTATGTAATCTGGTACACATAATGCCACGTTCCATCAGTTTGTATACAAAGAATCGAATTGAGGTGATCTCTCTCTGCATGATTACAGTGATTAATCTATATATGCACCTCTCGTTAATGTGTACGATACATATCATGCTTAAGTTGTACATGAGGAGGAGAATGAGATCAAGGCAATGGTACAGAAAAGTTCCTCCGAGGCAGTTGAAATATAACATTCGAGGTGGTTATCTCCTGCGCGTCTAAACAGTGGTTGCAGATATGTGGCACATATCAGAGGCGGTTACGCAACCACCTCGGGTATTAGGTTATCTGAGGCGGACTGTTTTAGCTGATTTGCCAGCCACCAATACAACAAATTTCACAGTTTGTAAATAACAGCAGACCCACGTATATATGCCAAACAGTTGAATCATTCTCACATCACAGCACAAGTTATTCACCAATTCACATGCCAAAAACAAAACAACACAAGTTATTCACTTCTCACATCCACTTCATGCATATATGTACTCCATTGGCTGCCATGTTTAAACACATCTATCACCTTCTGTGAAATCTTGTGAAAGAAGAAGCACAGGTTCATGATCGTTCTCTCGGACGTTAGGCAGCAAAATATTTATGATTGCAATTGGAAGCATCTGTGTCATTATAACATAACAGTCATGAGACTTCATGCCGATTAGCTTCAAGTCCTGCATCGAGACTAGCCTTTTTATGTTGGCGAAGTAGCCCGAAAGAACTTTCACGCCATGCAAGAACTTGCAAAACTCAGTTCTCTCACCCTTGGATAAAGTGTAACAGGTGGGGAGGGGGGATGTATGTCTTCCCGTTAGGCAGAACTACGAGCACCAACTCGGGTCTGATTCCCGTATCAACCATGTCTTCTTTAATGTTTAGCAATAGACCCAGCACGCTGTCACACACATTCTTCTCTATGTGTATGACGTCGATGCAGTGCCGGACGTCTAGGCCCTTTCAATATGGTAAGTCCTAGAATACTGATCTCTTCTTCCAATACGCAGATTCATCTGTGGCCTTTTTTTCGACCCTTACCAAGCACAACAATGACATCATTAGTATTTTCAAAGATCTCTGTACCACTGAAAGGCCTTGGTTTCAACTGATGTATTGGTGCCCAATAGGCAGGAACCCTGAGTGACCCATGTACACGACTTTCCTGTAATTCTTAAGATTTAAGCTCACGGTATTCTCCATGCATATAACACAACCTCTGTGTCCTTTAGCTGTTTGACAGGAGGTGTTGCTGAGAGTGAGAATATCTTGGAGTGTGCAAAACATCATGATCCACGGAGTGAAATATTCTCTTTTGTCTGCATCTCATACCTGCATAACTGCGTTTCACAGTGCCTGTAGATTATCCATCGATAGTTGGAAATACACGTCGATGACATTACCTAGTTGCTTAGGTCCTTTAATAAGTATCAATATCATAATGTACTTTTGTTTCACACCAAGCCAAGGAGGTAGGTTGTACATACTGAGAAGCAAGGGTCAGGTGCTACGTCGGCTGCTCATGTTGTCAAATGAATTCATTCCATCAGTACTCAGCGCAAACCTTACGTTTTTAGTTTCCGTAGCAAATAGAGGATGCTTCCTATCGATGTTTCTCCACTGAATAGCATCAACTAGGTGTCTTAGCTTTCTATCAGATGTCTTCCCCTCCTCAACATGCCAGCGAAACAGCTTTGCCTCCTTTGAGTTCGCAAATATACGCTTCAAGCGCGAGATTACAGGTAGATACCAAGCAACCTTGGCAAGAGTCCCCTTTGTAACCTCGACGCATTCCTTAGCTCTTTCTGCTTCAATCTTACCCTTGTACCAAGAAGCCTTGCACACTGGGCATGAATGTAAGTTTGCTCTTTCCAGTACATGATACAGTCATTCCGACATGTATGTATATTTTCAACTTCCATTCCCAAGGGACAAGGCACATCTTGGTTCTGTATATGTTTATGGGTAACTCATTTCCCTCTAGAAGCATGTCCCCTAAGAGGCCTAACAACTCGTTTAAGCTCTTGTCGGATCAGCTATTGCTCGCCTTCTGCTTCAATAGTTCAAGCACGCCATACAATGTGAATTTAGCCTTGCATCCTGGGAATAGCAGTTTCTCTAAGGCATCCATCAAGCCTATAAATTTTTGGTACTCTTTGTCAATTCCATGCCCTTCAAAATCATGCAACACCTGTTCCAGATCAGACATCGAGTCGGCATCATCGAACATCTGATCGTCTGAATTATGATCGGTATCAAATGACATACCGGTTGCTTCTGCATAGGCAAGAATAGCATCATCTAAGACTACAGCTTGACCTTCACCGAGCTTAAACCAACATGAATACCTTTCCCTGAAACCTCTCTTAATCAAGTGGAACTTGATATGAGGGAAATCAAAAATCCTTACGTTATCACAATCTAGGCATGGACAATACATGTCTGCTCTCCTCTCTCACAACATGTCCGCCTCGGCAGCTGCCAGAAAGGCTCTCACATCGTCTTTATATGCCTTAGTGTTGCAAGCTCCATACATCCATGTTTGATCCATCTATGCCGCGCATATAAAAATTTTAAATTAAAATTACAAATATAAAGTGCATCAACTACGTGACATGAGTTTAAATCAAAATTACAAATATAAAGTGCATATAAAGGCAGCTGAAGGCACAATCGAAGTTGTACTCCCTTCATTTCAAAATTTAGGGCGCCCATGCATTTTAAAAGTTCATTTTTAATCCCTGAACTATTGTCCGAGTTTAAGTTTGATCCCTCAACTTCAATAGCAGACAAACTTGCTTCCTCAACTTTCAAAACTAGACAAATTGGGTCCCTCGCCCCACTTTTCGCACACGTCGTAGCGAAGTCAGCAATTTTTGAAAATCAGAAATTAAAAAGAAAAAATTAGTGAAAAAGGGAAAATCAGGAATTTTACAAAAAAATGAAAAATAAGGAGAATTTAAGAAAAAATGGCAAAATCTAATTTTTTAAAAAATACAAAAGTATTCTAGAAAATTTACTAAAATCTAGGAATTCTAAAAATGGAAATTTCAAAAATGCATATTTTTTAGTAATTTTCTAAAACAGTTCTAATATTTCTAAATTTCCTGATTTCTCCAAGTTGCCTCATTTTTCCTTCATATTTCCTTTTTTTCCAAATTTCCCAACTTCTTCCTTATTTTTATTCAAATTGATGATTTATTTTCTAATTTTTCTAATCTTTTCTTAATCTATGTTCTAATTCTTGTGTTGACTAGGATTCCATGCGTGCAAAATTACTATCACGTCAGCATTAAAACCGCTTTTAAGTGTGATGGTGACCAAATCTGTCTGTTTTCGAAAGTTGAAGGACCAGTATGGTATTGAAGTTGAGTGACCAAACCTAGACTTGAACAACAACTGAGAGACCAAAAACGGACCTTTTCCATTTAAGTTTGATCAACAGTAGACCAATAAAATGTGGTTATGCTAAACAAAAGTGATATCATTTGAAAATATTTTTGAATATGAATCCAATTACATCACAACCTTTCACAAGTGCATACTAACAAAACAAAAACTTACAATTACACTTTTAGATTTTTTCCAAGGGCCTTGGATCAAAGAAGTAGATTGCAACTTAGTCCTCATGTAAAGTTAAGGTTACAGAGACGAACCACCGAACCCTAGCGGTGTTCCAACATCAGTGGTGGACCTATAATGAAAATGACCAAATGTCGACATGCTTATCACACATGTTTAGGTACTAAGGAATGTTGTATATAATAGTAGTATATTTTTGCAACTAAAATTTAAACATGATTTGGTAGAGAAGTAGCAATGTAAACATTTACCCAAATCTCGGTAGTACTATTTGTTGATAGTAGCAAAGTAAACAATAGATGTTCAAAGAATCAAAACTATGAATAGAAGACGATTGACATCAGCCAGATACAAGATTATAACTCGAATTGCCTACATATTAATTAATTATTGTGAATTTTATGGCAGAGACAATTAACCTTACTTGACATTATGTAATCAGTACTCAGATGTACCAAAAAAAAATAGACCATACGGAACAGAGTTGCAATTGGCGCCAAATTACTACCAAACTTGAAAACCATAACCTACAATTTAAGAAATAGCAACCAATTATCAGGAATTGAATGCACAAAACACAAAAAGTGTATCCCGTACTTTGACATAAACCGAAATTATGGAGAGAAATCAGAATTACCTTGTTGCTATTGGGGTGGTCGATCTAGTCATCCTCCACACCTCAACGCGTGAGACGTGCCCGCCTGCACTGCGAAGACGTGTAGTGGGCTGTGCTCGCTCTAGGGAGACTAATAGATTTTTTTAAGGGTGTCCACACAATGCATATCATAGAAGGTGTAGGCAATGCAAAACCTTATCCGGTGTCCAGTGCACCTGGGTAGGCTTTCTTGAGCTGCCCTAGTGTGTCATCCTTTGCCCAAACTCATGCATAGAAACACTCTCAAAATCCATCCGTTGAGGGCAACCATGGACAGCACGAGAAAATTGTGTCCAATTCTTGGAGGTTGAAAGGGAATTCTATGGAGATCAATGACCACACAGAAACACTCCCAAAATCCACCGGATGGAGATCTGAAGGCAAATGACAGCATACGATAGTTGGCCCTTCAATCTGGCTCCCCCTGTCGACTCTATGAGCTCGAGCTTTCATATTCATCCACTTCCAGAAGCAACATAAAGTAGGGGGAGGGGGATTACGAGGCAGAGTACATGCAGCTTTTTGGTTGTGAGATGGGGAAATTTCCTTTTAGATATCTTGGGATTCCTATGCACTACCAAAAATTAAAAAATAGCGACTGGAAAGGTATTGAGGATAGATTCGAGAAATGTCTTAGCGGGTGGAAGGGTAAGAACCTATCCACGGGTGGTAGACTTGTTCTAGTTAATTTAGTACTATCTAGGTTACCCATGTTTATGCTCTCTTTCGTTGAGGTGCCTAAAGGAGTGCAGAAATGGTTGGACTTTTATCAATCCCTCTTTTCTGATAATGTGATAGCAACAATCGAAAAATTCATCTTGCTAAGTGGAGTGTTGTTTGTCGACCAAAGGACTAGGGGGTTGGGGATTCAAAACCTACTCGAGAAAAACAAATGTTTACTCAGTAAGTGGTTGATTAAGCTCCTTAATGAGGATGGCGTTTGGTAGCGTCTCCTAAGGAACAAATATCTTCAAACAAAAACTTTATCCCAAGCAGAAGACAACGGTGACTCTCATTTTTGGATAGGTCTAATGAAGGTTAAACACCTTATTTTTTAGCTAGGTCGTTTTACCTTCAAAGTGGTTACAGAATCCGATTTTATGCAATTATGTACAATGGTTTGAGAAGGAAAATATGCCATGGCGGTGCAAGTTTTGTCCACAACTCCTCCAAACTTATCCTTCTGCCGAGCTATAATTGGGCCTAAGTTGGATGCTTGGAATAATTTGCATAACCACATCTCCATGGTCACATTACAACCAGGCCCTGACTCCTTCTCTTGGGATTTATACCGGAATGGACAATTTTCGGTCCACTCAATGTACGAGGCTCTTATGAACTCCAATTGTAAATTTCAGCACAAACATCTGCAGAAACTCAAACTCCCGCTCAAAACCAAAATTTTCATGTGGTACTTGGGTAGAGGAGTAATCCTCACAAAGGATGAGCTCATTAGACACAAATTGCATGGGGACAAATCATGTTGTTTCTGTAGTAAGGATGAGTTCATTCAACAATTATTCTTTGAGTGCCACATAGCTCGCTTTTGGAGAGTAACCCAGATTGCTTTCAATCTTTCTTCACCATCTAGCATCGATACTTTGTTTCATAGTTGGCTTCAAGGGGTAGGATGGGGGTTACAATCCCAAATTTTAGTAGGAGCTATAGCATTGTGTTGGTCAATTTGGTTATGCAGAAATGATGTCATTTTTAACAAGAAATCATCTTATCATCCAAACCAGATAATTTTCAGGTGTGACAGTTTTCTACGCTTTTAGGCACCTTTGCAGAAGCCGGACTTCAGGGAGAATATGGAGGAAGGCAACCGACGACTGGAGGCCGTTATGATGGAATTATTCTATTCTAGCTGCTGGAGCACCAGTAGACGATTGTGGGCTATTTTAGTGGCCTAAGATATTTACTTTCCATGCTTTTAATGTTTAGGATGTTATCATTGTTGGGCACTAGCCGCCATTGCCAGGTTCTAGTTTTTGGCCCGTGTGCCCTTCGCTTTTTAACTTTGTAATAATGACTAATTGGAGGCTACGTGTATTCTCTGGATGCAGAGGCCAAAAGCAATAAAATTCTATCTTTTTTAAAAAAATAAACTAGTTTATAATCACTACAATGCGAGCGCAAGATGCCGCTCGAGCGACCAGGATGTTCGCATCGTGCAGCGGGTCAGCATGCTTCTTCCTTGTCCTTCTTCTACCCCATACGCCCTCACTTCTTCTACCTCCTAAGTGCAAACCCCCCTCTTCCTCTACCTCATGACCACCCCTCCTTCACTCCTGTCGGTGGCTCGGCTCACCTCCATGTTTTCTCTCCTCTACTCACCCTACCATTATGTTTTGTCGCCATTGCCCCCGCCCTCCTCCTCAATTGTCTGCAGTTACCATCACCAGATCCTCTACCATAGCCCTCCACTTCCTAACCACATCATGTCATCATCTCTCCTGCGTAGCTTGGCGACAAACCCCCTGGCGGCTTTGCCCATCGGATATCCTCTCGGAACATAGCTGGCGGTGTTAATTGTCTCACACCTTGCACCACACTATCCCGCCCTATCGCACTGACTCCCCTCAAAGCCATCCTCTAAGCTCGAAGGGCAAAGGACCTCTCTCCCACCAGATATCCTAGCTGCTAGCAGTTGGCTGCGCTGCTGTGCACCTCACACACTGACTCCCCCCTCCCACGGCCTTCCCTCTAAGCTCGAAGGGCATAGGGAACCCTCTCGGCTACCGAGAACCCGCCCTCAAATCCTAACTCTTCGGCGAGGTCATTGGTGAAGCTCCACCTTCATCTTTGCTCCGTTTCGCCTCGAGCTAGCGTCCACTCAGCTCCACCGCTCTCCTACAACGCCATGCCATCTAATTGGGAAAAGCCTTACTGGGCGGCGCCGAATATATGAAAAACGGTCTGACAAAGAGCAGTGGCTGGAGCACTGCCTGTAGCTTTTTTTTTGCATGCCAAGACTATCCTGAGACCTAGTTGATTTCTCGGGTCGTCGTCGTCACCACTCGGTTGGATCGTCAATTCACCCCCTTTCTCTTGCCGGTCTTGCAAGGTCGATTTGTGGTCATCCTTGACTAACTGGAGAAAAGTGAGTAATCACGTGTGCACATCACACTCGAGTGTGATCTTAGGTGTAAATAACGCACTAGTAGCTTTCAAAACTTACACCATGTGCATGCAGCACAGGAAAATGTTTGATCCCTCGAAAAATTTGCATGAAAATGTCAGACGAAAGAATCGCCGGGAACATGAGGGACCAACCTGATCATTTCCCCTTGGGACGTCTATAAATACGGCGTACAGCAGCAAAGTAGCTCAAACTCAGGGTGATACCAAGCCAGCCAAATTAAACGCGGATCGATGGCGGCGTCCTTCGCTAGAGCTACACGTTTCCTGGTGCTCCTCCAGGTCGCACTGTTAGTCGTCTCCGCAGTGATCATGAGCAGCTCTGTCTGCGATGGAGCCGGCGAAGGTGGTTAGTGCTTCCAAACTATTCATTTCGTGTATATTCTGGCATTCTGAATCTCTCACTTGGTGAGCTCGAACTAAAGAACCATGGATTCTTCCATTTTTTTTTCCAGGATCAATTTCCCACCGTCTTTTGGACCCTAACCGTCATGCTGGGTGCATCGGAACGTATAGGTGCCGTCCTGATGATCCCTACACCCGTCCTTTCCCCTACCGTGGCAGACCCACTACCCCGCACAATGGAAGAACCGCACCGCCTTCTCCATCGCCTTGATGCCTGCATCGGTCACAATATATTCACGTATGGTAAATAAAAAGTTGGTGACGTACGCCATATGGGGTTAATTATGCTGTAACTCCAGATCGACTCCATCCAGAGTGCAAGACTATAGTAGTACAAGTTACTACCACAACCTTTCTTTTTTTTTGAGAGAGATAATACCGCAACCTTACGTAACGGGCAGTAATATCTTCTCTGTACTTCACTACTACTGCTTATTAGTACTCTGAATAAAACTGGAAGTTTCTGACGTCTGAAATGGATGGTGTGTCAATGTAAAAGTTCGGGAATTAATAAGGATCGGAAGTAAGCACGCGGTATCAAGTATAGTATCACTATGAGGTTCTAGTCTACAAGGCTCGCTCGTGCTATTGCTTTCCCATTTCGTGGCACTTAACATGTATATAAGCTGGTACACACGACCTACCATGTTTCTGCACATATTATGTACCTATCCGAAACTCTAGACAAGGCAACCAGACGGCTGTAGCTCGGTTAAATTAAGCCGTGTCTGAACTGCGTGATCGATCGATCTCGCTGCAGATGCATCAATGCATCAATAGTTCATTATAGTGATTAACATATGCATATCTCGTGTGATGTGTACAATGCTATAATTTGTACGTGGGAGGGCGGAAATGAGATCAAGGGGGCAGAAGTCGTTGGGAGAATTTCGAAATTAAGTCGTTATCTTTTAGGGGAATCTATTTGTTTCATGCGCAAAGAAAGAGGTTGCTGAAGCTCAGCTTAGTTCATTGGTGCCACTAATAAAATGTCTCTACATATCATATGACATTTCATAGAGGCACTATATACTGTCGCTAGTATAGAGGAAAATACATTATAATAATTTGTTGGAAGCAATGCTCGAACTCAAGACCTTCAGAAAACCTACGTACTCATCTAACCACTCAACCTCACACAACATCTTGCCAATAGTCGTAATGAAATTCTTATGAGTAGTATATTACATGCCTCAAACTTATGAGAATTGCCTCTACAAAATGTAAATAGTGCTTCAAACCGTGTCTCTAGCTAGGTCAATTTATAAAGTGTCTCATAAAATGCCTCTACATGAATTTTTATGATAATTTATTAAGTGCTTCCTAAAATGCCTCTAAGCACCCAATTGGTACTTATGATAAAAATGTCTCAACTAATGTCTCTACGTTTAAGACACTTTATATGGTACCTCAAAAAAGTGTTTCTTCATTAAGAAAAGTGCCTCTACATGATTATATGGCAGTTTAATAGAGGCAAATTGTAAAGTGCCTCTAGAGAAGTGTCACTACATGCAATTTGTGTTGTAGTGGTTAACAGCCTTGCCATTCTACCAATTGAGCCGGACAGGGTTCCATGGCAATGAGATCGGGAGGAGAAAAAGACCAAAATACACATACAAATATATGATTGGATTTAGTTGATACTCTTAACTTCTATTTGTGGAGTACTAGGGTACTATAAAAATCCTCTAATTCTATCTACTGGCAGAGAAAACCCACACTAAGTTAAATTCCCTGAGAAGCAGATTTTATTGGGAAAGGGTAGGTAAACGGAAGAAGTATCACATGATGAAGTGGAAAGATTTGTGTGTTCCCAAAGAATTTGGTGTATTGGTTTTATGAACACAAGGATCATGAATGGATTTTCAGATTGGTCAGAGGCGATAATGATTTGTGTTCTGAGTCGTTAAGGAGGAAGTATCTTTAGAACAAGAGTTTTTTCCAATCAAGTCCACAGGGGGGATCTCAACTATGGAGAGATTTACACAAAGTCAAAGAGTGGTTTTACTTCGGAGCTGCATTTGTTCTGCATCCGGGGAAACAAATTCTTTTTTTGGGAGAAATGCTGGTTCAAACAGTGTGAATTGAAGGTTTGCTTCCCTAATGTTTATGAGACTAGCAAACAAAAAGGGCGTACGGTGATGATAGTGCAGGAGGGGGAGTTGACTTTTAGGAGGTAGTTTGGTGAGACAGAGTTGAACGAATGGTTAGAGCTTCAGTTCATCCTTGAGCAGGTATCACGTGTACTGGGGAAAAAGATAGTGTGAGGTGGTGTTTGACGAAAGATGGAGTTGTCTCCAGACAATCCTTATATCGTTTGCTCAAATTTGGGGGTGTCAGAGATTTGTGAATGGGAGATGTATGGCAAGCTAAGATTCCTTTGAAGATTAAGCATCTTATGTGGCTTGCAATCCATGATCGTATTCAATCGGCTGTGCAATTAAAAACTCGCACCTGGGACAGTGAAGTGAGCTTGCAATCCATGATCGTATTCATGTCATATTCTCTTTCAATGTCCGATTGCTCTATTTGGGTGGTGCGCTCTGAGAGATTGTTTTGGATGGCAGGGGATCCGGAGTAGTTTTGAGGATTATTTCCATGATGCTATAGATCTGGTAGATAGGAAATGCAATAGAGTTAGGGGGTGTTTGATTGGGTTTTTAAGCAGTTTTTCACTGGAAAAAGCTGCAGCCCAACTAAACAGCCAATTTTTCAGCAGCTTTTGCCAACGGTAGTTGTGGGCTTTGTAGTGCAAATATAGCTGTTTAAAAAAGCTGCCTTCTACCAGTTTTTTGCAATGTGTTGAAGTTTCAGTGCTCATTTTCTAAAATATTGTAAATTGTGAGAAAGTGAACACATGGCTTTTGGTTGATCCAAACAATCTGCAACATTTTGAAAAATGAGCACTGAAGCTTCAACACATTGCAAAAAGTTGGCAGAAGGCAGCTTTTCTAAATAACTAAATTTGCACTGCAAAACCTAAAGCTACCATTGGCAAAAGCTATGGAAAAGCTGACCGTTTGATTGAGCTGCAGTTTTTTCCAGTGAAAAGCTGCTGAAAAGTCCGATCAAACACCCCCTAATATTGTAGTGTTAGCTGCTTTTTGCTGGCCACTTTTGGCTCATGCGTAATAATTTAGTCTCTCAAAATAAAGTTTGTAGTCTGCCTACGCTCAATTTTCAAAGCATTGTCTTTTATGCAGCACTAGAAGCAGTTGGCATATGAGCAGGAAGCGCAGAAGGTGGAAGAGTTCGACTAACATGTTACTTGTTAACAATGTTAGATTTCATATTCGTGGTTGATTGTAGGTTGTGGATTCGATTAGGAATGCACTAACGCCGGATGTCCTGTCCTAGCCTACGATCAGACGCCCTCCCAGCCATCGGATCAAGCTTAAGTAGGCTGTGTTAAGAGATAGGTTAGATTGAACCAATGTATATCTTGTTCCCTGATTCGGTACCGATATATATCATGTTCCCTGATTCGGTATTTGTATAAACTAAACGAAAATTCTATCTAGGGCATGTGCCCGGGTTTGACTTTCACAGCGACGTGCTATTGTCCACTGGATCAAGTGATGGAGCGGGCTATTGTCCGCTGGATCAAGAGATGGCGCGGGCTATTATCCACTGGATCAAGTAATGATACGGGCTATTGTCTATTGGATTAAGGCAATGACGTCGGCTATTATCCGTTGGGTAAAGACCGACGGGCGCGGGTCCGAATTTGATGACATCGGTGCATCTAATTCTAAACACGAAATTAAAATGATTTATCCCCCAAACCGTTAATCCGATTCATGATCCGTTTTCGCCGTTAGACTCATCTCGACGAGAGCTTCAAAACTAGATCACATATTAATATGTTTTGACGAAACTTATTTCGTCATCACCAATTATCAAATTATAATGTATTGACTACCAAGTTAAAAATGAACACTTACCAGGTTATGAGCGAACGGCTACAGGTAATAATTGATTTGTCATTAGCCATTGTGTACTATTATGCAAGTATATAGAGAGGATAATGATGTGTTATTTAGATAGTATTTGATGATATTGGACCATTGGAGCACTAAAATATAAGTTTGAGTGGTGTAGCAGTGATGTTCACTAATTCGGTAACCACGTAAATGTAACCTGATAGTTCAGTAGTAATAATCTAGGTAACTCATTCATTGAACCTGATAACTGCTGACGTTAAAAAAAGTCATCGAAACATATCAACATGGGATCTAAATTTGAAGATCTCATCACGATGAACCTAACAGTGAAAACGGATTGTCAATCGGAGTAACAGTTTAAGAGATAAAATATTTTAAATTTTCAAAATCGAAAGATTTTTTGATGACGTCATCTATTTTGGATTTTTCTGCATGTCGCATATTTCTTGCTCTTATCCGTTGCTGTGGATGACTATTTGGGACACGTCGCCCAGTAGTTCACTCCTAAACTAAATTAGTTAGTAGTTGTAATCTTTCCTAACTACTTGAAACTTCTACCTTAAGGTATTTGCTGTCAGAGTATAAATACAGTAGCCCTGGCGCCGTAGAGCGCACGAGAGGCGATCCAATTTTCTCCTAGTGTACGTAAAGGAGCAAAAATTACGTTAATGCTACTTCCCAGAGGAGTTCACTTCATCCCCGAACCTAGGGCTCCTTCCCAGATGCGTCCACCTCACCCTCCGTGAAGTACTCCATTTTGGAAAATCTATATAGATTGTACACATTAGTGGCCAGGGTTTTGAAATTTTGACTGCACACACACATCCTAATACGTCTTATATTTCTGTAGGAAGGGAGTACAGAATTAGATGTTCATGTTCCACGAACATGTAAGTATATCTTGCCATGTTCCGTAACTTGTACTTTTCCAGAACTCTAGGGAAGAAAGCAGCTGAAACCACAGTTGAAGCTGTAATGTTGGAACTGAGTGGTAGGTCTTGTAGGTAGGCGGGACCTGAGGTCGAATTCCAGCTGCCTCATTCAAGAGTGAAAAAGGGTAGTCGGATGGCTCATATGGCGTCCAAAGTACGCCGGGGTCAAAGTCCCTCTCTTTTGTAGCTTTGATGTTTAACACAAGCTGAATCGAGGTACTAGGTGGAATGATGCTGTTGCTTAGGATGGAGTAGAACGTTTAGTTGTGCACCGGTACATCATTGAGTGCTTCCTCAAAGGAGCAGAAAACTCGTGCCCAGGAGCATGGAGCTGGGGGAACATAGAGACAGAACAGAGAAATATAATCAAATAAGCCAAAAAAAATTAAAATTTCAGATTCAGTTGCTCACTGCTCGATAATGGCTATACGCCTACAATAGTCAGTGCAATTATATCTTTTGACTTTTATAGATAGCTTAGATTCCATTGTACATGGAGTTCTATAGAAGCTAGAGGCTTAAATCATTATTTAACTGGTTAAGCTCGAACCGTTTACTCGGTCGGTTTGCTCGTTGCACGTTTGCAGGATGCTCCTTGGCCCTGCCTTGTCATCTCATTACCCGCGACAAGGAAGTATGCAGTATGCCTGGAGCAAGAAAACAAATGATTTAGCCACTTATAGGAAATGCATGCTGTTGAATGAGGATGTCGATACAAGGTGGGGGAGAGTTCCGTCATAACACGGACCTGAAAAAATTCACCATTTTGGTTTTAATGTCTGGGTTTATGCTTTCAGTAGTATCCACAGCTTGCTGCATGTGGTGTAACCATCGCTCGGCAGCTCGGTGGGTAACTGGGAATGGTCGATGGCGTGCTATCAAGGCAGGATGTCCTACAAGGAACATCAGACAGAGATATGTTCTTAGACCAGTAAGTCATTCAAGTGAGTAAACGGGGTATAGAAGTGTTTGGGGGATATTAAGGAGGGCTCTTGTTGCTATTGGTTGTCATGAGTACAAGACTTGTACAAACTTTCATAAGGGCAGTGAATCCAGAACACCCAGTAAAAGCATATTATAACATTTAGCACACCCAAAAAGGTTCACGAAATGATCAAAGAAACAGAAAGTGGCATGCAAACAGGGGGAAACATTACTTTTAAACTATTTTGTGCGGATCATCTAGGCGAACAAACAATAATGCAAGAAGGAGATGGTGAAATGAAACCCATTCAGTTAGTCACTACAAAACTACAAGATAACATGTGCCTTAAACGGGGAACTGCAACCCATATATCAAGTGTCACAGATAAAGCTAGACAACATATGCCACTGATAAAACCAGTTCCCTGACAAAAACAAGTGATAATTCCAATCCATTCTAATCAGATGAATGATCAGTAGGCAGTCAATAGATGAATGAACAGAACACTAAATCATCGCTGCATGCTCCCAGGCATGAAGTGCTCAGCAATGCTTCCTCATAACTATGGTTAAAGAACAGAATAACCAGAAACTTTACTGAAAAACTCTTCTGGCTATCAGAAAAGCAATGGTGCTACCCAAGGATGACCTGAAATATAAATCAAACGAGCTGAATTCTAGTCTACAAACTGTGTGTCTCGCCTTGACAGTTTAGGTTTACAATGAATACTTCCTCATGAAGTTGAATTGACGGATACTGATAATTTTATTCTAAACGTGAAAGCTATTAGGGACCAAGTGAGCATTTCTACTCAAAACATTAACAGGAGGTGCATAAGATTCAATGTAAGCATCATCTTTAATAGCAAGTGCACAATCTGCAGGAAGAGCATGATGTTTTGGGGGGCTCCAAGTATAACCAATGGAGATCAAAATTGCACCTCCAATTGTAAGACTGGCCAACCAGCTAGCTCTCATCTCTACGCTTTAATTCAGAAACACAGCTGGCCGTATAAAGAGATGCAAACAACGATTCATCGTCTAACTAAAACTCCCAACAAATCAAACAACATCATAAGAGATTAATCTTCTCCCCTGCTATCCTCCTTACGCAATAATAATTGGATGGTTACGCAATCATAAATTGTTCTTCAAACACCCCAGGACTAATTACCACATGTCCTCAAATAATCGGAGCTCTAACAGTTCAGAGGCGCCAAGTCAATTAAGTTACCTCTCCTCTGGGAGAACAGCGGCGGGCCGCCCATGCGCTGCACCAAGAACTCGTACTGGTTCCGGATCGCGTCCTCCTTCTTCGACCCGGCGAATATCTCCCGGAACCACTCCTCTTCGTCCTCATAAACCCTGTTCCGTCGATTTGATTTTGACCACAGCCGGAAAGTGAGAAAACAAATGAGAGACGAAAGAAAAATATAGATCAGAGAAGAAAGACGGGAGAGCGGATCGATTAGAAAGGTTTTGGGGCGGACCTGGTGTAGAAGTTGGTGGAGAGGTCGACGAATGGCTGCGGGGTGCCGCCGAGCGCCTCGAAGACGTTGCCGTCGTCGATGGCGAAGGCGTCGCCCACCGCCACGCCGCTCCACTCTGACGCCTTGTCCTGCAGCGACTGCATCCTGCCTGGGGCGGCGCTTCAGCGATTGGCTGGGCTCTCCGCCCCCACCCTTTGGTTTGGTTGGCTGCCGTTCAATTGACTGGCTCGGTTAGAACTCGGAAGCAGCACAAGTGCGGCTGAGGCGACGCGCTCCTCGCTTTATACCCGCCACGCTCCCCCGGCCAATCGGGTGGCGATGACGCGCGGCGTGGGGTACCGTGGGGCCCGGCTGTCGGCTTGCTTACGCGGAGTATTCGCCGACCATGTCGACATTCTGTGGCAATCACGGCGGCGCATCATCTGGGGCTGCTGGTGGAAAGTTCTAGCTACTAGCACGTGTTATTGTGCTAAATTCAAATCCGATCCATATATTAAGGAAAAAGAATTCAACAGAACAAAATTTAAATTCTTTTCCATTTATAGCTAGATATGTCTTTTTATTTTCCTCGCATTTAGATTTAAAATTTTGTGGCATTGCTACATGCGTATTGTGCCAACCAACACATTAAAAAAAACAAATTTGATGGTTTTTTATGGTGTTATCGTGAGTTAGTAGCACCGTAGAACCTCAAGTGCTTATAGTACTAGAATTCCTCTCCGTAATGCCTATCGTCCGAGTTGTAGTTATTACCCTTGGAATGAATAACAAGAGAAGCCCACACTTTGTACGCAACTAGTTTGGTTGCTCTATTCCCATAAAAATCCATCCACCCCTCGTTAATAGGAAGGAGAGGGAAGTAGAAACTCAGCATCTCAGTTCAAATTCTCATAAACTCGAAGTTTTTATTTCTGTTGGAAACGGGTAGTTACACTAGCGTAAATTAAAATTTTTTACCATGTTAAACAGGAACTGCTACAGTTTCAGATAACAGTATTATCATTGGACACACAGAGTAGCGGAAGCAGAGTTGATATAGCACGTCAACGTGGTCATAGTTGTACTAACTCCTCGTGGTTCCTTCAAGAAGTAGTAGATCGTCCTAGCGTCACAACCTCACAGCAATACTTCCAAGATATCCACATGTATAATAAAGAATGGTCGTGTGCCAAAGTGCTAGCTCTGAGCAGCACGGCTAGGGCATGGGAATGGTGGCAGTTAGGGTTGAGAAAAATCCACACTGGGGATAATTCCTAATGTCAACACCCGCTCTTCTTATATAGGCGTCTCCATAATGGGTTTCTACATGGGAAACTAATTAGGACTCGAGACATAATATAATTCGAATTCTTATCCGAATTGGTTCCGGCCCTTTAAGTACATGACCCTATGGTTTATACGCACTTAGACATGACATGAGTACTTTTATTCGGTTCACTAATTGATAGCGGCCCATAGCAGGACATGCCAACTTCCAAGTGTACGTAAAGATCAAATCGAACGAACCTCTACGATGTTCAATCATATGCATTTCCTTTTCCTCACAATATCGGTCAAACTCAAGGTGAGTACATGTCATTCTCATAGCATGATTTATAACAAACCCAAAAGCCATCTTTATAACTATCTAGTTATGGATTAGCATTTGGAAACCCATAAGTAAGTCGCTCCACATTTGAGTGCATACGACAATCTCAACTCTAAAGATATATCATACACAATGTTATGAGACTAACAGATGACATGTAGGAGTAAAACATTATCGTTGTATCTCATGGTGGGTCGATCTAACCCATGTTCTCCGAAACATGTCCATATTATTGGTTTGATACCCCATATCCATGACATGAGAAACATGGTCATCAACCAAGATCACTTTATAATAATCATCACAGAGATTAATATAGTCTCACAAACAAGTCATGTACTTGTTAATCAATATTAAAGATATTATTTAAGGACATTATTCATAAATCATGAACACAAAGAAATATAATCATCTACATGATTGCCTCTATGGCATATTTCCAATAATTTCTTCTCCATTTCAATAGGATAGGTAGTTTTATTTTACTCATTGCGGGAGTTAGGCCAACACGGGAGAGGGTGTCGCCTTTTCTCTCTCACGGTAGCAAGGTAGAGCCTAGCTAGCGCAAATTGAGCAAATTAGCGACCTTGCCGATGAGTTAGGGTTTGAGGAAGGGGTGTCCGTGGTGGCCGAGAGCTTTCCCTCTGTCCTCCTTGCTTAAAGGAAAGTCTGCCCGGAGAGAGGCGATGGAGGTGGATAGAGGAGGGTGGGGGTGGTGAGCCGGCACGGCTAGAGGACCATTGCCGATCCGAGTGGGAAGGACATTCAAGGGGAGATAGGCTACTGGATGGTGACGAAAAGATGCGGTTAGAATACGGGAGAGAGGTGGTGCTGTCGGCCAATGTAGTGAAGGAGAAGGCCTGGAGAACATAGAAGACACGGGCTGGAGTAGGATAGACGGTAGTGTGTGACGCGGCGCTAACTGCCGCGATGAGCCGTTTACAGGAGCTCCCTCCTATGTACGAGTTGTTGATGTCCGGTCACATGTGGGCTTGCTCAGGCCGAAGAGAACGATTGGGCTATGAGAGGCCTGCAAATGCTCTATTTCTTAGGAACACAGCCCCATCTAGAACATTTGTACAGGCCAGGATCTCATCACCTTCTCATGCAAGTATCTTCTTCATCCTCTTGTTGCTGCGGGACCAACAATTGCTTCTTCCTTCGTTCTGATACAGGCTCTGCTTCGTTACCCCTCCTGTGCAAGACGTATTAAACGGTGCTGCCTGACAGGGTTACTACGTACTACTCTCTTATGCAGGGACGGACCTACCAATATGGCAAAATGTGACCTCCGCCATAGCTAAGTCCGGCCGGTAACCCCTCTACCCCGTCTCCTTCCTCCCCAAGACCCTCCTGGTCGGCGGCGCCATTAACGTATCGAGTAAGAGCTCCGTTCGTAGAAGCCTCAGCAACTCAGCCTGGGCCGTGGGTACGAAGGGGCGCGGTCATAAGTCATAAGCAGTGGGCCAGCCCATATTGACACATCCCACGTTGGTCTATACAACCCTTGAACATGTTAGTTGCATATATCTGTCATCAATGGTCATGTGTGAGTGAAATGAGGTAGCACGGAAGACCAAAGACTGAGCTTGGCCAATTTTGTCGATTCCTTTCAAATGTTAAGTGACTTCTACAGTATATTGCTACTACGCTACTTAATCGATTGGTTTTGTTCATTGTGGTATTGGAATACCGTGTGTTCGTCTAAGAGTCTTCAATTTTAAATAATAATCCTCTTTGCTTTACGCTGAGGACTTCGTCACACCTAAATTTTAGCCTTGGGTCTGCTCTTATGAGATTGGAGAGTACGTCACGTATCAAATACGTGTGACAACGTGCATGGCGCAACCTTAACTAGTAAACTCGAAGACAAAAATCTCAACCACGGCCAAGGTTTGTTAGAGAAAGAAAAAACCCTTTTGGTTCGAATAGAGACGCGAAGTATACGGATACGGTCAATTTTTTGTCGCAAACAAACAAAAAGGGATGTTCTTTTCATGCCAAAACTTTATTTTAAAAGGAAGATTTTATTGGTCCTCCGACCTCTACATTAAACGGATACACACACTCATCTCATGTTTGAACTGCATGACTTTTCTCACCAGTTCACTAGCTCTATGTTAAAAAGAAGGGAGCCATACAAAACAGTCTTGACCTTTTACTTGCATAAAGTTTGCAGGAATTTCACACTAGTTCCCGTGGCAATCGAAAAAAGTGTCCCATTAAACAAAAAGATCTTCAAACTTGAAACGTTTAACTCAGACGAAAGAAAGGAAGTGCATTACTACCTAATATAACGGCCATACGTCACCTGAGTGGTGGAAAAAGTGAGTCATCTTAATTCTACAAATTTGCTTTAACCTTCTAAATGAAATCTCAATTGTATAACTTCAGCTCTATCACAATATAAAATTATTTGACGAGATGGTTATACAAGGCCCTCTACTTGGTTTGGGTAAAGCAAGCTTAATCAAAAAATAATATATCCAAATTATTAGTTATAAAAGGCTTAACTAGTGGTAGCTGATAGAAATTGTACGCGTCACGCACCAAATACCCAAGCCCACAGAGAGAAACTCCAAGCCAAACCAGACCGAGCACGATCACATTGCAAATATCTGGTGGAAACCACTACATGTGAAAACTCTGTGGAAATCATGTGTAGAAGTTTTAGAAAAATTTAAAAAGATCATCTGTAGGTGAGGTGATGTTCTGTCAATATGTGAAAATTTCAAGTTAAAACTCAACTGCATTTGAAATCTACAGAAAAAACAATTCAGCAGGAATGGTGATTATTTCTCAGTTTCCCTTAATTCATGCCTCTCGAATGCGATTGAATATGGCAGGGGTGGCAGGAGTCACTGAGTCCGTTGTGTCACACATCGAGTAGGTTCTGACCGATGGCTGAAGGACGGATCTCGAGTACGTGCTACTCCAGTGACCTTCCCAAGCTTACCATCGTTTGTTGTGGAGGCTGCGCAAGTAGTTCATGAGAACTCTTCCGCCATGGCATTGGATACTCAAGGGAGGATGTGGGAACAAGACGGTTTGAACTCTCATGGGCTGGGCCGTGGGATGGCTGGAGGCCTTTCACGAATGGGCTGCTACGCAATTTGCTACCGTTCAGGTTCCCGCACCAACTGGGGCATTTCGGTCATTGTTGTAGCAGTTGTGGATCGAGAGAGGGAAGGTGAAGGCTGGAGCGCTTAGGGATGAGGAGTGGCCATTCTTGGGAAAGGGTGGTGGTGGTGCGGTGAGGTGGTTCGATCGTTTGCATAGGTGGTCGCTATGTCTAGAGGCAAAGATATGAGGGAAGATTGGCGAAGGGGACGACAAGGCGGGTTTTGGGGGAGGGGGAGGGGGTGAGAGGTGGTTAGGCGCCAGGCCATGAACAAAAAGGTTGGGGCGATGGCCATGGTGGTCGTGGTCCAAGTCCCTTTGGTGGTGGGATGCTTTATCAAGGTAACTTTGCGCCACACTAGGATTCAACTGCGTTCCTGGAGCACTTCAATGTTGGAGGAGGGCAGCTCATGATGAATCCGCGCAACAGTCAAGGTATGTTTCCCCCGGGTGATTAGGTGGGTTCGGTAGGCAATAGTTTTGGAGATCAACAGCAGAGGAATTAGCTAGGTTTTGGAAACCATGGTGTCCTGGGATGTGAGGGGCATCGGTTTGAGGCGTATTCAGGGCACACTAGACTACAATAAGGGGTGGCAATGCTAGCAAATCCTCTACTCAGAGCTTCAATTCTTCTTATAGTACACATATCTCGAGTAATTCAGTTCAATAGGGTCAGGCAGGGACTACATTTAAGCAAAATGTTGGGAAGGCAGTGTCACCCTGATTTTCCTTTTCTTGCAAAGCATGTCTTAAGCATGTTGATATCATGTTTAGCTCTAATATATTTTTGCATCATATCGGATTTTACGAAATTCCTTGGATCACTGCCTATCATATAGTTAAGACATGAAATCATACATATGTGCATGTGCTCAAACCCTAATCCTTTTCTCTTAAGCTAAAGGATAAACCATAAACCTAACCCATGACCTCAAGGCCCTAAAAACATTGAAAAATGGATTTACATCTGTTCCAAACTCCATGAGTTCCTCTTACCATATTATCTTCTTTTGGACCTTTTTTTTTCCATTAATATCAAACCTTTTCGTTAGGGCTAAAACCATAATCTTATCATCTCATGTAATATATTGTCTCCAAAAATTCTAATAAAATTCTGGAAACAGTCTAAAACTATCATTAAGCCAATTATAAAATAATATGGTGAGGTGAAGTACAAAATTTTTCAAACAACTTGAAATTCAAATTTGAGGTTGATATGACCTTTGAACTACATCACCCATAAATAAATTTCATAAAAATCCCAGAAAATTCTATGACATACTACATGGCTCCAGGAACCCAAATATATAAAAAAATATAACCATCTCCAGCTCAAAAATTGTGAACATTTTCAAAAGACAAAATCTGCCTAAAACATATCCATATGTTTCCCTCTTCTAAAAATCTGGAAAATTCTGAGATAAATCTCATACCATCCTTCGCACCCTAGGAGTCTATCCATGCCCTAGATCCCTCGAGGAAAAATCTCTTTTGTCCTCGCTGGCCTAACCCTAGCTCTTGACATGGCTTGGCATTCACTTCCCACCTTCTCCTATTCTTTTCAGTGCCAACCTTCGTTGTACTCCTCTCTGTGTCGATGCCAACCTTGTGGCATGAGCTGACATGCCTGGACACTCCAACGCATGCTGAAACACACACAACACCATGCTGCATGCACTCTGGACGCGCCTTGCACGTGCAAAGGCCGTGCACAGCGTCACCCACGCTGCACGCGGTCACCCCTACCACTGCCGTCGCATCGCGTGCACTTGGGCACCTTGCCTAACCTCCCCTATGCCCTGCCTTGCCTTGTATGTCCCGCGCAGCTGCGGCCGCTACTCTGACTGCCCTATGCACGGAGTTAGCTGTGCACCGGCACTCAACTTTGAAGCCAATGCTGAGCCTCCTCTATCCTCTTCACACTCCATTCCCTCCCTCTGAACTCCCCCACTTCTTCCCCATGCACTGCAGCCATGGTTGCTCACGAATTTCTAACAACTGGCTGCCCTTTTCTCTCGTTCATTGTCCCATTGATTTCCACTGGTCCCCTCAAACCCCTTTCCTCTTTTTCCTTGCAGTCAGAGCTCGCCAGATAGCCAAACTCGGGCGCCGTCTACCCCCGCCACATCTGTTGGTTACCCACGCCGCCGCTCCAAGGCCCCCCGGTAGCCCTCGCCACCACCAATTGGTTCGCCTAGTCTCCCACTCCAGCACGACCATTCGCCGTCGAAAGCCACCATCGAGCTGTCGCCACCTTTTCTCTCCCCTCCTCCTCCTCTCTCAACGCGTGCGGGAGATAATGGTTAGATTTAAACCTAACCGTTAACCCCACTGAATGGTGAGGACCGCATAAGGGTTAACCATCGTGTGGCCCCATGGCAGTTAAGTGACTGTGCCTTTGGCCTTCTGCGTTTTCCCTGAAGGAAAATGTATTCTTCACATAACAGAAAGCATTAAACCCCCAAACCCTAGTTTTCTATTTATCTCTTGTGCCGCCAGTTCACCCATTTCTAGACCAGTTATCACAAAACCCCGACTGCTTCTGGACTCATAAAAATATTTGTAACCTTTCTGTTCAAACCAAAATTTAAAATTCAAAAATATTTTTATTAAAACAGAGAAGAACTTATATCTTGCATGAAATTTGATATTCTTTAAAATATGAAGTATGATCGAATAATTTTCCAGAGCTCCTTAGCTAGGGCCACAAAAAATTTCAGACCTATTCATCATGTGAAGCCAATTCAAATTGGGAAATTTGAAAAAGAAACTTGAATATGCATAAGGAAAACCACGTTTCCTTTAAATGACCAAACCTTTTGATTCATACAATATTCATTCAAATCACCTTTTGAACATTCTAAAATTTTCCAAAACCCTCTCAAGTAATTTCCCATCCTTTGGTTTCAACTAACATTTGAAAATATGAAGTGTTTGGATATTGGCAGATGAAACCCTATCTCTCCTATATATTCAAACCATTAATTTATGTGATAATAATTCAAACCACACTTTTGAAAACCTTAAAAGCTCTGCAAGTTCAAAACCTACCCAAGCATTGCATGATGCATCATCTGGTTTCCATTTGGTTCCACCATGAGCCGTTGTCGTATCAAAACCAAGATCAGGATCAAGGCTCACTAGGCAAGCTCCCACCTTGATCATGTTGGACCCATATGTTCAAGTATATTTATCTTGTTTGCAAACATGCATGCTATGTTCATATGACTTGCTAGATTATGCTAGAACTAGTTATGTCTTAGTATTGCATGTAACCTAGCCTCGATGGTATTCCTTCTCACTCTAGGTTAGACTCCACTAGTCATGATAATACTAGTGGTAAACTAGGTCGAACTATATGGATACACTAAGGCTTAGATCGTAGTAGAAAAACACGTTTTTAATAAAAAGTTGTAGATCACTTGTATTTGTTGGGATAAAATCCTTGGGAGCCTTGTATTGTGCACCGGGTATGTTTTGAAAGTATTTTGGTACCAAAACCCAGAAATAAAATGGAGAGGATTTTTGGATCCGGGTAGGAAATGTAAGTAGTTGCATGGAGAAATGGAAGTAGTATGATAGGACATGCGATGACATGACAATGGTGGTGCGACGAGGATTCTTGCTCAGATAAACTAAGGATCGAACCTTAGTGCTGCTCACCCAAATACGCCCAAATACATACCGTACATCCACAAACCTTAGTAGGAAGCATTTAAACGAGTATTCTACTTAGTACTAGCATATGAACCCGTAGGTGATAGGTGGGAAGTGCAAGTGAGTGGTTTAACTCTAGAGATAGCCTTCTCGTGGTTTAGTATAGGAAGTTGCTCAACACAAAGATGGGTCCGCATTATGTCAACGTGTCATGGTTTAGCGATAGTAAAAAGATGCTAGGAATGGCTTATTTGGCGGGTTCAATGTTAGGGCTAGATGGAAGAAAAGTCTCGTTGTGATAACCCTGCCGGCATACCTCCTGAAGTGTGCTCGTTAACGCTTGGTAACAAGGGGGGCTCATACCTTGTGGGTAAAGCTGTACAAGCTTTGTAGAATGTTAAAAATATATTCGAATAGCCGCGTCAGCGGTCATGGGCACAACTTGGTTAGGTCACACATTGGTTAGACTATGTTTTAAGTTTTAAAAAGTGGGACATGGGTCTAAGGACGTGGAGCATAAATTGCCCACAGTGTGCAGTATGAGCTACGAGATTGTAGTGGGAGTTGCAGAAGTGTAACCTAAACCGTATACGGGGATGTAGTATGAGTGGATGTTGATGATGATCCGAGTTGATAGATGGAGCTATCGGCATATGCATTTATGAGATGGTAGCCGGAGCTTCCGTCATTGTGGAAGTACTTATACTACTCATCAGTTATGCTATTCTTTCAAAAATTCTTACAAATCTTTTATATGTATTCATGAATGAGAACTTACTTTTCCGGACAACATGCATCTAGGATAGAGCTTCATTTCTTGACCCAAGCCTAGCATGAATTTAGCCATTATACTCTCCTTGTGGGATACTTGCAAGTACATCTAATGTACTCACCTGGCTTGTTGATTTGGCTAGACCAGGAGGAATACTACTCTGAGGACAATGACAATGATGTATATCTTTTCTGTTACAGACTTTGAATTTAACCAATAGGCTATGTCTGTAAAACCTCGACCATAAAGGTCTATTTGTGTATCAGACTCTGCATTGTACATGTATGATAATGGTAGTCAAGTAACTTGTGTGTACTGGTTACTGATCATGGGACCAGTATAGGAAAAAAAGGGGTTATCCAGTCCTTAAAATCGGGTACACCATAGGCAGCTGAGGTGGTGAAGGAAGAATAAGTCACTGGATAATTTAGTGGAGCAAAAGCTTTAGCCTGCTTTAGATGTAATACCATAGGACACCTTATTAAGGACTGCAAGTGTTTTGTTCTATTTTGACTAAGCTTACTAGATTCACAGAGATCCTATGGATAGTAGCCCAGCGAGCCCTCAAGGCAATGCAACACCCTGAATATGATGTGTAACAGGAGGAATCCTCTGACACCATGAATGCGTACTGGGCAGATGTACACGTCTATTAGTTTAGCACTGACAACATCATGACATACCACTTCGTCGGAAGGTCCATGCCTTCTCCAAGAATAGCCATTCAAATGGCTACATAGGAAGCTGTTTCCTGTCTTCGCCACATGGTTCAAGGCGTGAACCGTAGAGCTTTCCTCTTCTACCCCAATCATGCTCCCGGAGAAGGTGTCGTGTTCGCCAACACACAATGGGAGCAAGACGTGGCGATAGTCCACCTATCGTGCTACCTTGTAACCTAGAACAACATGTTCATTCAACTCATAGATTCCTCGATCCTGTCTCGAAGGGCCATTTCTTTGATGTTGCACGGTGACTTTTGCTCATGCCACCGCACCCAAAGAACAACCTCTGCTTGGAATACCAACAGCCGGGGGAGGCGACCGCCATCACCCCCTGACATCCGACTACCTTGGCTTGTTCACTGCCTACCTCGCATCCACCCACGCTGAGCACCACCGCAGGAACACCACCACTACTCGAAACACTGCAGCTCCCTCGGAGAACGGGGACCCCAATCTAGCCCGCTAACCTGGATGTGAACCAGGTGGACTCGGCATGGTGAGTGTCTAATAGCCACCTCCATGTAGTTGGTAGCTTGTGTGCCATGTTATAACAATGCTTGTAGTAGGGCCTAGCCCTGTGCCCTAGGCACTATATATGTGTTTGTACCAAGTGTACGTAGGCACAAATCTATGTATCGTTGTTGTTTCTTTCGGTGTTTCGCTTGTATCTTGGTTGGTTTTCCCCAACCCTAGTAATACTATCGCATGTTTGTTCTTGTGCAATACCAAACCCCCAAGTTTCCTTTGTCTCCTAATGCTCTTACGTCCTTGTATCTGAAAGCACCAACCAGATTTTCATTATAGAATGAGTGCAAGTCGTCCTCTTGCCATGCAAGCTGCCTCTATGCATGGAGCCAAATCCCCTGCTGAGGCTCAAGAACCCGCTAGCCAAGGAATCCCAATAGCAATGCTGAGTTCCCAACACTCTGAATCGTGCCAAGGAGCATCCCGTGCAAGCGAACAAGTACGATCCCACGCCGTTGAGCAAGGTGGGCCACTTCCTGTCCCAATAGCATAATGGGAATAGGAGCACACCAGTGCCAAGTTGGGGCACCCACTTTCGAAGCCACCACTAGCCGATCCCATTCTAGCCCAAGTGTTGATGATGATGGAGAGGAGCCGTGAGGTAAGCCACGCCACCCTACAACAGCTCCTCCAGAATAGCATCATAGGACACCGAGGCAACCAATCCAAACTGTCTGAGTTTCAAAGGACTTCGCCATCGGTATTCTCCCACTCGGCTGAGCCCTTGGACGCAAATGACTAACTACGCGTCATTGAGTGAAAGCTCAACGTGCCTCGGTGCGATGACAAAGAAAACATTCTCTTTGCCACACAATACTTACAGGGCCCTATCGCAGCATGGTGGGAGGATTTCTACAACACCTAGCCTAGAGACAAGACCATCACCTAGGATATATTCAAGGATAAGTTCGGCAAGCACCACATCCCCACTGGTCAGAATTAAGAAGGAATTTCTTGCACTGAAGTAAGGTACCATGACGGTAACAGAATACCTACATAAGTTCACCTAGCTCTCTCGTTACACCAGAGAAGACGTGGCTATCAAGGAATCCAGAATGGAGAAATTCTTAAATGGCCTGCAACAAATCATTCAATGCCAGTTGCCCACCCAAAGTTTCTCAGATATACAGATTATGATAATTAAGCTGCTCATTCTAGAAGACAAGCATCGCGCTTTGGTCGACATCCACAAGCGTAAGAAAGACAAGCGGCTCACAACTGAGAGCCCCCAATATAACCTCGCCACGAGAAGAAATACACCTCTAGATTTGCTGTGCCTCAGTACATCAGGACTACACCGCTAGCACCGTATCCCAGCTCCTAGAACTTTCAAAACTTCCAAGAGACCAAGTTCAATAGTTATTCCTCTGGAGGCCTGTGGCATAACCGGTTTTAAGGCTCGATAAACTCATGTGTTTACTATACTGATCCCATGATCAGTGACCCGTACACACAAGTTTCTTGATAACATAGTCATACAATACCAGGTTCATTACAAATAGCCATTATGGTCTTTCTTGATATAAACCGGGCCTATTGGCCGAATTAAAACTATAGCGGAAAGATACACGTGGTTGTCTGCCCAGCAATATGCCAACCACAGGCAACTGACTAGGGTAACGCCCTAGCCCTCAAAATCACTGTCATCATCGTCAGAGTAGCACTCTTCTTCGCCTGGCCACATCAACAAGTCAGTTGAGTACATTGAATGTACTCGTAAGCAATTCGCATGGAAGATTAATACGACTATATTTTAATACGACTTATCACCACGTGTGATAGCTTCCACTACCCCCTTCGCAATTCCAACCGATAGCTTCACCTATCGCCTAGTACAATTCCTGGTACCTGTTCGCACTAACCCCTGTAGCACGACTAGATCCTTCTTATGCAATTCCTTGCTACTTGTCTGTAGCATAAATTGCTCCCTGTGGACACATCATGCCCACATCCTTAATCCCTTTCTCAAGTTTTTCAAACAAAACTTAATCTAGCCAGTGTGTGGGTTTGCTAGATTGTGTCCAAACCGAGGACGTGACTATTCAAATAGGTTTTTAATACTCTGCAGAGGCTGTACAGATTTACCCACAATATGTAAGTCCCCCTTGTTGCCGAGCACTACGAATACACTTCACGAGATGTACCGGCAGGTGTCGGCGTACGAACGCCGACTGCGGTGGTCCGGATGGACCCCCTTGGGATTCGGCCGGGGGCAGTGAAGAGAGACACGAGCTGTAGAGATCTTGAGCAACCGGGGAACTTAGAAAATTGGAGACACAGTGGTTTTTCCCAGGTTCGGGCCACCAGTTAGGTGTAAAAACCCTACGTCCTGCTTTCTTGTGTATAGATGAATGGATGTCTGGTTACAATCAGCTCGAGCAAAGCTTGTAGGACTCTATGAACCCTAAAACTTCTCAACCCCTTTCATGGCCTTGGTTCTCCCCTTATATACCCGGGGGTCACCACAATAGCCGAAAAAGGAAAATATACTGTAGCCATGCTATTGATGACGGTTAGGGAATGGTGACCCACGACGGTGGTTGCCAAACACTGTAGCAGAATAGCCTCTGTCATGCTTCGGTTGGGAAACGGGTCCTCATAACATAGCGGCGCCAGGTAACAGAGACTTCCTCCGCAAGCCTCCCGCTTCGGTCACCGCTATCCGGGTCCCACAGCTCAGTGGGATGCATGGGGCTTAGGGCATGCATGCCTGTGGACCGGCACTAAACGCGCCGGACCGGCATTAAATGCTCCTGCTGGGCCACATGGAAGGGCCCCACGAGGGTCCCGTACGGGGAGCTCTGGGACTCTTGCTACGTGTGCCTGGGTAAGACCCCCGAGAGGGGCCAGGGGCCCGACTGCTCGGGGATGGACCCTGAGGGGTCCTCGGGGACGGACCCCCGAGGGGTGCTCGGAGTCCTCGCGCTCGGGGACGGACCTCCGAGGGACGCTCAGGGTCCCCCCGAGCGCGCCACTTAGCCGTTTCCGCGGCGCGCTAGGCATCCTCCGATCCGGGTGGGATCCAGAACATTTGGGGTGCTCGGGGAGCGGCTTTGCGGCTCGGGACGCCTCCTGGCGGTTGTGTGGCTATAGTGCTTGGGGAAAGACCCCCGGGCTTATCTTCTCGAGCCTCCCACCCACTGGTGACGTGGCATCGAGTTCGGCCCCTTGGCCAGCGGATTAGGGGACCCTGGGCCCCATATCACCGACAGTAGCTCCCGGGCCCGCCAGTGGACGAAGGCCCGGAAGAAGGACAAGGCCGGGGGCGGGCCCTTCGCTTCGTGGGCCGGCGAAGATGCCAACCCATTCTGAGAATCATGTGGAAAAGATGCCTTGCTCCGCCCGCGCTGCGTGGGAGGAGGCGCTTCGGATTCGGCGCCTCGTGGAGGGGCGCAATCAGTTACGAAAACTGGACCGTCCCCCACGACCACACGGTGCACGAAGAGACGTAGCTTTTTCGGGTTCTCTTTTCCCTTAAATGCTCCGCTGCCCATACGCCTCCTCTATTCTTCGCTTGCGCACGCCAACCGTCTTCTTCGTTACGCCATTAGCCTCCGCACGCACTCTCACCTTCTTTGCGCACCTTCTTCCTCTTTTTCCATGCCAAACGCCACCATGTCGAGGAAAGAAAGACGCCGCGCCTCTTCGCCACCCTCCGACACCGGCATTCTCCCCAAGTCCCGCCTCCTCAACGAGGAGAGCATGGACAAGCTTCGGAAGATATTGGTCCCAGAGGGCCAACGGGGATCTTCGACGGTGAGACCGGTGACGTATCTGCCGGAGCCGATGCCAGAGGAGACGGTCATCTTCGCCAGCTTCATCGCGGCGGGTCTGGCGCTGCCATTCTCCTCCTTCTTCCTGGAGGTTCTGATAGAGTACGGGATCCACCTGATCCATCTCTCCTCAAACTCCGTAGTGATGCTGCCGATCTTCGCCCATCTCTGGGAGATGTTCGTGGGCGTGATGCCTTCAGTGGCGCTCTTTCATCACTACTTCATGATCCGATCCGTGGGAAAAGGGCCGGGGCTCTGGCCAGATGGAGACCGCGGGGAGCTGCAACTTCCATCTGCGGGAGAAGATTGGAGAGACCTACATTCCGCAGGAGACACGGAACAAGTTGGACGACTGGCGCGTCCAGTGCTGTTACATCTCCACCGACCCGCACCTCCGACTGCTACTTCCCGATGGGCCGGCTCCGGCGCACAAGAAGTCGTGGGAGTACCTGCCCGCGGACAATCATCTGCTGCGGCCGGCGGTGGAGCGGATCGCAGACCTGCGAGCCGTAGGGTTGACAGCGACGATGGTCGTTGGCGACTTGATCCGGCGGTGGCTGGCGCCGCTGCAGGAGCGGGGCCGCCCAGCCTAGATGTACACCGGCGCGCATGACATCGGCCGGACGGTGATTGGCGAAGGAGGGGACCTCAGCCGCGATACGGAGATCGCGCTGCTGCGGCACCTTCTGCGCTCCGTAGATCCTGCCGCCACCGAGCTGCCCCGGCCAGACCTTCCGTTGTGCGTGAACGCGCTGCGCAATGAGATCCGTGTGACCCTCCCAGAGTTCGACTCTAAGGGGATCGTGCCGAAGAAAAAGGGCAAGACCACCGGGTCGCTGAACATCCCGGGGGACGGCGGGGGCGATGAGGGGGCCAGTGCCGGCGATGAGGACCCCGCCGACCAGAAAGGCAGGAAGGCACGGGCGCCTTCCCCCTATCTTCACTGTCACCGCTGGCCGGCCAACGAGCGTCGGGCACCGGAGGCGGTGGTTCCGGGCGCGGCAGCGGCCAGGCGGGGCCGGTCAGCGGCAGCAGCTCCCAGGCGGGGTCGGCCGGAGGAGGCAACTCGGGGCAGCATAGCCCAGGGGCCGCTCCGCCCACGACCGCCGCAAGAAAAGGAAGGATCTGCCGTGGCTGATGAGCCCGGGGTTCGAAATCCCGGCTGGTCGGTGGAAGTATTGCGGACGCTCATCCAAGTAAGCCGGAAACCTTCCTTAACTTTTTGTGAAGTGTGCATATGGTGCTCGGGAATTGACCCGAACTTTATTTCATTGCTTTCAGGGCGTCGAAGAAACCTCGGGCCGACCCGGGCGCGGGACTTACATCGAGCCCCAAAATCTTGGGGGTCCCGAGGACCGAGGGTGCCCCGAGACCCGATACATCTCCGATTGCCAAAGAGGCCCCGAGAGCTGCTGACGCCCGAGGACCAAGGGCTCCCCGAGAACCGAGAGAGCCCCGAGGCCCGCGGAGACCCCGAGGGCTGAACTCGTCCCGAGGGCCGAGGACAAACGGGCAGCGCCCATTCCATCCCCCGAAGGCCGGGGCGCAGCGCCCAATCGGAGCGCAGCGGTGGCAGAGGCTCCGGTGGAGGCCGCGGCGACTGGGGCTCCAGCACCGGCCGCGGTTGCCGGGGGCGCAAGCGTAGAGGAGCCGAGGGAGCGAGGCTACGCGCGTCGATCTGAGAGGCCTCGGGGGCCCCTTCCAGAAATTCTCGACGCGGCTCACGCCGTGTTGGAGAGATTCGGGCTGCCGCCGCCTCGGAGAAGGAGGCGTTGGAGAAGCGGGAAGCCGACCTGAGGGAGCGGGAGGTTGCTCTGATGGAGGCCGGCGAGGCTTTCCTTGCGCGGGTCCGGGTCGCCAAGCGCGAACATGAGACGGCCACCGCGGAGATCCTCAGGGAGAAGGAGGCCCTGGAGGAGATGCGCGCGGAGGCGATCGACGAGCGCGATGTGCTGGACCGGCGTGGGCGGCAGCTGGTCTGGCACGAAAGCCAAATCTCCCGTCGCGAAGAGCAGCTTTCTCTCCGCGAGATGGAGGCCGCCACGTGGGAGGATGCGCTCGACCAGCGCGAGAAGTCCCTTGAGGAAGGGGAGAAACTCCCTGGCGAGCCGGGCGCGGGAGCTGGAAAGGGAGGCGGGACAGCGCGTCGAAGAGGCCCGCAAAGAGGCCACCGACACGCTCCAGCGAGTTGTTGAGGAGAAAGATCGGCGCATCCAAGAGGTGGAACAGCGCCTTGAGGACAGCAGCGTCTCCAAGCGGCGGTTGTCCCAGCAGGTGAAGGAGCTGTAGGACGATCTTCAACGGGCGAAGACTGAGGCCACCGAGGAGACGGAGCTCCTTAGGGATTTGCGCTCCGAAAAGCGTGACACCACCGCGATGATGCTTGACATCCTCAAGCGTGCGCAGGCCACGATGGAGAAGGCCGGACTTAGCCGTGGCATCGTGGTGGTGGAGCACACGGACTCCCTGAGCCACCTCGCATACCACTTCGATGCTTTCGCCGAGCAGCTGGAGGCGGTGCCGGCGGCCATGCAGGACTTGGCCACTCGGGAGGGGCGCGACCTGGCTGCCGCGGTGGCCGAGCATGTGCTCGCGTGCTACCGCAGCCGGGATCCGAGCTTCTCCTTAGAGCCAGCTAGGCTCGGGGTCACTGCAGAGGGGGAAGACACTGCTCGCCAAGCCGTCCGCGAGGTGGCTGAGGAGATCGCAGCGAACTTCACCCGGGAGGAAGACGAGAGCGACTCCGAGGACGTCGCCGGAGAGGACTAGCCTGCCCCTTTGTATTTTCTTTTATGCTTTTTTTTGTTTGAGGCCGAAGAGCCTCTGTAAAAACTTTTGGTGAACTTTTGCTTGTGCAGTGCCGGGCGTGGACTTGGTTCCACGCCGTTGGACTTGTTCAAACTGCTTTTCGGAGATTTTGTTGATGTGAAGATAGGTGCGAACTTGGCTTCGCACCTTTGGAGTTGCTAAGACTTGAACTTGCTTTTTTTCTTCTTTTTCTGGAATGCTAAGCACGGACTTGGCTCCAAGCAGCTTTTTCCTTTGCAGGGATTGGTTTGGACTTGGCTCCGAACTCTCTTCTTCTTTGCGATTTCGGGTGCGGGTGAGCCCCCGAGCACATTACTCTTGCAAAGATTGGTTTGGACTTGGCTCCGAACTCTCTTCTTCTTTGCGATTTCAAGTGCGGGAGAGCCCCCGAGCACCTTACTCTTGCAAAGATTGGTTCGGACTTGGCTTCGTACTCTCTTCTTCTTTACGATTTCAGGTGCGGGAGAGCCCCCGAGCACCTTACTCTTGCAAAGATTGGTTTGGAACACTTCTTTTCCTTTTTCGAGGATGCGTCCAGCTCTTGACCGAACGGGGACGGCCCACGGGGCGGTCCCGAGGACCCCCAGCCCCTGAGAGCTGGATGCATCGTCGCTGGGACGGCGTCCGGGGGCGGCCCGAGGATACTTGCCTGCCGAAGAAAAAACCCCGTCCTCGGCGCCCCGAGGACCCCATGTCCCCGAGAGTCGGAGGCGCCGAGAGCCAAACCCTTGGAGACCCGAGAGTCCGGGGACCCCCGGAGTCTTCAGGCCTGGAGTTCCTTGCGAGCCAGAGGGATGACGGTTTCTTTGCCCTGGATGATCGCCCGGGGACTTTAGCAGTGCCCGGGAATTTCATCACGGTTGATCTGTAAACTTGGCAAGCGGTCATAATAACATGATTTGCTGGCGAGAGAGATATCCATCATGAGTTTTCTCCAAACTTGCCTGCTGTTCGGACCCGGAGACTTTCGATACTACCGACTGGTCATGAGTACGAGAGGTAAAACAGTCTGAGTGCTCTGAAACCGGGTAGCGCTCGGGGGCAGCTGACCAGCGAAGCACACATGGTCAGGGGCTTAATTGCCCTGACTCGGGGGTGCTCGGGGTGCAATTGGTGGCCCGAGTGCCTTACGGCCCGCCATCAGAGACTCGATTAGTCCGGCTCCTCGTACTTAAGACCAGAAGGGATCTAATCACGCAAGGGGGGGACACGGTAGTCCGGTACTCATGAAAGCGATCTCTTTCGCGAGCAAGTGCTGGGATAGCAAAATCCGACAAGCAATTGGAAGGCGAACATTGATTATATTAATATTGTTCATGCTATTGAAATAGCTTATATTACAAGGGAGCCCCCGAGCACGAGTGCGAGCTCTTGGGATACTCGGGCAGCTTGTTGCCGGTCTGGTGCCCGGGGTTAAGGAACCAAGCGGGGCGACCAGGGCTTTGAGCAGCGACCCGGAACTTCCCGAGACTCGCAGTCGCTACTCGGGGGTTTGACCCGAAGTGTAAATAAAAACTTACCCGGGCCACTCACGGATAAAACTTCCTCAGATGCTCGATGTTCCAAGCATTGGGCAGCGGCAGATCATCCTCCGTGGCCGGTCTAACAGAGCCCGTTCGGGAGACGCCGGTCACTCGGTAAGGGCCCTCCCACATGGGGGAGAGTTTGTTCTTTCCTTCCCGTGTTTGGACACGGTGAAGTACTAAATCCCCGACCTCCAGCGACCGGGCACATACGTGGCGCTGATGATAGCGCCTTAGGCTCTGCTCATACCTGGCGGCACGGAGGGCGGCTCTGCACCGATGCTCTTCTAGGAGGTTGACGTCTTCGAGCCTCCTCTGGTCTTGGTCGCCCTCCGAGTAAGCCCTGACCCGCGGCGAGCCGAGAGCGATCTCGGAGGGGAGGACCGCCTCCGCCCCGAAAATGAGGAAAAAAGGCGTCTCCCCGGTCGCCCTACTGGGGGACGTCCGGATTGACCAAAGGACGGCAGGGAGCTCGTTGATCCACCGGCGCCGCACCTTTTGAGCCGGTCGAAGGTTCTTGTCTTGAGCCCTTTGAGGACTTGAGCATTGGCTCGCTCGACTTGACCGTTGGTGCGAGGGTGGGCGACTGACGTGAAGCAAATCTTGATGCCGATGTCCTCGCAGTAATCGAGGAAAGCGCCACTTGTGAATTGCGTGCCGTTGTCGGTGATGATCCGATTAGGCACCCCGAAGCGGCTCACAATGCCTCGGATGAACTTAATGGTTGTCTACTTGTTGATTTTACCGACTGGCTCGGCTTCAGTCCACTTGGTGAACTTGTCGATACCGACATAAAGGTGCTCGTAGCCCCCGACTGCTCGGGGGAACAGACCTAATATATCTAGCCCCCAGACCGTGAAGGGCCATGATAGGGGGATGGTTTGTAGGGGCTGGGCTGGCTGGTGTATCTGCTTAGCATGGAATTGACACGCTTCGCAGCGACGAACCAGCTCGACGGCATCCTGAAGGGCTGTCGGCCAGTAGAAACCTTGCCGTAAGGCCTTCCCGACCAGCGTGCGAGATGATGCATGGCTACCGCACTCGCCCTCGTGGATGTCCGTGAGCAAGTCACGGCCTTCTTCCCGGGAGATGCATTTCGTAAGGATGCCGTTGGTGCCACGCCGGTAGAGATCCCCATCTACCAGGGCGTGTCGCTTGGCTTGCCACGCAATCTTTTCTGCAGCGGCTTCGTTCCCAGGAAGGATATTTTCTTTCAGGTATCCCCGGATCTCGACGATCCAGGAAGGCTCCTGAGAACAGGCGGCGAGCACGGGGTGCTCGCCTGGCGGTGACCTGACGGGAGGATCTCCCACTGAAGGCGCCACCTGGGTAGACTCGATTTGGCTCGAGATTCCCCCCTCGTCTTGGTCGGCGGCCTCGACGGACGGTCGAGAGAGCTTTTCTTCAAAGGTCCCAGCCGGGACCGGCTCCCGAGAGGAGGCCAGTCGCGAGAGGTTATCAGCGAGCTCGTTATAGCGGCGTGGGACGTGTTGGAGCTCCAACCCGTCGAAACGCCTCTCCAACTTCCTGACTTCGCTCAGGTACGCCGACATTTGCGGATCCGAGCACTGGTACTCCTTCGACACTTGATTGACGATTAACTGGGAATCGCCTTTGACGAGCAGACGGCGGATCCCGAGGGACGCTGCTGCACGCAATCCCGCGAGAAGGCCCTCGTACTCAGCCATGTTATTGGTGGCGCGAAAGAGAAGCTGCACGACGTACTGGAGTACTTCACCGGTTGGGGAGGTGAGGACTACTCCAGCCCCCGCACCCTTGAGCGTGAGGGAACCGTCGAAGTGCATCATCCAGTGCTGGGTCCCTTGTTGCCCTGGGTTGGCGGAGAGTTCTTCCCCTCCGTCTTCAGGCACCGGTGTCCACTCAGCCACGAAGTCAGCCAGAGCCCTGCTTTTGACTGCCCGGTTGCTGACGAAGCGGAGGTTGAACTCGGCGAGTTCAATCGACCACTCGACGACGCGGCCGGTGGCTTCTTGATTGTACAAGATGTGCTCGAGGGGGTAGGCTGTGACCACGGATACCTCGTGTGCTTGGAAGTAATGCCACAGCTTTCTCGACGCAACCAGGATTGCGTAGAGCATCTTTTGGGCTTGCGGGTAACGTGTCTTGGCGTCGTGCAACACCTCGCTGACGAAGTAGATGGGCCGTTGTTGTACACGGCTCTTGTGTGGGAGTTCCCCGAGCACGGCACTCTGGGGGGCCTATCCTGGCCCCGAGTACGCATGGCCGCTCGGGTTCGCCAGGGAGCTCGGACCCCGGCGCCTCGGATGCGAGATCGCCACCTGGAACTTCCCCGAGCAAGGCACCAGAGGGCCGTTCTCGGGCCCGCGCACGCATGGCTGCTCAGGTTCGCCGGGGAGCTCGGACCCCGGCGCCTCGGATGCGATATCGCCACCTGGAACTTCCCCGAGCAAGGCACCCGGGGGGCCGTTCTCGGGCCCGAGCACTGTTGACTGCTTGAGGTTGCCCGGGAGCTCGGACCCGGGCTTTTCCTTAGATGCGCCATCTGTTGGGAGCTTGGACCCAACAGCCTCAGCCCTCGCGGGAGTCGTTGGGAGCTCGGACCCGGCCTCTCGCTCGACCACGAGGACTGCGCTCACCACGCGGGGAGTGACCGAAATGTAGAGAAGCAAGGGCTCCTCGGGTCTCGGGGCCACCAAGATCGGGGGCGAGGTGAGATATTTCTTGAGGCTTTGAAGGGCTTGCTCGGCCTCTGAGGTCCACTCGAAGCAGCCCGACTTCTTGAAGAGCTTGAACAGGGGGAGGCCCACTCCTCGAGCTTGGAGATGAACCGTCCTAAGGCCGCCATGCAGCCCGTGAGGCGCTGCACGTCCTTAAGACGAGCTGGCGGGCGCATCTGGCCGATGGCCCGGACCTTCTCGGGGTTAGCCTCTATGCCTCTGTTTGAGATCAAGAAACCGAGGAGCTTGCCCGAGAGAACGCCGAAGACACACTTCTCGGGGTTGAGCTTCATGCGCGTACTGCGGAGACTGTCGAAAGTCTCAGCCAGATCCTCGAGGAGCGTACCCTGACCTCCCGTCTTGACGATGAGATCGTCGTTGTAGGCCTCGACATTGCGGCCTATCTGGGATTGAAGAGTGATACGCATGGCACGCTGGTAGGTGGGCCCAGTGTTTTTCAAACTAAAAGGCATGCGAACATAGCAAAAGGTTCCCAGAGGGGTTGTACATGAAGTTTTCTCCTCATCCTTTACAGACATGCTAATCTGGTGATAACTGGAATAAGCATCTAGAAAACATAGGAGATCACACCCAGCGGTGGAATCAACTATCTGATCTATGCGAGGTAAAGGAAAAGGATCTTTCGGACATGCCTTGTTGAGGTCGGTGTAATCTATGCACATTCTGAGCTTGCCGTTGGCCTTTGGAACGATGACCGGATTGGCAAGCCAGTCTGGGTGGAGGACTTCTCGAATGAACCCGGCAGCGAGGAGCTTGCTAACTTCCGCCTGGATGAAGTCCTGACATTCTGGTGCTTGACAGCGCACCTTCAGCCGAATGGGTCGCGTGTCGGGGTGCACGGCAAGGCGGTGCTCGATCACCTCCCTAGGGACCCGAGCATATTCGACGGTTGCCATGCAAACACGTCGGAGTTTGCCCGGAGGAAGGCGATGAGCGTGCTTTCCTATTTGGCGGCCAAGCGGCCGTCGATCTTGACGGTCCTGGACGCGTCTTCGCCAAGGGCCACCTCCTTGACGGGGACGGAGTCGTCGGCGACGACCCTGGCTTTGGTCGGGGGTGGACCCGAGGCCTCAGGGAGCTCGGTGATGTCATCAACGGCAGCAGCGGTAGCTGAGAACAGCTGCTCGGCACAGAGGACGGAGTTTTTAAGGTCGGCCGGAACTGTGATCGCGCTGTTGGGCCCCGACAGCTTGACGGTGAGGTAGGCGTAATGGCACGCCATCATGAACTTGGCGAGCGCTGGGTGCCCGAGGAAGCCGTTATAGGGCAGGTCGAACTCGGCGATGTCGAAGACGATGCTTTCCGTTCGGTAGTTGTCCCTGGTCCCGAGGTGATCATGAGGGAGACTTGCCCGAGGGGCATGGTGAGGCCCGAGGTGACGCCATGGAATGGCATCGTGGGCTTCAGCTGTCCCGTTGGTACCTGCATTTTGCTAAAGACCTCGGGGGACAGGAGGTTAAGGCCTGCGCCCCCGTCGATTAGCATGCGGGTTACCTTGATGTTGCAAACCGTCGGGGAGACCACCAGCGGGAGGCGGCCTACGCCTGCCGAGCTCTCGGGGTGGCCCGAGCGATCGAAGGTGATCGGGGTGTCCGACCACTTGAGTGGTCGGGAGGAACCGGAGCTCGGGGACGCCGAGCACACCTCACGCGCCATCAGCTTGAACTGACGGCGTGAAGTGGGAGTGGAAGCACCTCCGTTGATGCATGCTACGACTTCGGGTTCCTGGAACCCAAGATCGCCTTCTTCACCGCCGCGCTCGTCGTCACCGCTTTGGCGGCGATCCTCGTGCTGAGCGGCCGCCCGCTCCTTCTCGTTCCTCTCGGCAAGGAACTTCACCGTCCGGCACTCGGAGAGATCATGCCGGTCGGTCTGATATATCTTGCACCGCCTGCCGGGGCCCCGCTCGGGGGCCCGGGGTGGCTTCTTGCTACCGTCTGACCCGCCGCGCGGCGGCTTTCACGACTTGGCCTCCGCCGCCGCGACAGGCTCGGATTTACACTTCTTGCTCTTCTTCTCCCATCTCGGGGGAGGGGGGGGCGAAGAGTTCGCGCCATCGACCGCTGGTTGGTCGGGGCGCGGGCTGTGCCACGCACGAGCCTCAGCCGCCTTGGCGCACTTGTCCGCGATTGCGTACAACTCCGCCATGGACTGGACGTCGCGCGTGCCCAGCTTCTCAAGCATTTTTTTGTCACGGACACCTTGCCTGAAGGCGACAATGACTGCCTGAGGAGAAATCTTGGGGATGGTGTTGCGCACCTGGCTGAATCGCTGGATAAAGTGCCGCAAACCCCTTTGCGTTGCTTGAGCGCGTGGAGATCGCTCTCCATGCCAGGGCGCTCGAAGGTGCCCTGGAAGTTGACCACAAAATGGTGGCAGAGGTCTTCTCATGAGCTGATCGAGCTCGGGGGGAGGTTCATAAGTCATGAATGGGCAGAGCCCTTCAAGGCCATGGGGAACCAGTTAGCCATCACCTTTTCGGGCCCTCCGGCCGCCTCGACAACGGTGGTGTAGATCTGGAGGAACTCCTCCGGGTGGAAGGAGCCATCATACTTCTACAGCAGCTCTGGCCGGAATTTTTCCGGCCAGCTGACGCGACAAAGGTCAGGATTAAAAGCCTGACAACCCGCTCCGTAGAGCGGGGTGCCGACCTTCCTGACCGATTGTGCGCGGGCGTGCACAGGAGAGCACACTCGATCGGGAGCGGGACCGGAGGACGATTGGCCCTCGTCGGCCCCTGCCTCATGCCGCTTCTCCCACTGGCGCTCGAGGGTGACGCGGGCGTCTTCATCCTCCCTCCGCTTGTTGGGGCGGTGGCGAAGATCTTGGCCGCCTCCCAAGGCAGGAGAGGCAACCGAGTGGGGGGATTTGGCGCGTGGCTCCCTTGCTCCGCCGCGCGATTGGCGCGGTGGTACAGGCGGCAACGCCGCTGAGGGGCCAGCGTGGGTGTCCCCACGCCTCGCGGGGGTATGGGAACTTCTGGCCGCTGCTTGGCGGCGAGCGGTGTCGACCAGGTTGGCCACCTCCCGGAGCCAAGGGCCCACAGGAGATGTGCCTTCCACCTGGACGGGAGGATGCCAGAGGAGAAGCTGTGCCGCATGCAGTGCGCTTACTTCTCCCGGCTGGTCGAAATCCAGCCGTTGACGTACCGACGGGAGAGACTCGGCGACTGACGGATCGATGGAAGCCGTGCCTCCATCCGCCATGAGTCGAGGTTGTGGCAGCGCAGCGCCCGACACTGAGGTACCGCGGGGCTCGCCGTGGTGGCCCTGCGCCTCAGGGGGCACCAGTGGAGCCGGGTCGGGTGGCTGCTTGCGTCCATGAACGCCGGCTGCGGTGGTCCGGATGGACCCCCTTTGGGATTCGGCCGGGGGCAGTGAAGAGAGACACGAGGTGTAGAGATCTTGAGCAACCGGGGAACTTAGAAAATTGAAGACACAGTGGTTTTCCCAGGTTCGGGCCACCAGTTAGGTGTAAAAACCCTACGTCCTGCTTTCTTGTGTATAGATGAATGGATGTCTGGTTACAATCAGCTCGACCAAAGCTTGTAGGACTCTATGAACCCTAAAACTTCTCAACCCCCTTCATGGCCTTGGTTCTCCCCTTATATACCCGGGGGTCACCACAATAGCCGGAAAAGGAAAATATACTGTAGCCATGCTATTGATGACGGTTAGGGAATGGCGACCCACCGCGGTGGTTGCCAAACACTGTAGCGGAATAGCCTCTGTCATGCTTCGGTTGGGAAACGGGTCCTCATAACGTAGCGGCGCCAGGTAACGGAGACTTCCTCCGCAAGCCTCCCGCTTCGGTCACCGCTATCCGGGTCCCACAGCTCAGTGGGATGCGTGGGGGCACGCGGCGGCGCGCCCTAAAGTCAAAAAGGTTGTTAGGCCGACGAGTTGACCGGGCCCATCATATCACAGGGACGGAGAGACGTTCCTGACAATGTCATTCTGCCCGCATGGGGTTTAGGGCACGCATGCCTGTGGACCGGCACTAAACGCGCCGGACCGGCATTAAATGCTCCTGCTGGGCCACGTGGAAGGGCCCCACGATGGTCCCGTACGGGGAGCTCCGGGACTCTTGCCACGTGTGCCTAGGGAAGACCCCCGAGAGGGGCCAGGGGCCTGACTGCTCGGGGATGGACCCCCGAGGGGTCCTCGGGGACGGACCCCCGAGGGGTGCTCGGAGTCCTCGTGCTCGGGGACAGACCTCCGAGGGGCGCTCGGGGTCCCCCGAGCGCTCCACTTAGCCGTTTCCGCGACGCGCTAGGCACCCTCCGATCTGGGTGGGATCCAAAACATTTGGGGCGCTCGGGGAGCGGCTTTGGGGGGCACGGCTCGGGACGCCTCCTAGTGGTTGTGTGGCTATAGTCCTCGGGGGAAGACCCCCAGGCTTATCTTCTCGAGCCTCCCGCCCACTGGTGACGTGGCATCGAGTTTGGCCCCTTGGCCAGCGGATTAGGGGACCCTGGGCCCCATATCGCCAACAGCAGGGTTATTACAACGAGACCTTTCACCTATTTTCATACTAGGGCTGGACCCACTAGATGAGATCTACCCAGTTTTCATTTATGCTCGGCAATCCCCGACACACAACCCGAAGTGGACTCACCTTTGTGTCGAACAACATCGTACGTAGCCACGCGGAGGTCCTCTAGGGATAACACTCCACCTAGCATTTTCCTCCTGCTACCCATGGGTCCAAACACCAGTACTCGATGGGATAATGAGCCAAGTCCTTCCCACAAAGGCCATGTGGACATACAGGGTGAACTTGGTTTAGCACCACTTAGGCTCGGTCCTTGATTGATTCGAGCAAGACTGCACCATACCAACATATAGCCATGTCGCTTCAGGCTACAACAATCTCCAAACTCCTCTTACCATTCTTACCCGAATCGAAATCATCTCTCGTTTGATTTTGGGTTGTCGGTAAAAACATTTTCAACATTCTCCCTGGGCAACTCATGTCACCCCAAGGGTTTTACTCCCAGACCAAAGGTAATTTTCGAACCTGTAAAATTTTTGGAGTTTTTTTTATATAGCTGGTCTAAGCTTGGCTTACAGCCTATATATATCTAGTATCTCACCGGTACTATGATGTCTAGTGTCTATTGCTAGGGTTACAAAAAAAATCATGTTGGATCCTCAACAATGCATCTATAGGTCATAGCTACCCTTAACTTAATATAGCATTGATACATATATAGCATGCAAGCTCGCAAACCAAATGCTTAAGTTTATCACATATAGGATTCAAAATGGTCAAGTGGAGAAATGCTTGCATGACAGTTCCTGGTTTTGATCCTGACACGGGGTTGATTCCGGATCCTCCTGGCATACGTACTTCACACCGTCAACTACACGTCAAAGGAACGCCGAATAAACAACCAGCAGAGCAATCCCAAATAAGATCCAAATGATATGCTATGCTTGACGCTGATATGACGAGGTATTAAGCATCTTGGCTTTAAAGTTATCAACTCAGGGTTTTGGGGCCCTCGGAAAGCAGGCTCATGTAGTGGACTTCAAGTAGCTTATGAACATATCAAGACGGAATCCAGAGGGTGTTGCAGGTGGAGATCAAGTTAACATTAGGTTTCTAAAATTCTGGACCTTAGGTCAAAAGAAGGAGGGGAGGGCCCTGAGCAATTGACATAAATACCATGAAATATGGATCTCCGATTAAACCCGAAAATGAGCTCGTCAGATCTTTTATTCCTAAACAATTTGTGCTTTTATTTTCTTTAAATTGCAGAAGTCCTCCGGGGTCTAGAGAACACTTAGGTCATGCTTTTGGAGCTCTTGAGGCAACATATACAACGTATAGGTTGTTTTAAAGAGAAGAAGAAATAAACCCTAGAGTTAGTCTTTATTGATTTGATTTAAAACATTTTACAACGTGGAAATGCACTTGAACCAAAAGTTTGAAAATTTTGTTACGAGTTCAGAACCGGAGAAATCCTTACAAAAACTGGCCTGGAATGCATTGAACCGGTTGAACCAGAAACCGGTGGTTTAATTAATCAGCAAACCGGACTCTCAGGGGAGAATACGCTTTTACCGGAATGGAAGTACGTCTCTGGAGAAGAGGAGGCATAATCGAGCAAGGGCGCAACCCTTCAAATAGCGGTGGGCTTGGCTAGGGTTGAAGCCTACTCATCGGCCGAGGGGGGATGGTGTATCGCTTAGGTGTTATAATTCAGAGCAGGGCCCGCCTGCTGGCTGCGGAAGGGCTGCGTCCCCGCTTGGGTCCGGCAAGGATGGCGACGGCGGGTGGTTTTTCCGGCGAAGTTTGGGGAAATCAGATTTGGTGAAGTTTTCGGAGATAGAAAAAGAGGAATCAGTTCAGGAGCCGATGGGGGAGGTGTTGGTAGGGTTTGATTGGATGCTAGAACTCAGCATTGCTCGGATTTTCGTGGGCTGGAGGCGGAGCAGTCCTTGGGCAACGAAGAGAAAGAGAAGGCTGAAGAGAAATTGGGGCCACTCGGAACTTGGGGGGCAGAGGAGGCTTAGCGTGATGGGGATGAGCTCCTTGGCGCCCTTTTATAGGCAAGGGGAATGCTGGAATGGTGCGGCAGCCGCTTGGACCGGTTGAGCACCTCGCCATGGGAGGCAGGGAGCAACAGGAGGGCGTGGTGCTGTTAGGGAGGGAGGCGGACGATGTGGTGCGTGGCTGTAGGTCGGGCGGCCATCCAGACGGCAAACGGCGTGGCATGGTTGCTGTGGCCATGCACTACGCATGCCAGGGTGCGGTCTGTGCTCATGCCGAACGGCACGGTCTCGTCCTGTCTAGTTCAAGTGCATCCAGAGATGTCAGCTCGTGCTGGAAAGGTAGCGAGTACGTGTACACGAGAATAGGAGAGTTTGGCACTGATTGCAACATCTGAAGTTAGGAGAAGAGTTGATGCCACAACCGGCATGGTTTTACGGCTGAGCTGGTCGAGGAGTCTCAGAGGTTCTTCTGTGGGAAATAAATGATTGATAGAGATTCTAGGTGAGTGTAGGACCTCTAGAATTTTATGGAGATCTTTTCCTTGGCAGTTCGCTTGTGATTTCATGTAAGGAACAACTTAGGGCAAAGGTGTTCGACAGATGCCAATCAAGATTTTTGAATGGAGGTGGGTCATGTTTTTGCGTAACTGAGTTCTTAGTAATATGAGGAGTGTTGTAGTATTTTCTTGAATTTTTCCAAAGTATATTTGTTAGGATTGCAGTTGAACGTTAATTTCTACCCTAAGGTTTAATTCATTAATATTTAATTATTTTTGAACTGGACTACCCCATATTATTTTACGCTTGTGTTGAAAATAGTTCAAAGGTGTCTATAGAGTTTTTCTTGGAATTTTCAGAGGTTAGAGAGGCATACGATGTTGCAATTAGGGTTTCTGTCGTAAAAAGGAATTATTATAGAAAGGAAAGGTTAAGATGTCGGATTAGGGTTCCGAGCTGAGGTATGATATATATGATATATATGGAAATGTGAGAATCTCTTTTACTTTGATTTGGGAACACTTGCTTGCAGATTGACGTTAGGGTTGGTGTGTATAAGTGTATACAGTGTGTGTGTCGAGTTAGGGTTGTGTGCCTATGTATTGTGATGTTGAGCGCGAGGTATCAAGCATGACTTAAGATGATTAACTACATGCAATGACATGTTTTTACAAGAGCTTAGAAAATCGAGGTGTGACAAGGCCCTAGCAAGAATGCCAAGAAACTCACTTGCTACTCCTACCAAGAGTTTGTACACTTTGCCAACAAGTGCCCAAAGAAGTGGTGAGGCACACCCTCTCAAGGTGCACCTGCCTCAAGTCAACCAGGGCCATTGGATGGCAGCTAGGAGGCAAGGATCCAAGGGCACCCAAGATTACACTAGGGGACACGTGAACCACGTCAGTGCCGAAGAAGCCCAAGAGACTCCAAATGTGGTGATGGGTATGTTTCCTGTTAATTCGGCAATTGCAACAATTTTGTTTGACTCTAGAGCATCCCATCATTTGTATCAAAAAAATTTGTTGAGAAAATAGATTGGCAATCTGTTTTATGACGACACTGTAACATCCCCAATGTTTAATACCTTCTTATTTGTGCATCACGGCATGTGCATGATCCTAAAATTGAGAAGGATTTTGAACTTTTGAATTTTCGAGAAAAGACTTCTTGAAAACCCTAATTGGCTATATGAATCAAACTACGAACAACTACTTTTAATTTCAAAAGCCTTGCAGAGAAATATTCCGGGAAAGAATTTTAAATGGTTCGGGTTATAATCTGAAATTTTAAAGGGGTCTTTGAATTGTTTGAGGTAGTAAAACAAATTTCAAAAAGAGAAACAAAAATAAAAACTAAAATAAAAACCTAATCTAAACCCCCCTCCTCAGCTGGGCCCTCCCAGGGCCCATTTTTCTTCCCTCCCGACTGGGCCAGTGGCCCAGTCTGCTACCTTCCCTATCCCGCTCTCCCCCACCTCGGCTCGTCCCGCCTCCCTATCCCTATCCCGTCGCCCCCCTTTTGCCCTTATCCGCCGCCGCCACCCGAGCTGCTCAAGCAGCTCGTCGCCGCCCCGACGTGGTGAGCTCCCGGAGCCTCCGCGCCACCTCCTGCTTCGGAACTCCCACTGCCTCTTCTTCTCCCTTCTATTTCTTTTCCTCCTAGCCGAACCCCCCTCCTTCTCGTCTCTCTCTCTCCCGGCTACCCCCTCTCTCTTTCCGGAGCCTCCGCCGTCGCCTCGGTCCACCATCCCGGAGCCTCCACCGTCGCCTCCGCGCCTCACCTCGGAGTCTCCGCCGCCGTCTCCCCACCTCGCCTCACGCCGCCGCCACTCGCCCCAGTCGCCCGCTCACCTTCCCGCCTCACCCCGCCGCCCGAGCCGATGCCACCGGAGCCCCGTTCTCTCCCTCCTCATCTCGGTGCCGCCCCGCCTCCACCCGAGCCAATCCCCGCCGCTTCTTCTCCCGGCGACGCCAGCCTCCCCATCGAACCTCCGCCTCGGCCGCCGCTCCCGACGCCACCCACCTCGCTGAGCCGCGCCTCCTCCCGAGCCAACACCATCACGCCCCTCGTCGGTAAGCCGCCCCGCAATTTTGCTTCCCGTCGGCGGCGGCGGCACAAGGCCGGCCGGACCGAGCCGACCAGCTCACTGATAGCCCCATTAGGGGCTTTAATTAGCCTCCTAATTATGTCATTAAGACATCATCAATAACCATAATTAAAGTGCATTAGGTGATCTGTGCGGTAATCAGTGGTTAATTAAATGCTAATCATTGTTATTAATTAACCTGACATCATTAATGTTTGAATTAATGCTAATCTAACATACTAATGTTTATAATTAATGCAATGATTAGCTCTAATTAAATTCGTCTTTATGACACTTGGGCCCCACCTGACAGATTTTAAATAAAAAGAATAAAGAAAATGAAAATCTATGACAGGGGGCCCCACCTGTCATAGGCTAGGTCAACTTTGACCTGAGTTGACCAGGAGCCCACATATCAGCCTCTGTTGCTATTTTGAATTATTTAATATTATTTTTATTTACTGAGAAAAATACAAAAAAGGGTAGTAAATTGATTAAATCTTAAAAAAATCATAATAAATCCATTTTTAATTGAAAAATTCAAATAATACATCAAAATGTTTAAAAAATGAGATCTACCCAAATATGTCATTTTCATACATGTTTCCATGTTAGGAAAAAATTTAAGTGGCTAAAAACTCAAATTAGGGTTTCCCGATTAGCTGGAGATTGTTGGATAGCGATATCTCGAGCGTCCGGACTCCGATTAAATTGATTCCACTTGAATTAGTCTTTATTTTGAGTCTTCTATGCCATGACATGCATTTCATATCATGCTGATGTTCATCCTTGTGATATTTATTATTACGCCTCCTCCTTCCGGTGTTTTCGTTCTTCCCGATAGAGCCGGAGAATTTCGAAACGTATAATCCCGAGCAAGAACAAGATTTAATAGCCGAACCACAAGGAAAGCAACCCTTTGAATATTTTGCGATCATCCTACTATTTGCATATTATTAATTGTTTCCAAAACCCTATCGCATGCGTTCAACTTATACTTTCTGTTAAGTGCTAGCTTTATTCCTTGCATAACTTACTTTGTCGCTCAATCAACCCCATCACACCCCAACCTATTTAGAGTAGTATAGTTGTTGTTTATAAGTTTCTTATATAGTTAATGATGCTTAGACATGCTTAGACATGTAGAAGTCATAATTCCTTGGATGCCAGACAAAACACAACACTCTGGGTGGGTTAAGTGGTAGGTGGGTGTTCACCGGGAAGTAACTAATGAACTTGATTAATAATGATCAGGTTTAGACGAGAGGCCATGGCTGGGAGCATGGTGGGTTGTCTCGTTTTTCCCACAAGGACCGATTCTCGGTGTCCTTTTGAATCAAGATTTGTGTACTTCTACACAGGTGGTATAATAAGCCACCCAAGATTGAATAATTTATCTAGACGAGTTATGAGCTACATAGTTTGCCGTTTCCATTTGCTGGGTGAGTAAAAAATGATGTGATGTGGTGCCTCAATATAGGTGTAAGGGTTACACATGGTCTGAGACCGGGGACGTATCACCTGCTACAACTTTTGGGACCGTGTTGGAGTACCGACCGGACTGGTGTACACAGATTAGCCCATTAGGGCGGCTCATACTTAAGTCAAAAATATTGTAAAGGTCGTGTTCAATCACACTCTGCTAACGCACCTCGTGAAGTGTGTCTTCCGCCTAGCATTAAGAGTCAATTGATACGTGTAGGTAAAGATGTACACCCCTGCAGGGTTTGAACTATTCGAATAGCCATGTCCGCGGTTATGGACAACTTGGTAAGAATCCGCGTCGAATTAGACAATTACAACGACACTTTAAAACATACCAACTCTAAGATTGAGAAGTTAGCGATTGCTTCCTCCCTGGTGGTTAAGGAAGAATCGAGGGTTTTAATGTGCGGTAGTTTGCAATAGATTTCATTGTGAAGATTCGACTCACCTCCTTTAAAAGTAATCTAGTAGTCAAATTTCATCGTACTTAAAGAATATTGTCGAAACAGTAATCAGCTTTCTGCAAAATAGTCCACAAATACCCCTTATTGAAACCTGTTGCATCTATCACTAATTTCCCTTGTAAGTCTTGCGGAGTGCAATTTTTGTACTCACCTTGCAGTTATTGATAATTTTATGTATAGAAAATCATCCCCTCAACGGATGGTTTCTATGTAGAGATCGACGCCCACGACGACTAGTCGCTCGGAATCCCAGGCAGTGGTCCTGCCCAGGTTCGGCAGCTTGGTTTGTTTGCTGCCATCATTTGGCCCTACTTTTTGGCTTCTTAGCCATATTAAACCTTCCGCTGTGTAATAAACTCTTCATGTGAATTATGTTGTTAAGTTTTAAGAACAACTAGTATTATTGCAGTTTCAGTCGTAGAGTTGCTGTTGTGATACTTGTTTGTTCTCACCTGCCTCATGTGCCTTGCGTGTATGTTATTGAAGCACATTGCGCGGGTAGGGTTTCAGAGTCTATATCATAGAATTGTTAGGTTTAATCACCTATGTGAAGTGACTCTTCCACTGAGAGTTTGGGAACTATATCATCCTACTCCAGCCGAGCATTAATTTGCCAGGACGAGTTTGGCATTGATGTTCCGGCTTAGTGAGAAGAGTGAGGAGACCATATCATCCTACTTAATCTGTGCATTAGTTTGCCGGAGCATGTTCGGGGTTGACGTCTCGGGCTATTTGAAGCCATATCACTCCACTCCTCTTGGAATTGATAACCAAGGGTTGAGGTTGGGGTTGACGTTTCGACTTAGTGAGTGATTTCACTTAAGATTCTCTGTTATGGATTTTGGGTCCCGATAGACATGCATGTTAGTTGCATGTTCGAACATCTGAGTCAGAATTTGAAGCTAAGTACTTTTGCGAGGGTGTTAGCATCCTCATAAGGGGGTAAAGTATCTAGTAGGTCTGATTATCCTAGAATCACAAGGACTTGATGTGATCATAGGCATGGATTAGTTATCAACATTCAAAGGTGTCTTAGATTGTGCTAGCAAAACCATCACCCTTACCTATGCCATGGGGACTGGTTAATTTTACCTCCAACCTACCGGCCACAAAATCCAACATCCTCAACAAACTATCAATATCAAGCCTAGTGCAAGTGCCAGTGGTACCTGAATACCCCGATGTATTTCACGAGGTATTATCCAACTTGCCGCCAGACCATGACCTGGAGTTTGTCACTAAATTGGTGCCTGAAATGGCCCCAATAGCCAAGAGACCGTACCGCATGTCAGCTAATTTGCTCGTCAAGCTAAAAAAGCAGTTGGAAGAACTTCAAGACAAGGGTTTCATCCAACCAAGTTCATCACCATGGGGATCACCCGTGCTGTTCATCAAAAAGAAAGACAAGACTCTCTAGATGTGTGTGGACAAAGCACCATCAAGAACAAGTATTCGCTCCCACGGATCGACGACCTGTTCGACCAGATGAACGGAGCCCAAGTTTTCTCCAAGATCAATCTGAAGTCAGGATATCATCAACTAAAGATCCAATCGGAGGAAATCCCGAAAACCATCTTTGTCACCCGATATGGACTCTATGAGTATACAGTGATATATTTTGGCCTTATCAATGCCTCACCCTACTTCATGAACCTCATGAACAAAGTATTCATGGGGTATTTAGATAATTTTGTCATAGTTTTCATAGAAGAAATCCTTATTTACTCAAAATCAGAAGAGGAGCATGAACAACACCTAAGGGTAGCCTTGGAAAAGCTTAAAGAGCACCGACTGTGTGCCAAATTCAGCAAATGCGAATTTTGGTTAAAGGAAGTTGGATTTTTCAGACATGTAGTGTCAGCAGGAGGTGTTGCAGTCAACCCTAGCAAGATCCAAGATGTACTCGACTAGGAGGAGCTAGTGAACATGACGAAAGTTAGAAGATTTTTGGGTTTGGCAGGATACTACTGCCACTTAATCGAAGGATTTCCGAAGCTTGCCCGGTTGATGACCCAATTGTTCAAGAAGGACCAGAAGTTTGAATGGACACCCAAATATGAAGAAAGTTTCCAAGAGATGAAGAAAAGATTGACCTTAGTATCAGTGTTGACTTTACCAGACCTCCATAAGAACTTTATTGTGACGCCTCTCAACATGGCCTCGGTTGCGTACTCATGCAAGAAGGAAAAGTAGTCGTGTATACTTCTAGGCAACTCCCACCTCATGACGCCAACTACCCCACTCATGATTTGGAATTAGCAACCGTAGTACATGCCCTCAAGATTTGGCATCATTACCTCATAGGTAATCGCTGTAGATCTATACGGACCACAAGAGCTTGAAGTACATTTTCACCTAGTTCGATCTCAACATGAGACAGAGGAGTTGTCTAGAATTAATCAAGGACTACAACCTTGGGGTTCACTACCACCCCAAAAAGCTAACGTGGCAGCCGACGCCCTTAGTCGAAAGCCTCACTCCCTCAATGACTTGATTCAAGCAACACAACCCCAGCTACACGAGGAGTTTGAGAAACTCAGTTTTGAGTTGGTTAGAATGGTTTTGTCGCTAACATCGAGTTGACCCCATCACTCGTGGAGCAGATCAAGGAAGCCCAGAAAGTACATGAAAGTATAGAGGGGATCAAGACAAAAATAAAGCTTGGAAAAGCACCTGGATTTACGGAAGACGGCCAAGGTACCTTATGATACAAGGCCGCATATGCGTGCCAGCACATGAAGAGCTTAAAGAAGTAATTTTAAGAGAAGTTCCTGAAACTCGGTGTTCCATCCGCCCCGGAGGAACAATGATGTATCAAGACTTGAAGAAAAATTTTGGTGGCATGGCATCAAAAGAGAAATAGCGGGTTTCATCACCAAGTGGGACACGTGCCAGCATGTCAAAGCCAAACATCAGAAGCCCGCAAGCTTATTGCAACCCCTCAAGGTTCCTGAATGGAAGTGGCATGAAGTCAGCATGGACTTCATCACTGAACTCCCAAGAACAAGAAAGGGAATGACTCCATATGGGTCATTGTCGATCATCAGACCAAGGTTGTACACATTCTGCCAATGAATACCACCTACCGAGGGGACCAGCTAGCAAAGCTATATCTCACTCGGATAGTTAGCTTGCACAAAGTACCCAAGAGAATCATTTCGCATAAAGGTACCCAATTTACTTCTAAGTTTTGGGAAAGCCTATACGAAGCTATGGGAACATGCTATCCTTTAGTACCGCTTATCACCCGCAAACAGATGGACAAACTGAGTAGGTGAATCAAATCCTAGAAGACATGTTGAGATCCTGTGTTCTAACCTATGGAGACAGTTGGGAAGTTAGCTTGATGTATGCGGGGTTTTCGTATAGCAACAGTTACCAGGCAAGCTTGCATATGTCCCCATTCGAGACACTCTACGGAAGGAAGTGCCGGACACCCCTCAACTGGTCAAAGACTAGAGAGGGAAAAGTCTTTGGTCCTGACATACTTCGAGAAGTAGAAGAGCAAGTCAAATTTATTCAACACCGATTAAAGGCGGCACAATCAAGGCAAAAGAGTTACACCGACCCCAAGTGGCAAATGTCAATTTTGAGCCCAATGACTACGCCTACCTTCGGGTCACACCTGTTAAGGGAACACAACAGTTTAGCGTAAAAGGCAAGCTAGCACCACGGTTTGTCGGATCATTCAAAGTCTTGGAAAGAAGGAGACAAGTTTCCTATCAAATGGCACTACCTCCGGAATTATCGGAAGTCCATAATGACTTCCACGTGTCCTAGTTGAGAAATTTTCTCGAAACCCCTATGCAACAAGTGCAGTATCAAGACCTCAATATCAGCAAAGATCTCACCTATCGAGAGCAACTTGTCTGAATCCTCGACAGCACTAAAGTTGAACCCAAAGAAAAGCTACCAAATTCCACAAGGTCTAACGGAGCAACCACACCGAAGAAGAAGCCACCTGGGAATGAGAAGATTTCCTAACAGACAAGTATCCTTACCTATTCCAATATGTAGAATCTCGGGGACGAGATTCGATTTAAGGGGGTAGGTTTGTCACACCCTGATTTTGTTTTTCTTGAAAGCATGTCTTAAGCATGTTGATACCATGTTTAGCTCTAATATCTTTTTTCATCATATTGGATTTTATGACATTCCATGGATCACTGCATATCATATAGTTAAGACAAGAAATCATATGTATGTGGAGGTGCTCAAACCCTAATCCTTTTCTTTTAATCTAAAGGATAAACCCTAAACATAACCCATGAGCTCAAGGCCCTAAAAACTTTGAAACATGGATTTACACATGTTCCAAACCCCATGAGTTCCTCTGACCCTATTATATTCTTTTGGAACTCGTTTTCCATTTAATGTCAATACCTTTTCTTTAGGGCTGGAGCCCCAATCTTATCATCTCACACAATATCTTGTCTCCAAAAATTCTAAGAAAATTCTAGAAACTCTCGAAATTATTCCAAAATAATATGGTGAGGTGCAGTACAAAAAATTTCAAACAACTTCAAATTCAAATTTTAGGTTGATTTGGCCTTTGAACTACATCACCCATAAATAAATACCCAAAAAATCCAGAAAATTTTACAACATACTACATGTCTCCAAGAACCCAAATTTATAAAAATATCACCATCTCCAGTTCAAAAATTGTGAATATTTTCAAAAGACAGATTCTGCCTAAAACATCTACCCTATGTTTCCCTCTTTTAAAAATCTTTGAAAATTCTGAGATAAATCTCATACCATCCTTGGCACCCCAGGAGTCTATCCATGTTCCAAATCCCTCCAGGAAAACCTCTTTTGTCCTCGCTAGCCTAACTCTAGCTCTTGACATGGCTTGGTAGTTACTTCTCACTTTCCTCTCCTATTCTTTTCAGTGCCAACCTTCCCTATACTCCTCTCCACGTCAATGCTGACCCTATGATGCGAGCTAACGTACCTGGACATGCACAACACCATGCTGCACGTGCTCTAGATGTGCACTGTGTGCCGCTGCCGTCGCGTCACCTACATGGGGCACCTTGCCTAACCTCCCCTATGTCTTGCCCTGCCCTAGATGTCCTGCGCAGCTGCTGACGCCGCTCTTGCTGCCCCGTGCACTGGTACTCAGCTTTATCCTCCTTTATCCTCTGCATACTCCACTCCCTCTCTCTGAACTCACCCACTTCTTCCTGTGCACCAAAGCCACCAGAACTACCCGAGCCTCAATCCTTCCCCAACTCTAGCGAGGTTGTGCCACGGTTGCTCATGGATTCTGGCCTATCGGCTGCCCATTTCTCCCCTTTGTTGTGCCATCAACTTCCTCTACTCCCTTCTGACCCCTTTCCTCTTTTTCCTTGCAGCTAGAGCTGCCGCCGTCTACCCTGGACAGATTTTGCCATTGCCCATGCCACCACCCAGGGCCCACCAACGACCCTTTGCACCACCAATCGATATGCCTAGTCTCCCCAAGCCTGACTCCATCATCACCATTCACTGTCGGTAACCACTGCCACCTTTTCTTTACCCTCCCTCACTTCTCTCAACACGCGGGAAGATAACGATTAGGTTCAAGCCTAACCATTAACTCCACTGACAGGCAGGGCCCACATAACAGTTAAGAACTGTGCGGCCTCGCCGATAGTTAAGTGACCGCACCTTTGGCCATCTGCGTTTTCCCTGAAGGAAAACATATTCTTCACATAACAGAAAGCGTAAAACCCCCAAACCCCGGTTTTCTATTTAATAAAACTAGTTCTCCCTGGTTAGCCAGTTTACCCATTTCTAGACCAATTCTCACAAAACCCTGACCAGCTTTGGACTCATAAAAATATTTGTAGCCTTCCTGTTCAAACCAAATTTCAAAATTCAAAACTATTTATATTAAAACAGAGAGGAACTTATATCTTGCATGAAATTTAATATTCTTAAAATATGAAGTTTGACTAATTTTCCAGAGCACCTTAGCTAGGGCTACAAAATATTTTCAGATTTATCATTTGATTCATACAATATTCATTCTAATCACCTATTGAACATTCTCAAAATTTTGAAAAACCTCTCAAGTAATTTCCCATCTTCTATTTTCAATTAAGATATGAAAATATGAAGTGTTTACATATTAGAAGATGAAACCTTATCTCTCCTATATATTCAAACCCATTAATTTCTATGATAATAATTCAAACCACCCTTTTGAAAACCCTAAAAGTTCTTTAAGTCCAGAACCTACCTAAGAACTGCATGCAACATCATTTGGTTTCCATTTGGTTCCACCTTGCATGTTTATTATTCGATGCTCTTTCAACCTATAGTTTCTGACGTTCCGTATTCGCGTGAGGAGGATCTTAAGCCGTTGCCGTATCCACACCAAGACCATGATCAAGACTAGCAAGGAAAGCTCCCACCTTGATCATGTTGGACCCATATGTTCAAATATATTTATCTTGTTTGCTCAAATATATTTATCTTGTTTGCAAACATGCATGCTATGTTCATATGACTCAATATTTTATGCTAGAACTAGTTATGCCCTAGTATTGGATGTAACCTAGCCTCGATGGAATTCCTTTGCACCCTAGGTTTGACTCCACTAGTCATGATAATACTAGTGGTAAACTAGGTAAAACAATATGGATATATTAAGGCTTAGATCGCAGTAGAAAAACATATTTTTAATAGAAAGTTGTACATCGCTTGTATCTGTTGGGAAGTATTTACACTACTCATCAGTTATGCTATTCTTTCAAAATACTTGCAAATCTATTACTCGTGTTCGTGAAGGAGAACTTACTTTTCTATACAACATGCAAACTAGAATAGAACTTCATTTCTTTACCCAAGTCTAGTAGGAATATAGCTATTATACGCTCCTTGTGGGATGCTTGCGAGTACATACACTGTACTCACCTGGCTTGTTGATTTAGCCAGACAAACAGGAATACTACTCTGAGGACGACGACAATGACTATGAGGAATATGGCATTACCCTAGTCGGTTGCCTATCGGGTTGGCATATTGGCGGGCACTTGCGACATGTATCTTTTCCGCTGCAGACTTTGAATTCAGCCAATAGGCTATATGTGTAAAACCTCGACCATAATAGTCTATTTGTGTATTAGAGTCTATATTGTACATGTATGACAGTGGTATTCAAGTAATTGTTGTGTACTGGCTACTGATCATGGGATCAGTACAGAAAACATAGAGGTTATCCGGTCCTTAAAACCGGGTATGCCACGGGCAACTGAGGTGGTGAAGGAACAACGAGTCACATGAGAGTTTAGCGGAGAAAAAGCTTTTGCATGCTTTAGATGTAATACCATATGACACCTTATTAAGGACTGCAAGTGCTTTGTTCGGTTTCAACTGTGGGAAGGATACACACCTCTCTGAACAATGTGGCATGGTGGGAAACCAAGGTCCATTGTCAAGTTGGTTGGTTGTGCAGCAGAAGGTCTACAACTGTTGGTGTCTCAAACAGGCAAGAAGGTGGAGGGGTAGAAAACAAGTCAAGCTATGGGTCTGGTCATAGTTTTGGTGGGTGCCCTAAATGTCAATCAGTTGGTACAGGCTTTCAAGATTCTGTTCCCCTGGGGTGGCAATTGGAAAGCAAAAGTGCATAGAGAGGGAGTTATTTTAGTGATGTTTCCATCAATGCATGGGTTACATGAGATGTATGAATATCCCCATTTTGTCTCTAGGGAAGTAGAAATGTAAGAAAAAAAATCATCAAGTGGAAATCAACTTCTGTGGTGAAATTTGAGTTGTTTTCACTATGGGTCAGGGCTACAGCAATGCCTTTGACAATGTTACATAGAGATGGTTTCAGTGAAATAGGGTCTATGTTGGGGACAGTTTAGGAAATTGACATGGAAAGCTTCAGATCACATGAATTGATTAGGATAAAGGTAGGAGTTAGGGACCCAAACCTGATACCAGATGTTGCTGAGTTGAATTAAGATCCTTTTTTATACCACATCTATTTTGACGTTGAAAATGTTGTAGAGGAGGTCGGGTCCTTTGGTGAAAATTTTCTGGAATCTTTACACTTTGCTATATAAGGTTTTGCACATATGACTTACCTCTAGTACGTGAGCACCGAAAGTTTTATTGTGATATTATTTGGCTCTCTAACCTGACTTGAAACATTCTTTTTCCCTCTAGGCATGGCTAGGAAGGAAAATAGTGAGAATTATTTTCTATTTTGAATTGTGATCTTAGCATTTGAGTTTCAAAGACAACCTTAGGATTCATGATTGGTAATAGTTATTTTTGGGCAAATATCAATATGTTGCGTAGTTCTCTTGCTAAGATTTTCCAATATTGCTTTCTTGAAGGAATCAAAATACATCAATCTGGTATAACACTCAAAGCCATTATCAAACTTCCTTACGGATGACTTACTCGAGGACGAGTAAGAGTTTAAGCCTTGGGGATCTTGATATGTACAAAACTTATCATGTTTTCTGTGTTTAATAATGTCTTTTCGTTGTATTTCTGTTATATATTTAATTGATTTTCTACATTATTTAATAAACTGCAAGACTACCAAATTCTCTCTTTTATTTTGAGTACGCAGAACAAACATCGTAAAAGTCAAAAAAAATCTGGCCTTTTCGAGAATGTTCCGGAGGGGGATTCGTCGTACGAAAGGAGGGAGGCAGTACTGGAGCCACCATGTGGTGATATGGCAGGCTGTCGCACCATACCTGCTTCTTGGGCCCATGGAGGCTCAGCCGCCACCGCCCTTTTGCTAGTAGATCCGTCTTGACTCCAGAAACCCTTCCGCGTAGCCTTTTTTATTTATACCAAAGCCATCGCATCACGAATGGAGAGAGAGGCAGCAGGACAGAACCGGAGGGTCTTGTTTGGAAGGCCCAGTTTTTCCTCTCTATCACCACTATGAATTCCACCCATAGATCATCCCTTCCAGCGAGCCTCCGTGGCTAGTTGCTATTTGTAATCCATTTACTAGCATCAAGACCTTCAAGATTGGTTTAAATTTTGGTGTTCGTCAATATATGGATTTAATATTTTATTCATTTTTGTTGATTTGTATGATGTGTGAGTAGTTCATTGAGGCTACAAGGTTGTTACTAGTAACTATATCGCATTCTCTATATTTGTCATGGTCATCCAGCTTTGGCGTAATCAATTTATTTATTGGGATTTATCATGAATATTTATCTAATGCCCCAAAAGGGATCATAGTATTTGTTGTTTGTCTTCTCGCCCCCATTGCTAGACAACATGACATTGGTAGAGGAGATGATGTTTGGTGGATGAGTGACATAAGTCCACTGAATGAGAGTTATAAGATCCAATCTACTAGGAGAAGGTACAAAGAGTAATAATTTACTCCATAACCGTTGCATAGTGACAGTGGCACGAACTTGAATTATAGTAGATGAGCATAGTATTTTGCCCAACGAAAAGGTTCCTCTATTAGTTAGGCATTTACTATAATTGTATCTTTTATTAGCCGAGATTCTGAATATCCTTATGACAATTGCTACTAGTGAATCTATACACCCCATGCCTCATTTCTATCTACTAGAACATCTCTTCTAGAACTTTTTAGTATTTGTTTATTTTATGTTTTTTATTTATTTCAAAAATAGTTTTAGTTTTCTAAGTCAAGCAGTTGCTTCTTTAAATTATTTATTGCATACCTGAGGTACACTAATATTTGAGAAAGGTAATTGTGCATCTCAACCTTCGCTTTTATTTTTTTTAAGTGTGATTTCAGATTTGGACCAACTGAGATCAACCATCACTTCCTTATGGGTTCGACACTATTTCTCATCAAAAACGCTATAACTAATCCTATTCAGATTTGGACCAAGTGAGATCAACCATCACTTCCTTATGGGTTCAACAACTACATTTCATGAATCTAAGGTATTTAACTCACTGTTGCAACTCACGAAAAAATATGTTCATCTAAGGGTTTGGTGAAGGTATCCACTAATTATTTTTTCATCCTTACATGGCTTAAAACTATATCTCCCTTTGTCACATAATCGCTAAGAAAATGGTGTCAAATATATGTGTGCTTAGTTCTCGAGGGATGGACGTGGTTGTTGGCTATTTTGATTGCTCCTTCATTGTCATAAAAAAGAGGCACTTCTTTCAAATCAACTCCATAGTCCTTCAAAGTTTGCCTCATCCAAAGCAACTAAGCGCAACAACTACCCGTGATGTACTCCATTTCAACAGTCGATAGGGTTGTAGAGTTCTATTTATTGGATGACCATGACACTAAGGATCTTCCAAGGAATCGGCATGTGCCGAAGGTGCTTTTCCTATCTACTTTGCAACTCGGATAATCCAAATTTGAATATCCAACAAGATTAGAACAAGCACCATTGGGATACCACAAACCTAGGTTGGGTGTATGAACTAGATATCTCAAAATTCTCTTAACAGCCACAAGGTGACACTCCTTAGGAGCGGCTTAAAACCATGCACACATGCACACAGTTAGCATGATATCAAGCCTAAATACATAAAAATAGAGCAATGATCCAATCATGAATTAATATACCTTTTGATCCATGGGTTTACCTTCCACATTAAGATCGAGGTGGCTACTGGTTTGCAAGGCTGTATGAATAGGTTTGTCTTTCTCCATGTCAAATCGCTTGAGCATGTCCTTGATGTATTTGCCTTGGTTTATGAAGCTCCTTTCCTTAAGTTGCTTGACTTGAAATCCAAGAAAGAATTTCAACTCACCCATCATGGACATCTCAGACTTATCGGCCATCATTTTGCTAAATTCTTCACTAAAGACACTACTAGTAGACCCGAAGATAATATCATCCACATACATTTGACAAATAAACAAGTCACTCTGTGAGCTTGGTAAAGAGGGTTGAGTCAATTTTCTAATTTTTAAGTCCTTTTGAGCACAAACTTCTTAGAGCACTCATACCATGCTCTTGGAGCTTGTTTGAGTCCATATAGTGCCTTATGTAGTTTATACACATGGTAAGGGTGTATAGGGTCTTCAAACCCTAGAGGTTGCTCAACATATAAGAGTTCAGAAATTTTACTATTCAAGAAGGCACTCTTAACATCCATTTGATACAAACTAAAGTAGCAAAAACAAGCAATATATTAATAGCCTCTAATCTAGCAACAATGAGCATAAGTTTCACCAAAGTCCAAACATTCGGCTTGGGTGTAACCTTGAGCGACCAACTATGACTTGTTTCTCACCACTTGGCCATCTTTGTCTTGATTGTTGCAAAAGACCCATTTGGTGCCGATCACATTTTGTCTTGGTCTTCCCACAAGTGTCCACACCTCATTATGAGTGAAGTTGTTTAGCTCTTCATGCATTGTGTTCACCCAATCTGGATCTTCCAATGTGTCTTCAACCTTGTATGCTCCAAGGAAGAGAGAAACGAGTATTGTTCACATAAATTTGCAATATAGGAATGAGTTTGGGTACCCTTACGGATGTTGCCCAAAATTTGGTCGAAGCAATGATACCTTTGCAAACTTCTATGAATCCTTGGATGATCCTATTGAACTTGGTTTTGGGCTTGAGATTGGAATTGAGGTTGAACTTGAGTTCGAGCTACGTCATCTTGGACCTATGTCTCCTCCACACTTTTTCTATCATCATGGGTTGACGTAGGAGGCTCCACTTAGACCGATGGCTTGCTTTCCTTCACTTCCGTTGACATGATGTCCCCAAATGATATCTTCTTGATAATATTTACCAACTCATCTTTAGCTACATTATGGGAAACTTGTTCTACTTGAGAACTGTTAGTCTCATCAAATTGCATGTCACATGATTCTTCAATAATACATGAGGTGTTATTGAAGACTCTAAGCATGCAAATTTAAGCAATATCCTAAAAGAAGCCTTCATTACACTTAGGAGCAAACTTAGAGAGGCATTGCTTATTATTAAGGATATGGCACTTGCTCCAGAAGACATAGAAGTAAGAGACATTGGGCCTATTCTCAGAGATGAGTTTATATGGTGTCTTCTTAAAAAGTCGATGGAGATATAACCAGTCGATGGAATAGCATGCGGTGTTGGTTGCCTCCACCGAAAAATGGTCAGGGGTCTTGTAATCTTCCAACATTTTCCTTGCCATCTCAATGAGCATGTGGTTCTTCCTATCCACCACTCCATTTGTTGTGTGAGTAGGCAGTAGAGAACTCATGCTTGATTCCTTCCTCTTCCAAGGACTCTTCAACATTGATGTTCTTAAACTGGGTGTCATTGTCACTTCTCACATTCTTGATATTCAACTTGAACTCTTTTTGGGCTCTTCTTGCGAACTTCTTGAAGATCTTGTGTGCCTTGCCCTTTTTATGTAAGAAATAGACCCAAGTGTAGCGAGAAAAATTATCAATAATGACGAAACCGTATGAGTTACCTCCTATGCTCATGTAGTTGATGAGACCGAATAAAGCCATGTATAGAAGTTCAAGTGGACTTGCCATCGTCATGATATTCTTGGTAGGATGAGTAGAGCCAACTTGTTTCCGGCTTGACAATGTCACATCCTGATTTTCTAAGCTGGGATTTCCCTAGCTTGCATATACGCATATATGTTAATGAACATGCTCTCTTGCACATTTGGAGTTTCTCGGTGGTTTTTTTGGGCATGCCATATCATGAAATGCATTAAGCAAAGTCATCCATGAAATAACCCACACCTATCGCAGGTATACCAATATACGCAGATACGATAACCTTATTTCCTCCTCCCTCTACAGATTGACAAAACCCTAAAAGCAACATGGGACCCCATGAGCTCAATCTGACATTTCATGACTTCCTTGGAACTACCACACACCCCTTATGTCATCCCACATTCCAAAGTCCTAAAACCCTACCCCTAAGCTCAATTCTCTTAATAATTTCTTTTTGGTCAGCAACCCTAGAAGACATATCACATGCATTTCCTATGCTATCAAAATTGTAGGAAAATTCCTGAAGATGAAAAAACCTAATTCTCACCCAAATATGAAATATTATTTGGGGGTCCAGCTCAAATATTTTTAAACACAATCAAATTTGAATTCGAGACAATTTTGTACCTTGAACTACAACCCTAGCAAATTAAGCTACGAAAATTCTCCTAAAATTTCACAACACTCCTCATACTACCAGAAACCCAAATGTGCAAAAACATGGATACCTACAGTTCAAAAGTTTGGAACAAAACTCATCGAGTAGTTCTACTCAAAATGCTTCTCTCATGGAATCATGACTCAAACCCAATCCAAAAGTCTCCAAAAAATTCTTTGAACTTCGCTCTGCACCCCAAGAACCTACCCACGACCTAACCTCCTCCAAAATAACTCCTTTGGATGCCTGTCTAGCTCAACCTCTTCTCATGCCGATCATGGCATTGATGAAGCTCACCTCTTTTCCTTTGTGTATTCAATGCCTAACCCTACTGTACCTCGTGAACACCTCACCTCCTCTCCTGTGGCATGAGGGATGCACTTGCGCACGACTGGGTGCACTAGGACCCGCTCATGCCGCTCGTGGGTGCGCCATGACCATGCACGGGCGTGCATAGAGCGCGCACACAGTGCAATACCATGCCGCTCGCTGACAGCAGCGCGCCGCCCGTTGTCTCCTTACCGCCCAACCTACCACCGCGCCCCACGGCCGTCCTCTAGCCCTCCTACAGCCACAACATCATGCCAATCGGCTTGAGCACAGTTGCATCGTCGGGCTGGTTGAGCACAGCGGTTGCCCTGTCCCCTACTTCCTCGCTTCACCTATAAAAGGCACTCCCGAGCGCCTCCTCACCACACCAAGCACCGATCCCCTCCTCTGAGTGCTTAGCGTCCGTCGTTTTTCACCCAAGCCCCTTTCCCTCTCCTCTCCATTCACCCATCCTGCCGTCTCTATTCTAGAAATGCTGAGCAAGCGGGGCAGCAATTAACCATGTCCACCCCACCACTCCATTCCCTATTGTGAGAGTCTGGAATTAACTTCCAGGCCCTCCCTGTGTATCTCCTCATCAGTCCAGGATCAACCTGATGAACACAGGCGAATTGATATCACTGCACACATCACGAAACATTTTAGAAACATAAATAATTGAGCTATAGCAGCGATGTGACTAAATAAAGTAACTAGGACTTATGTCCCTTACCATTCAGAAAACACAGTGGAAAAAAAGCGTAGATGTCTCCATCTCAACCACAGGCACTCGACGGAGGCCACGTGACCTAAACCTCAGCATTGACGTAGAAGATTCCTCATATCTTCACCACCGTCTTCGAAGATATCTGAACACGTCCAACAAACAACATGCACGATGAGTACTTTACATACTCAGCAAGCCACCTGGCGGCAGATGGTCCTATTAAACTATATGCAAGGCTTCAACGAAAGGCTGTATGATTCATTTGCAGAAAAGCAGTTTTAGTTGAAATATTACGGTAGATTCAAAGGCATCATTTTGATGAAAACTAATTTTTATTATCAAGGGTGTTTTTCAACAGGTGTGGTCCACGACCAATATATTCGAGCAAGGAACTCCTGCCTTAGCTCATCCATAGGTTCCAATCACCTTTTCACATTACCAGAACTAGGGTAGAGGGAATTAGCAAGGGGGAGAAAGACAGGTCCTTTTCATCAAGAAAGATCATTGTGCCATCCATGACCGTGGATACGGCTAATCGATTAGTTTTACTCTGCAGAGTTCGTACACTTTACCCACATGACACGATCATCCCCTTATGCCAAGCTGCGCAGGCTTGTACACACGCCCGTCGGTGTGTCGGCAAGGTGACCGTGACGAGGTCTTTTAGCTAGATCTCCCTAAGGTGTGACATGCCTACCGGGTCTAGCTCAGAGTTGAGAGTACATCCCCGCACTCCGATCCCCCCATCTGTGTCGAGGGTCCTCGTAGCTACGTCCACCCCTTCTGCGGTATGGCAACATCGGCACCAAAGGATGACTAACCTACTTGACCAAACCAGTGCCCATATAGCATGTGGTTGTACTGTTTTCACAAATCTCAAATCCAAGACTTCGGCCTTATGCGGTACGGACGATCAATGGTTCCTTTAAACCGGCCTTCTGCGGATAGGCAACCATATGCTCCTTCATCACATGATCCAGCTGTCGCCCGCACCATATTAGATGGTAAGTTCACCCAGAGTAGAATAGAAGGAATAGAGAGAGAGAGAAATCATCGGGCATCCGGCCCTAGCTCAGCGAGCTCAACAAGTTTCAACAAGGATCATTGATCTGGTATTCATTCCTCCGTAGAGGCAAGTCAAAACAACCTAAAGATGTAATTAAGCATGGCTAAGCATATCTCTACTCTATTCAGAATAAAACATATTAATCTACTCAGGGTATCAAGTAAAAATAGCGACAAGCGGGCAGGGTAAAGATGTGCCAATCGACACGCTAACTACTGGATTAAAAACAGCATGCATGTTTGTAAATAACAAAATATAATGACTTTAAAAATATAGGATCAAATATGATCAAGAAAAGGTGGCATGCCTTCATTGACGAGTTGGTCTTCTTCTGCAGGAACTTGGCCTTACCCAACTTCGCTACTTCCTATTCGTCGCAACAGCAATAAAGTGCAAGGCAAATAAATATAAATCCAAATTAAATATCAAATGGAAATACTAGAAGAATAAGGCTAGCAAGGTTGGATAGGTGTTAAAGGGCAAAGGCGAAGGGATAGGATTGTCGAAAGACAACTAGGAAGGTGTGAGATTATATATCTCAACCAGATAGAGTACATGGACTCGAAATGTGGTCTTCCGGATCAGGATCATTCTGGAAAAAGGATAGATTTATGGAGGATAGAATTTGCATGTCAAATGATTAAAGTTAATCTATATGCGAGATAGGGATAGATATGCAACTGGGAACAGGATATGGTCGATGACAACAATAGCACAACCATATGATTAAACATGGAAACCCGACATACTAGTAAAACAAATATGACCCATCATACTAGTAAACAAGCGAGGTCCTGGCATGCTAGTTGGCAAGAAATGATAATAGACGACATGACAATCTATATGAACTACCATGCAACATACAACTGGACATCATGTAACAAGCTAGACAAACTAGACATGAAATCGAGATTAGACAAGGCATAGCATAGCACCAAACATATAATCGTGCAGTCACAATCTAATAACCATCATTAATAATGCAAACGGTGATTAAACTATATGACCAAATAACAACTAGCATCTACATCACATGCATCATACATAATATGCAATTTATGACATAACATTAACTCTACTCATGCTATTGTGTGTATACAATGCAGCAATCAACCTACACATACTACACATAACAATAATAATATTTTAGTAAAGAATGATTATTAGCAACATATATACATATATTATAATCGATGCCTAAAGGTTAACCACGTATGTGTGAGTATACACCACCTTATGAAAGTGTAACATAAGATATCAAGCTATGCATACTAGTACATACATATTATATGTCCATCAACTAACATACGATATGATTAAATAATAATAACTTAGTAAGGGATTATTATTCCAACATGTAGATTGTCAACAATATTAAGTCTAATTCTATATATATATATATATATATATATATATATATATATCTCTATATGCAACTACATGATTATGCCACATAAAGTCATATTGAACATGTGCAACTTAATCGTGTTTAAACAAACAATTAAATTATACACATGAATAAAATAATGTGTCAACCATTGCATAACGGATTATTATCTAAAACATAGATTAGCCTATGTGTATATGCATAAATATATACATATAGCTGCATCTGTAAATCGCATGAAATGCAACGAACAAATATGAGACATGTGTGTGATCTTAACCATATCATACACAGAGGTTACCAATATGGCTAAATATTTTACCACACCATTAGTTAAAACAGGAAGCATCTATATATATAATAATTTATATTTTGCATAACATCATGTCATACTTCCATTTAAATCTACATATATATATCTTATCATGTTATCTACACATGGTGACATGGGAATCATAAATGTTTATTAAACAATCATCATCACGTGTGATTAAAGACACTAACATGCTAGTAAGCAACCTTATGTCATATACAATAATAATCTTATGCGTGCTAGTAGATGTACATTATACAAAGATCAACTACTATATGATATGTCTTATTAATATCAGCTTAGTAAGATTATGCTTCTACTATTATAGGTTATATGTAATATTAGGTTCGGTTATATATTATATAACACAATACATGTGAACATACATAAGGTCATGCAATATGAACCTTATTAAATATGAACAAATTTATCCGCAATATAAATAAGATTGAACTAACATGATTAATCACATGATGAATTCTAAGCATATAAGAACTACATAAATAGAAACAAGGACTATATAAGAACTAAGCATATGAATATATGAAACTATAGTCTAACATAATATGCAATTTAATTTGGTGATCAAACAATGATGAAAAGCATTATAGATGAACATAAGGTGATGCGGGTGATTTTGGATAGAGATTAATGGTGAAAAAGAATGGCATAATGTGCCACAAGATGATACAAGATTAACTATATGGGTGGTGGCGACGTTCGCAACACAAAACGGTTGGAACAGATTATAGATTGGTTCTGGACAGACCGGACGGTTTTGGTTGCTGCGCGATGCTCGCTTAACGAAATCACGATCCGTCAATTGGGTTAGAAACTAGACATACAGAGGCACAATCCTACCAAAGGGTTTTGGATAATTATTATCGAGTCAATAGGGAAAGATCAGACAAGTTAGGTGGTCTGCAGGTCAAATCTGGACATCCGCGGACAGCACGTCGGAGACGGATCAATTCCTGCCAAACCGCTACATGGATCAAGGAGAAAATTACAAAGGTGTTTATAGATACCTAAGGAATAACTTGACTGAAGGGATTGATGATAGACTCACCGGATCAACTGCAAAGAAGGTGATAATGCCGAGCTACTGTTTCTGTAATCAAATCTAGACATGAACAGCAGCACAAAGAAACTTGATTTCCTAGAGATTGGACTATTGGATTTCCTTCAAATTTTGTGAAGATGATCTTCACAACATTATACATGATCCCACTAAACGGATCTTGAAAAGAAGGTCCGAGCTGACGAGGGCGTCGTTCCAATCTAGATGCACGCGTAGAAAATCTAGGTGCAAACAACACGTTAGTATTTGGAGATTTCCTGATGATTGCACCGTTGGATCTTCACCAAATTTTGTATAGAGGTAGAGGGAAAGGTTAAAAACAATCTCACCAAAGGGATTTTCCAAAAGATGTTCGAGGCGACGAGAATTGGAAAAATACTGAGGTGGGACGTGCTATTCAGGAACTGCACGGGAAGAGAAGGGGGTGGCGGCTGTTTATAGGGTGTGGGGGCTAGGGTTTCGTGGGAAAAGAGTGTGGGAGAGTAGGGAAAAGGTGGGAGGGGTGTGGGGTATTTATAGGAGGGTTAGGGAAAGATATTTAGATCAAATTTTATTGGAATAGAGGTGGCGACGCATGCTGCGCTACACAGAACTCGTCGGAGTGGCTGCTCAAAGGAGGAAAAGAGGCGGCGGGCCGCCGAGTGGAGATGGGCCGGGACGGCGTGGCCAAAGAGAGAAGGAGGAAAACCAAAAATAAGAATAAAAGAACAAACGAGCTTGATTAAATACCAAACGAACTCCAAAAGTTCTGAGAAAACTCCGGGAGACATATTTCAAATTGAAAAGCAAATCAAATTCAAGTTGGATTAATTCAAATTAACTCCAGACCAATTTGTGAAATTCCAATTAAGCTTTAATTAATTAGAGAATAAATAATGAAATTTTCTGGCTCTGATTTTTAAATAAAAGATTTTGAAAAGCTCTAAAAAATCAAGATGTTACACCTATCTCCTTATGATCCAGATCCTAGCTCCAATTTCCCGATCAAGCTGAAGTCAAGAGAACCCCAAATCCCGCTGGAGGAGTCTCGCTGTAGTCGCTGCCGTTCTAATCCAGGCGGAGGAGCTGCACAGGCTAGCTGACGGGTGACCCCCACCCTGGGTCTTAAAACCCGAAGCGGTACGCCCACTTGCCCCACTGACCGTGGGCCTCGGCCACCAGCCAGGCTCACCAGTCAGCATTAGTGGACGCGCCCCGACAGCCGCTACGCTGCATTGAAGGCATATTCCCTACCTGAATAGCGGCTTTTCTTTTAAACTGTCCCGGTTCTGTTCGGTTCAGCTGGTTCACCTAAATCCCGACCGGTTCTTGGAACTCTTCCACCGGTTCTGGAAACTTAAATATATATCCAAAATTTTGGTTCAAGCACATTTCTACAAATTAAAAGTTTTCTTATTACCACAGAAAAGATTAGGTCTAGGGTTTGTTTTTTCTTTTCTTTAAAAAGACGTATACATTTAGAAGATATTTCCAAAGCTCCACAATGTGATCCCAATATTCCACTAACCCTATGGAACCTCTGTAGGATAAGGAAAATAAAGACGCATTGTTTAATGGATAAAATCCATCAAAATCATGTCCCCCTTTCTCTTAAGGACCTATATTCCATGCTTTACCAACATGGCCTAAAAATTTGTAATGAAGGTCCAGAGGACTAATATGAATTTTGTCATCGTATTAGCCTTAAAGACTCCTTGGAGCTTACATAAAATTGAGAACCTTGAGTTGTCAAAATAGAAGCTATAAGGACCTGGGTTATCCTTAACGTAAGTGGTTCTTTATTTCATGCAACAAGAATAAACACTAATATCCTTAGAAGATAATAAAAGACACCAAGTCCAGAACTTATATGAACATTTGCATCTCATGATTTGGTTCTTATCTAGTGTTACCATGCATGTTCCCTTATTCGACAATTTCTCGAAGGTGTAGATTTCGACGTCCCGAACTTCTAGGAGGAGGACTGTGGAACCCCGCAGTATCAGGACCGGGACTCACTAGGCAAGCTTTTTCTCTTTGATCATGTTGAATCCCATGATTTGCGATGAAAATATTTTGATTACAAAACATGCATGTTATATGTTACGAACCAGTATTTTATGTAGTATTAGCTATAACCCATGTTGTAGAAACCCTAGCTGGATGTGATATTTTTGAAAAAGGTTTTGTCAAAACCAAAAACAAAATGAAGATGATTTGGATCTGGGTTAGAAAAGAAGTAGGTGTATGCAGGAATGATTCATTTCAAAGTCTAGCCCGTCATGGCTCCTTTAATTCGTGTCACACATACGAGGTGCCGAGTCTTTTTGGATCAACTAAGGACCGAACCTAAGTGGCACTTATCCAAGTCTACCGTACATCCACATGTCCTCATGGGAAGGACCTAACCCATTAGTCGGTATGGTACTAGTGTGCGGACCCATAGGCAGTGTGTAGTGTGCAGATGAGGTTTCATCCTCTATAGAGAGGTTTCCCATTGTGGCACGAGGCTACACTCAACACAAAGGTGGAGCACCACTCTATTTGTAGCGATGTTACTGATTCAAATTACGGTTGGTTAAGTCCATCTAGCGGGTTCGTCGCTAGGACTACTCTGGTGAAAAGTATCATCGTAATAGCCCTGCCGGTACACCTTGTGCAGTGTACCCATTAGCGCTCGACAACAAGTGTGATTTACATCTTGTGGGTTAAAGTCATACACCTCTGCAGAGTGTTAAAAATCTATTCGAATAGCCGTGTATGTGTTCATGGACAACTTGGTTGGGCCACACCCCTGGTTAGACTGGGTTTTACAAACCAAAATGGGTTATGAGATTAAGGACGCAAGCATGATGTACTTGCAGGGTTACTTGAGAGGCCCCCATGTGGGGCAGGAAGTGTGAAAGTGGGAGGACAGTCGTTCTACGGTGAAGTAGAGCCGAGTATCTATAAAGAGTGCTCAACCGTGCCCCTAGCGGACGGTCGAGGTTAAAAGATATGATAGCCCATGATGTTATCATGGCTCAGCAAAACTGAGCTTGTTTGTGAAAATTGCTTTCATAATCTATTTAAGTACTTTGAGTGAAAAACTTACTTTCTCGCACAATATGAGACATAGGTTAGAGCCAATCTCTTAGTGCAACCATGCATACATATATCCGTATTATTCTCCTTAAAGGAGAGCTTGCAAGTACATCCAATGTACTCACTTGGCTTGTTGATTTGGCTAGACGAGGAGGAGTTTCATTCTGAAGATAGCGACAACGACTATGAAGCGCATGGCATTACCCAATCAGTTGTCTGTTGGTTTGGCATATTGATGGGTGGTCTACCACGTGTATCTTTTGGCTGCAGTCTTTAAATTCGACCAATGAGCCTGGTTTGTAAGAATAAAGATCATAATGGCTATTTGTGTATCGAACTCGTATTGTATGACTATGTTATCAAGTAACTTGTGTGTACTAGCTACTGATCTCAGGACCAGTACAGGAAACATAGGGTTATCCGGCCTTAAAACTGGGTACACCACAGATAAGTGCTACGAAGTTGATCTTTGCCAAATGTCACATTCTTGACGGCAACAATGTGTTTACCCTTGTCTAGATTCCTCATTCCCACATGAGCCAACCTTCTATGCCACAACCAACCTAAAGAAGACTGTCAACAAGAAAGTTTGTATACATGATTCGTTAGAAGAAAAATCCACCAAGTAAAGGTTACCTTTCCTAAAACCTTTGAAGATTAAGGAATGATCATCACTCTTAGTCACACTCACTTAATGCTTGGTGAAGTTGCACTCAAGATCAAGATCACAAAGTTATGACATGAATAGCAGGTTATAGTTCAAAGACTTCACAAGCAATACATTAGAGATAGAGAGGTTAGTTAATATAGTAATTTTACCTAACCCCATTACCATTCCTTTTGCATTGTCACCTAAAGTGATATTCTCATGTGGGAACCTCTACTATTGAAAGAAGGGAACATGTCCTTCCTTCCAGTCATATGATTTATGCACCCACTATCAAGCACCCAACTCAACTCGTCGACAGCCCTAAGGCTAGGTTGATTGTTTGTAAAGGAGAGATAGATATTTACCCTTTAAGAATTTCATGAGAAATCTTAAGAGTTTCATGATTATTTTTCTTCTTGATGTGCTCAAGACCAAGACTTTCATGACCACTCTTTCATAGTGAGACTTCTCAAGTGTATGATGAGAGACCTTAAGCTCCTTGTACTTGCGAGTTAAGGCATTATTCTTCTCTTTCTCCTTCACAAGCAATGCCTCTTACTTCTCAAGAGTAGCAACTAGCATATCATAATTAGGCATGCTCAACTCATCAAGATCGTCAAGAAAATCATAATCACTATCATAATAAGTGGGTGATTTGGGATTTGAGACTACCTTCGACCCTTTTTCCATGAGGTATCAAGGAGTCTCGTCATCATTGCTTGAATGATTGAAGAGAGACTTAGCGGGTCTTGGGCTTGCCATAGCGAGATCGGCAAGTCCATCATCTTTATCATCAGAGTTGGAGTTGGAGCATGTGTCATTTGAGTCCATTCTTGGCCAATGTGGGCTTGAGCCTTGTAGCAGTTCTTCTTCAAGAACTTGCACTTCCCGTAGAGCTCGTTCTTCTTGTAGCCCTTCTCCCTTTCTTCCTTCTTATCCTTCTTGTTTAGACAATCGGTGATGAAGTGAATCGTCTTACCACAGTCGAAGCACACCCTTTGGTGAGCTTCTTCCTTGTGTCTTTTGAGTACTTGTGACTTCTTCATTGGCCGAAAAACTTGTTGCCACCATTCTTCTTTAACATCTTGGGGAATCTTCTTACAAGAAGAATGATGTCTTGAATTTCAAGTCCTTCATCTTCATTATTGTTGCTTGAGTCATCTTTGATGACACGCTTGGCCTTCAACGTGATATTCCTCTTGCCACTTGAGTTTGATGTCACGAGCTCTTTCTTGTCTTGCATTATCAACACGTGAGCAATGATTCTTCCAAGAACATTGGTTAGAGTGAGCTTCTCAAAGTTGTCCCTCTCACAAATAAGTATCAAGTACTCATACTTGGGTGAGAGAGCTCGTAGCATCTTCTTCACGACGAAGTGGTCGATCATCTCGATGTTTCTGAGACCCTTGAGCTCATTCACGTGTGGTTGAGGCAGGTGTACATCTCATTCTCCAATATCACGAATCGATCAAGTTTGCTCATCAACACGTAAGTTTTGACTCCTTGAAAAATGAAATTCCTTCATAATTCTCCTCAAGCATGTTACAAATCTTTTGGGCATCTTCAATTGTGCTCACACGGTTGAACTCGTTCAAACTCGATGCATTGAATATGGCATTAGTTACTTGAGCATTGAGGCAGATGTTCTTGTAGTCTGCGTCAGTGTGTTCATCCGAATTGATCACTTCAAAACCATGGAGCACAACATGCCATATGCTTGGGCTAATTGCCATTAAACGCATCTTCATTTTGTGTTTCCAACTAGCATAATTTGAACCATCAAAGTATGAACGTCTATCAACATGGCAACCCTCGTTAGAAGACATCCTCTTTCTCTAGGTGGTTAAACCTAAAAGATAAGAGCACGAGGCTCTAATACCAATTGAAGAATCGAGGATGACGTCTAGAGAGGGGAGGTGAATAGCCTCTTTTCAAAAGTTACTCCTAACAAACCTAGAAGCAACCTATGTATTCTAGTATCAAAATAAATTCACAAATAAAGCTAGCAGTATAAGCAAGCAAACAAGCAAGTATAAAATGTATGAGGTAGAGTATGCGAAAATGCAAACATGTAGGGACACAACAATTTGTTGTCGAAGTTCAGACTTTGGGAAATTCATACGTCTCCATTGAGAAAGCTTGTTCCAATGACCGAAGCTGGCACCAAAAAGTTCTCTTCCCTAAAGAGGCTTACTGACGCGAAGCCTCCCTCTCTTCTTGGTAACTCTTCACCTTGCAGCAGACGAGTTCCAACCTTCACAAACACTTGGGGTGATTCACAAATTCTTAAATGCTCTCCAAGAACTCCTAACTCTCTAGGAGGTGCCAACCTCCAAGAGTAACACAAGTAACCGGAGCTTGGATAGATGCTCAACTAGATCCAACCCTTCCCTCTATTTTCTCACCTTTCGAAGGGTAGCACTAAGAAGTAAGGAGGAAAACTCAAATGGCAGGAGCATAGAAACAGGCATGCACGAGAGAATCCCAACTGGAGTGGGTGGGGGTACTCATAGACCACTCAAAATCTAGCTGTTATGCACCTTTTTGCAATGCCCAGAGACTCCAGATGAACACGAGCTGGAGACTCCAGGATTCCAATCAATAGCTAAATTGTGTTGCTTGGAGCACAAAACCATACCACCTAGAGGTTCCACGATTCAAACTACAAAGGGTATCCAACACCCGAAGGGTCTGGAGAACGTATGTTCATTGGATCCGGACAGAAAACAACCTTCTGTCCAGAGAAGAAAATATTGGTTCAGAAGCTCTAGACAACACTCACTTGAAATGTCCGGAGGTCAACACTTAGCAAAATAGAGAACAAGCCAGTTTCTTCAGAGGATCCGGACACGCATCACTCGGAGGGTTCGGACAAGATCAGCATACAAGAAAGAGAAGTTAGGTTTTCCTTCGGAGCGTCTGAACAGAAAGAACTCGGAGAGCTCAGACTAGAAATCATGCCTCTGGAAACAAACTTGGCTTGGAGGTACCGCACAACTGAAACATTCTCTGGGCAAAGACTTTAAAATACTTTGGAGGTTTCGAACGGGAACCACCCGAAGTCTCTGGATACAAGAAATGCTTTTGGATAGAAGACTTGATGAACCTTGGAGGCTCCTGACCAACGTCACTCGGTTCTTCTGGAAAAAGAAAATGCTTCTAGAGATAAGACATCTGAGCTCTCAGAGGGTCCGGATGTACACCACTCGGTGGCTTCGGGCAAAGGATAAGCTTCTGGAGAGAAGCCAAATGAAACACCGAAGAATCTGAGACATCACCACTCTGCGGCTCTAGACAAGCAAAGAACTTTATTCACACACTGTTCGGAGGTTCTAACCAACTAGTTCGGAGCCTCTAGGAACACTTATAAATTTGTGTAGAGAGAATTTAGGAGATTTTTAGAGATTAAAAATTAGATCTTATTAAGCATCACACAAGAGTAACCTGCCTGTCGACCTACTATCTTCTTCATAGTACGGCTTACCTAAACTCAATGTGATTCTTTGAACCACTAAAAGAGCTAGAAAATGATCCTTAACCGTTTATCCATGCAAGCCATATCTTCTTCAATCTTTTTACGGGCCGTCAATGCCATTCCTTCAGGACTAAAACCTGATCAACATTTGATACGCTCATTACTCTCTTAATCGTTTTGCCATTAATCGTCCAAACCCACTTAGGGGGCCTAGATGCGTTTTCAGTGTCAGCCCCTACCGGAGCACGCTATCACTGGCAAAGCACATCCAGATTTGGTGCCGCCCCTCCCTCTCCATACCGACTAGTGGACCACCACTGTATCCTCCTTTCTCAGCAGTGTCTCGATCCACGGGCTACACCACCACCACAGTCGTCGTGTCACATAGAGACTTGATAGCTCAATGGTGCCGCCGACGACATGGCTTTCCCAAGCTCCACCATTGCCGGTTGGAGGAGATTAGAGGATTGAGGGGAGATTGAGGAGGAACTGTTGGGGTACATGGCGAGTGGGGAACTGTTGGGGCACATAGCGAATAATGAGTTCAAAACTAGAATGAGATTAAAAATCAACCAGTATTAAGAGTTTAAGGTTCTAAATTGGATTGTTTTAGACTTCGAGGTTGAATTGTGAACTTGATAAAAGTTGAAGGTTGAAAAATAGATTTCTTTTCTTTCTTAAATACGATAGCTGTTGTCACGCGAGCACAAGTAACAGATGAAAAGCGAAACTTACTCGCAAATAAAATGCACCTCTAGCTGTGGAGTTTCTTAGCTCCACTATCCTTCCATATGATGCAAGAGACTCTATTTCCGGAAAAAGAAGTCAGAAGCAGTCTACTGTCGACAAGTTAAGGGTAGAGAGCCGCCACAGACAGTCGGACGTTTACACTCCCGTCTCTATCCCGGCACCTCAATCGCACCACGAACTACACCATCGAACATTACTCGATCTCACTTATAGAAAATTCCACCTGTCTCGATCTCCCGCGTCTTTGAGGGTCGTAGGTGCCGTCATGCTCGTCGCGCTCCTTGTCACATGCATCTTTCCATCGAGGTTACCGTCACTCCAGCATAGCTTATTGAAGTGACTTGTTTTTCTCTCTTGAGGCATCACGGCATGTCCAGCATGAAGTTCTCCATTTATCTATTTGATGCATCTAGCGAAACACCTGTTTTCTTTAAGATGCAACACATGTACTCTATTAACTTGTGTACGTGTCTAAATCAACGGTCACCAAACGAGTTACATCAATGGAAAAGCCATCCGACAAGATAGCATGATCGTCATAAGCTAAAAAACCGCACCCAGAGAAGCCATCACAAGTTGTAGCGTTCTACTATGTAAATTAGCGATCTTAATAAGTTCAAAATTCTTCTAGAAAAACAGTTTCAAGAGCAGTAGGAAGGGGGAAGAAATAATCATGGGCCTATCTGTTATTTTTTGATTCGATCATAGCGTCCACTTTAAACAAATAATTAGGCTTGTCCCAGGGAAGGTTAACTGAAAGCCCAGCACAGGTTTCACAGCCCGGGTCGAGCGACCTAAAGAACAACAACCACGAGGCACAGGAAGAAACAAAGGGGTTTAACTGGAGCCGAAGTTTACACAACTCACCACAATTTTGATGAAACAGTTAAGCTAATCATTAGTTCACGGTTACAATTATGACTAGTATTTTTCTTAACATCTGGATCCAAGAGTTTAATTCACTTCTGCAATTATGATTAACTATACTTTCTTAGCATCATAACCCATGTCATAGGTACATCTTTGACTGAGCTCGCAATACCGTGATTCCATTTTTCTTAGCCTTGCATATTGAGGTTTTTTTTACCTTCAATGAAACAAGCCAGTTGGTGCATAGAGCTTATTTTTAGATAATAAAAAAGAGATTTATTCCGACCTCTATGTTTTTAGATGTATATAGCCTAAATTATAAAGTTACCACCATAAACGAAAAGAAAAGCTAAAAACTACATAAACGATAAAAAGAGCTCAGTCGTTTACGGTCTATTATTAAACAATCATTTAAGCTAGGACACAAATACTCTAAAGGTCAACTCCAATCTCTTTGCGTGTAGTCAACTCTAAACGTTCTAACGCTAAACATCATCAGCTCCTACTATGATTGTTACTATAATTACAATATTATTTCTTCGTAACTAAATTGATCAACGTAAAACAATCAGACCCACTAAAATTTATGAGCGTACAAGCACATGCCCTCTTGTAACCAGCTCTAGAAAATGTAGGACACACTTCCATAGCGGTGTAATATGTGTAACATGTAAAGTTTGCTACATCTAATCAAATTATCCTCGATTAGAATTAATATCATAGAAAAAAAGAAAAAATCAGACACCACAGAACGAAATTGGACCAAAAAATTTAACACTGGAGTGAAGCTGGACCGGAAAGTATCCACTTGAGTGAAGGCTTCGTTTAAAAATATCCCGTTCAAGCTTGAGGATGAAATGACTAATACTACTTAATGAAACCGTTTGCTTTGAAAAACACGGGACAATAAATAAGAAGCACCACAAATACAAAGACGAGAAGCACCACATTCAATCGAGTACAGTCACTAAGAGATTGGGTGAGCTTGCTGGTCTGCTCCCGAGACATCGGTTGACCCATTTATTGGGATAAGCAATAAAATCAACCAGGCAGATAGTAGCACAGACGAACATGACAGACAATTCTACGGGGGCCACCACATAGGAGCAAGCAGGATCGGATCAAGCACCAAGCTGCCAGCCGCTACACATTCTATCGAGTTCGCAGAAACTCCACAGAAATTTCTAGGAATCACTTAACATACCCTACATCCCGATCTTCCGCAGGGCAAACCCGGAACACAATCTTCACACACCGAGTAAAATTAGATGCAGGTTAATTATATGGATTAGCGGTCGCAATCTCTGTTCGAGACACCGTAACTGCGTGGTACGGCACAACACAAGTTCGGTCGAGTAAATGAGCAACTGCTGTCATGAAGAGAGGAATTGGGCCTATTAGAATTTGCACAATGCAGTGCACACCTATGTTAATCGAATTATTGAAACTGGTCGCAAAATCTCAGCAATAGGATTTGCCGCCGGATAAGGGACATAACAGTTCAACAGAAGTCGGATTAAGACCACGGGTTCCAAGTACCAACCGAATCATACCGAACCATCTTGTTCAGTTTGCAAAAACTACACAGGAAATTTCTAGAAATCACTTCACATGCCTTAGATCCCAATCTACCAGAAGGCAACCCTAGAACACAATCCACAAATTTGATTCGCCATCGATTCACAGATCAAAGTAGTCAAACAAAGGTTAACCTGCCATGATTCGCGTTCGCACGAGCCATCATCACTTGGTTCCAGCGGGCGCGGGCGCCCCCACCGCCTTGCCGCGGAGCTTGACCTCCAGCGCGCGCTCCATCTTGGCGAGCACGGCCTGGACGGGCACGGCCTTGCCGCTCTCGTATTCCTGCACCACCTGCGCGCGCTCGTTGATGCGTTTGGCCAGCTCCGCCTGGCTCCACCCTTTTGCCAGGCGCGCCTTCTGGATCGCCGCGCGCACCTCGCCGCCCACGCGCTCCAGCCCCGCTGGCTCCGTCATCTCGTCCAGCTTCCGCGCGGGCGCCGCCGCCGCTGCCGCGGCCGAGGCCTTCTTGTTCGTCCCCGCCGCAGCCTTCCGCACCGTCTCCACCGGCGCGCCCGACCGCAGCGCCTGGTTCACCGCCTTCGTGGACTTGAGCTCGGCCGCCTTCGGCTTCGTCCGCCGCAGCACCACGGGCTCCCAGTCCTGCGTGATGTTGCCGCTCAGCCTACCTGTCGGCATTGCTCTCTCTCTCTCTCTCTCTCTCTCTCTCTCTCTCTCTCTTCCTTTCGTGGTTGTGAATTGGACGGGAGGAGGGGAGGCAATTATAGAAGGCGTGGAAGTGGGCAATGGCGGTTCGGGAAGGTTCCTGATGGGGGAGGCTCGTCTGCTCGAAGGTTCTGGGAGAGAAATTAGCTGTCTTTGGACCGTTGATTTTAGTAGGCCGTTGAGGGAACGGATGGCTGTGGATGGGCTTACGGAGACTTGGGTGCCACGGAAATCCCAACCCAGGATACTTGACGGTTACGCACCTCTGACAGCAGTTTGGCAATAATTGAGAAGGGAAATGAGAGTTCATACTAGAAATTTATCGCGGAGTGAAGATAAAAATTTAATTTTTAGTCTTGATCCCTTATTTAGCACAAGATATGTGAATTTATATGTAGCTAATAAGTTATTTTAACTTAAATCATAATAAAGAGTTTAAATTTTATGAAATCATCTTAACTTAAATCATGATTAAAGGTTTAGATTTTATGAGATCAATTCCTTTTTAATTACCCACCTCCACCTAGGTTTAAAATTATATGAGTTAGAATCTTAAACTCTTAATCCTAATCCGACCTAAATTTTTATGTCCATCAATCAAATAAGTAATTTAACAATTCTTATTTTTTAAACTCTCATTTCCTTCCACTAATTCTCTCCAAGCAAACAGGCCATGAGATTCAATTGCTGTGACGACGACAATCAATGACGTGAGAAGAGAGAGTCCAAATCCAATACGCTGTTACTTGTCTATCTGGAACACAGAAAAAAAAGTAAGAACGTGAGAAAACACATAAATAGAATAAACAATGTAGTTGCAAAACAAAAAAAATACATGAATTGATGCCTGGAACCGGGTTACGAGAAAACGATGCAACTTAATGCGGAAATGCTATTACAGTCTCTTTTTTCCATCACTAACAGATAGGCTATGGAAATTATAGTTTCCACGCGTCTAGGCATTAGAGCTTGCACCCGCACTTCGTGTCTCATCTCTATTGTTGATTTGGTGGGAGGAAAAAATATCAAACACACTTAAAAAAAACTACTCCTACATGTAAAAGGACAAACAAAAAGCCCACATGGCATTAGGCTCCATCCCTCTGGTGCAATTGATGTGTACATCTAGCAAAGATTAGTTAATGGTAAATCAAAGAAGTCGTACGTTATATGCCTTTATAGCCTTCGGATAGAATTTGGTTTAATTTAAAAACTCATCATCCAACAGGATAAGGCTCGACGCAAGTGCCTATAAAAGGCCACGTAGCTTCTTGCCCACGGTGATCCAATGGTGCAGGGCGTCGACGAGTTGCTTTTTCAATTATTGTGAGTTGCTTTTTATTTGCATAAATTGATTTTTAGTTTGCACAAAAAAATTAATTTGCAAGATTTGTTTTTCATAGTGTGAAGCTATATCATGCTTCCTCGCGCTAGTGAGTTGCTTTTCATTTTGCCTGAATTGTTTTTTTTATTTTGCAAGAATTATTTTTACTTTTACAGGAATTGACTTTCTTAGCATGGTTAAGCATTTAATGTTTGCCTTTTATTTTCATGTGAGTTACTTTTTCTAATATGTGTAAGTTGCTTTTTTTCTCTTCTTTGATTTTCTTTTCGGGTGTATTCATACCCAGTTGCCTTGTAATTCTTACCCACCCAGACGAGTTGCCTTTATGGTTTTGTGCAAGTTGTTTATTTTGTTTTCTTTATTGCTTTTCGTATCATGTTGAATAACTTGCCTTTTCGGTTTTTTACGTTGCTTAAATTTCTTCTTTTGTCAGGCACGTGGAAGTATTTAAAGTAATACCGAATTGAAAATTTTAGTTTCCTTGTGTGCTTTTTTGCTCTTCTCTAATTTTCTTTTTTAATGTATTTGTATAAATCGTCTTGCCATTTTTACCTGCATAGACGAGTTGTCTTTTTAATTTTGTGCAAATTGATTATTTCATTTGCTTAAATTAATTTTAATGTCAAGCACGAGGAAGCAATATCGAATATATACAAGTGACAAATCCTATAATCATACCAAAATTGTTTCGACTGTCTATCTATCCTGTAGTCAAAAATAGGTATGCATGATATAAAACTAAAGCATATATGTACAGTTTTTGGCAAAACTCAATAAATATTTTAGATCTCACAGGTCAATACTCAGTGCACACACATGGGCCAATAATTATTCAACGTCGCAGTCTAAAGAAAACCCTCCTCTTTCTATATTGAGCGGCTGGATCGCGAGAGGCTAGCTACGACTATGCCACGGTCTTGGGCAGCGACAACTGGGAGGTCTGGAGTGGCGGTAGTAGCAAGGCGGCCTGCAACCGTGACAATGGCGGGGAGGACTTCCACTGGGGTAGCTTTGACATCAAGCCAAGTCAAGCTTCAGTGGCCCGCTAGGTTGGTTGTCGACGACGGCATCAGTCTACGGCATAAGCCCTAATTTTTGATTGAAAGGGATACCAAAGGGCTCTGCTCTTCCGCTCTATTTATCCAAAAGTTGCACAAGAGCATGTTGCCTCAGTCCTCTGCCAAAAAAAGAGAGCTCGAAACCAATAAATCGCACGGAACTTCCTTTGGGCTCACTGTTCACGTTTTCCTCCATTCCAAACAGTACGGACACAGATTAAAACATAGGATTACCGATTCCTTTTGGAATTGTTTGAAGCAAATAGGACCTTCATGTTCCAATCTAGGATAGCTGTTCATTTGCACCGAGACACCGATGGGAGCAAAATCTAATAGTAGTGATGGAAACAGTTATGATTGTGTTTTACTCCATCAACCATTGCCGCACTGAAGATACCATGTCACTGAGATGAAGCGATCTTCCATCTAAGTTCATTGTATCACCAATGTTGATGACGAATCATCGCTGTATTGTAGTTGTTCCTAACTAGGGAATGGGGCCAAACCAGAATATCTATTATATTCACACAAGCCCAATAAAGATCGAAGAACCTAGGAAAAACTCGGCTTCGTCCATGACATCTTTTTGCCCGAACTGTGTTTGAGCTAGCCTAAGCGGATAAATTAACAGCATAGAAAATTGAATATAAATTTAGGGATATGTTAACAGTCGGATGATGGCAGCACTCAATTTTTTCTTACCAAATCGTGTTCTTCCTCCTTACTCCTTTCTTCTGCTTCTTCCTCATGTCTGACAATGAAGCTGCAAAGCAGAAGATGGGATGGCGCGAGGCAGTGACGCCATTGACACGCAGCGGCGGCGGAGGCAAAGCAGAGCTAGGATCACTCATCGGAGTAGTTAGGGTTTAGGTGGAGGGGGGTCGGGGTTAGGGTTTCGGGATAGAAGGGGGGTCGCTGACGCCAGAGAAGAACCGGTGCCCCTCCGGGGTTAGAGGAATGGCGAATGGGAGACGGCGGACCGGTAGTGGCAGCAGATGGCTAGGCAGCGTGGCAGCACAGCAGCGCTGCCGACCGCGGGAAAGGCAGGACCGGCGGTGGGCGGCACCAGAGGGGAGTGGTGGCGGCGCACGGGAAGAGAGAGCTGAGTGGAGGTGTCAGCACTGGGAGGAAGTAGATGAGATCGGGATGGGGAGGTGACGGAAAAATAGATAGAGAAGGGGATTAAGATCTGGTCTAAAAATTTAACTATTTTTTAATTATAAAACAGTTGACTGTGAATTAGACGGTCCCTAAATTTACAAGAGTATCTACATGAGTGAGGCACCTATGAGCTAGGATTGCATTACCCCAATACCCCATGAGCTAGGATTGCATTACCCCAATACCCCTGCATGACGAGCTGCTGTTTTAGGCAACGCTTGCTGTACCTCCGGGCTCAAAGAAGGTCTTGCCAGCAGCAGCGAAGTACCGAGGTTAGCAGCTCATCGCTCATTACATAACACCCAAGTGTTTGGCATTTCTAAATATTCCATATGATGGCAGTGATCACGGTGCTCCAGACTTTAGTGCGTGCATGGCGTCTCAAACCAAAGATCATCATGGAGCCACAAGAGTTGTGGAAGTTAGAGCTGGACCATCCGTCGGCAGTGAAGAATGAGGTGGTTCGAATTCACGCGCACATGGCACATATTTTTGTATCCAGACATGGTAAAGAAGGGTTCTTAAATGCTTTGGTGACGCTAGTAGGCTCTTCACCAATATGGAAAAAATAGAAGCCTTTCCAGTGTGGTGCGATCACATCAACATCCCAAACATCCTTCAATCCTTCCTTGCCAAGGTGGGATCCATGCCATGCAAATAACTTGGCTTGCCGCTTCACTACAGGAGCTTAAGAAGAGTTGACTTCCAACCACTCATCGACAAAGTGAGCTCGAAGATGCAGGGATGGAAAGGTAAGAACATCTCCCGTGCGGGGCGGATCGTGCTCGCAAAGTCCGTTCTCTCGGTAGCTGGACTCTATCACATGACGGTCTTCGCCCTCCAAAAATGGGTGCGTCAGAAGATAGACAGGATAAGAAGGGGTTTCATTTGGAAGGGCGATGAGGATGATCACTCATCTGGGGGGCACTCCCTCGTCAACTGGCCTATGGTCTGCAGACCGAAAGCTAAAGGCAGGCTTGGTGTTCTTGACTTGGAGCTCTTCGGCAAAGCGCTCCGCCTTCGGTGGCCGTGGTTGCAGTGGACGAAACCTGACCGACCTTGGGTCGGATCTACCTTGCCCTGTTATAACGTTGACATGGGACTCTTTAGGGCTGCAACAAAAATCACTGTGGGTAATTGAGAAAAGACCAATTTCTGGTTCGACAAGTGGTTAGAGGGTGCGGTGCCAAAGATCTGGCACCTTCCCTTTTTAAGCTAGCCAAGAGAAAGTAACGATCAGTGAAGCACGAGCTGCATGCAAGCTCTTGGATGAGATCCTTTCGCACGATCTCCACTTCCACGCAAATCCGCGAGTATGTGCTATTGTGGTCCATGTTGCAAAGCATCCATCTAGAGCCAACCACTCCGGACTCAATCATTTGGCGTTGGATGAACAACAGAGAATATTCTGTGGCCTCTGCTTACAAATTCCAGTTCTCTACCGCCACTACCCCGTTTGACACGTCCAAGATTTGCCGTTCTAAGGCAGAACCAAAATGTAAACTTTTCACTTGGCTACTCCTCCATAGGAAGGCCCTCACCGCTGATATGCTCGCAATCAGGGGATGGCCCTGTGAGCAAGTCTGTTGTCTGTGCTCCACAAAGTTTGAGACAAACGAGCACCTAGCACAAGGGTGCGTGTTTTCGAGAGGTGTCCGGGGAATTGTAGCAGGTTGGCTCAACTTTGCACCATGCCCACCGTTGTCCCTCTCTTCCCCCCTTGACGAGTGGTGGGACTTGAGCATCAAGGTCCTACCGAGCCCCATGCAGAAGAGCTTCAGTGAAGCCACTATGTACGTCTTGCGAAACGTGTGGAAGGAGCGCAATCGCCGAATCTTCCAAAACTCTTTTTTTGAGCATTCTAGAGGTTGCCTTCCTTGCAAAGGGGACCTCGACCAGAGGAGGTTCTCATGTCGTTAGTGTAATGTAATCGTCCCTTCTTCTCCTTTTCCTGTCGGTACATAAACTTTTCTTTTTAACTTAATGAAATTTGCAGAGCGCCTACCTTCCATTCAAAAAAAAACTTCAAGCCCAAAAGATCGATATGCAAATGTAAGAATATGAAAACATAAAATCAATATGTCACTACTTGTTTAATCCTATAGAAAACAATAATATAGGAATTTGCAAAATAACTCTCTGGATTATCCATAGATGTTTTCCAGGAATTTGAAGAGAGGAAGAAATGGCTAGCAAATGAATTCTTCCATGACATCAAGCCATCTCATAGGATTGCTACAAGCTCATTTCTTTTTCCAAAGGGCCACATAGAAAAAAATTTATGTATGATTCCAATCCTCAAAAGTTCTCCTGGATCCCTACCATCTAAAGAGGTCTGAAACCACAGTTGGTTTGGTTAATCTGTCTCTGTGTACATGTTTCAATGGCAAGGCTCACATATACGATATTAACGTTCTTGTTGTCATCTTTCTTCTACTACTTTAGCATGCCACATCATGACATCAATGCAAGAGTTAACTATTGGGTGTCACATAAGAGCATGACAGTGTAAGTTCATGGCCAAATCACACAGTCGTTAGGGTTAACGTTTGAGCTCTTTTACGGTACCCTAGAATGAATATAAGCCATCCATTCATCCTAATCTAATGGCTAATATTATCTGGTACTTCAACTATAGAGCAAGGAGTACCACCTTTAAAAAACTAGTGAGTACCTTAATACTAGGGGTAAAACTGGAATTAAAAAATAATTGACCTATTTTTCACATTGTCATTTTAGAATATATTTTTCATACCTTTTAGGCTCTAAACTTAATCCCTAATTTGCATTTTGCCATAAGTGATAAAAAATCACGCAGTGTGGGGGTTTGAACCCACAACCTTAAGTTAACAGCCTTGCCAACTTACCAAGTAAGCTAGACAAACTTCCTATTTAGTATACCAGGCACAATTTATAAGTAGTTAAATCAAGAGTGCATCAAAAATAAAAAAAAGCTGCGCACTGTTCGGGGCGGCGGCGTGCACTGACGAGGAGAGGAGGGGGCGGCGCGTGCTCGGGCCGGCGCCGTGCGCCAGCGAGGAGAGGCGGCGGCGTGGGCTCGCGAGGAAAGGCGGCGGCGGCGCAGGGGGGGAGGAGAGGCAGCGGTGCGGGGGGAGAGGAGCGGCGGCAGTGTGCGCTCGCGTGGAGAGGAGGCGGCGCGGGGGGAGGAGAGCGGCGGCGGCCCGGGGGGAGGAGAGGTGGTGGTGCGGGGGGAGAGAAGCGGCAGCGGCGTGCGCTCGCGCGGAGAGGCGGCGGCGCGGAGGAGGGGAGGGTGGGGAGAGGCGGCGGCGCGAGGTGGGGGAGGAGAGGCGGCGGCGTGGGGGGAAAGGAGCGGCGGCGGCGTGCGCTCGCGTGGAGAGGCGGCGGCGTGGGGGGAGAGGAGTGGTGCCGGCACGGGGAGAGAAGAGCAGCGGCACTGGTTGCCCGGGCAGCCGCGTGCGCCGGCGAGGAGAGGCGGCGGCGCAGCCCCACGGACATGCTGGAGCAGGATCGGGAGGAGAGACGCGCTGGAATATGGATCGGGAGGAGAAAGCTAAATAGCAAGGTAAAAAGTCTTCTTTACCCTTACAAATGGATGGTTAGATTAGATTAGTACTCCTATCTCAGTTTATGGAGTACCAGGGTACAGGAAAAAAAACTCTAACGTTTTCGCTTATTTAGCACATATTTTTCCCAATATGAGACCCACAACCGAATAAACACAACTTCTCTTCTTTCACCCTACTCTCTGTCCCCTCTCTTTATTTCACTTACACGTGGTCCCTCTTCATCCCTATCTCCCCTCCTTTTCTCTTGGTAGCAGAACCAAAGTTGGTACTCAGTATAGAATTTCATCTTGATACCACCTATTGCTATGTGCTTTATCGAGCCCAGGCTTACCACGTGGACTTGGTCCTAGCCAGAAGTGAACCCTGCGCAAGGTCTAAGCCAAAAATAAGCGATTTGGTAGTCAACATGGTGAAGATTACAAATGAAACAATCCAACGAGGTGAAAAATGAACGATTTTGATGATACTAGTTTTGAAGCTAAAGATGCTTTTTGGACTTGGGAAGAGTTAAGCGATGTAAATATAGACATGTTAAGAAAAGACTTTTACGATACCCCTAAATCAATTTAGGTCAGGTGGATCTAATGGTCCATATTAAACTATATTAGTGCTCAAATTCTAAGTAGCAGAGGATAGTAGTAGTGAATCAAGGATTAAAATTGATAGAGTTCACAATAAATCATGCAGCTGAGAAAGTAATTTTTATAAACTTAAAAAGAGTAGCAAGACCCAATAACCCGTCGCTCCTGAGCTAGCATTCTAATCCTAACCCCTTTCAAGTTTGCTGAGCCGGTAGACTTCACTCGCGATTTTTCTTCAAACTAATCAAGCGCCAAAAGGAGCATTTAATAGATACCTGATTGAAAGATAGGTGCTCCAAAAACAACAAATCAAGTCCAGAGCCAATTCCACCACCAACAGCATTGAAAGCCAAGAGACCTTGGAGACCAGTGCAGTTGTCTGTCATTTTCTTATAAGAACGAGCTATTTTGATGATTAGATATATTAATGGATTAACAAAGCAAGTGGTAAAAGTAGAACTGTTCTTAAGAGGAGCATGTTTTATACTGCGCTCCGATCGAACATGCATGTGATTGTTGATTACTACTCATTAGGTATTGGACAGATCTATCGTACGTATCCATCGGAATCGGCGGAGAAGGTCGCGGCGGGGGACGATGAGCGGTGGCATGGCAGGGTACGAGGAGAAGGTCGTGGCGGTGGACGAGGGTCGGTGGCATTGCAGAGGACAAGGAGAAGAGTCGCGATAGGAGACGAGAAGGATCACCGCAGATCATACCTACTAATTGGATAGTGACCCATAAAAACAAAGGACAGCATTACCCTTCCAAAAATTTATTTTCTAACAAAAAATCTATAATATCCCTAAAAATCAAGGGTTAGATTTTATTTACACTACCAACCTCTCACCGGTAGTAAAAGGTACCAAAAAAATCTCTAACCAATCGAACATGCGTTGTCTTTTTGACCAACTGTGTATCGTACCAAAATACTTCCAAGTTACAAGTGCACTTTGTATATATGAGTGTATATATTTTTCATAACGCGGTGAGTAGAGTCGTGCTCTAACACTCTGCCACCCCACTCTATACATATGAGTGCACATTAGTAAAGAAATAGTTTGAGCGGAGCACGGGAGATCACATATTTATCCTAACTAACATGATTATAGGCATGTGACGTGCGAGCGACGTTGTGTATATATGTAATAGAAATATTTTACATAACTTTTGTGAGTGTATTCTATTGTTTTTGCCATTTTTAATTTATGTAGTATGTCACTCCTTATTGCCATTTTTAATTTATGTGGTATGTCACTCCTTAGGGCCCGTTTGGAAGGCCGGTTTTAGGCCTAAAACCGGTGTAAAACACGGGTCCGGAAAATTATTCGGTTTGGGCTGGAAATGGGCGTTTGGATGGCTAGTTTTGGGCTGGGCCAAAACCGTCGTTTTGTCTAATACACCCGTAACAAAAACCACTGCTCCCTATACCCCATTTCTAATTCATCCCTTTCCGGCGACGCCGCCTTCGTCGGCACCGCCACCACCGCCTCCCTGCTCCCGCTCGTCTACGGGCCCTACCGCGTCCCCTTCCTTCTCAACCTCCCCGGCCACGGCCACCATGTCGCGGGGGAGCTCTCCTGCGGGCACTACGAGCGCCTCTTGCGGGCACTACGAGCGCCTCCCTGTCTCAGTCCTCCTCGCCGAGGGTGAGCGGGTAGGCAGCGCCGTTGCATACTAGCGCACCACGGGTACGCGGCCGAGATGTGGGCGCGGAGCGGCGAGAAGGGGCACCCGAAGTATTCCCCAGCCGTGGCCTCCGCCGCTACTCATCTCCTTCTCATCCTCCTCTGTTGTGGTCGTGTTGCGGCAACGCCGACGAGCCACCGAGCGCCATGGCGAGCTCGGCGCTAAGGCGATATCTTCTGCCGCCTCCTCCCTTCCCAATTGGGTCTCAGGCAGCGCAGTGCAGGCTCAAGGAGGGTGCCGGCGGTCGGAGACGGCGTGTGAGTGATGGCGCAGAGGAGCTCTCGGCCAGGGCGGTGGAGGTGCTTCCCTCGCGCTCAGTGGCGAGCTCCTGAGGGGAGGATCCAGGCGGCGGATTTGATGCCGAGCAGCGGAGATGGTGGCTGGCGGAGACGAGCTCGGTGGGGACTCGCCTGAGGAGGGAGGAGGCTTAGGCGGACTCGTTGCGGTGCTCGGATTGAAGGGACGCCGGCGATGCGGTCGGGGCGGCGCGTGAGGTGCTGGTGCTGAGCTTGAAACTGCAGCGATGAACCGAGGCAGGCAGGCAGCGGACAGTGACCTGGTGGCAGGGCGAGCGGCGGAGGAGGAGCTGCAGCCGGCGGCTCGCTGAGGACAGATGGTGGAGGCGCGTCGGCAGTGGTCGTTGGCGGCGGCGGAGCAACCGACGCGGTGGGAGGAGCTCGGGTCAGCAGGAGCTTCAGCCGGCGTGATCCTTAGCAACGGAGTGAGACGGATGATGAGGAGGGAAACACCGACAACAGCAGGTGTCTTGGGGAAGGAGGTGAATTAAATTTCAAGAATTTTTGTGAGAACAAATAAATTTTAAATATAAATTATTTATAAATATAAAATTTTACTAAACTCCTAGACAGAACCTTAGTCCTTCCTCCGTAGCAAGCGAGTCATCGAAACTTCAAAAGTCAAACAACGAACCTTAGCACCCTGGTCATCAAAAGTCAAACGAAGAAAAGAAAAACCCATTTTCAGCTCCGAAGATCGAGACTGTGAGAACTCCGCCCTCTTTCCGAGACACGATTACCCGCTAGTTCGTTCGTTACCTTCCGCGCTAGTACTGCCTCCCCTTCCCTCCCTTCCTCCCACTCGCGATCTCACCTCCTTCCACTCTCCTCCGCGTCCTTCACGTCTCCGGCAAGCGAGCCACCCCGCGGCACTACCTCCGCGCTGTGGTCGCGGTCCTCGCCGCCGCCTCCGACCTCGCAATGGTAGGTTCCCCTCGTCACCGGCCACCTGCCCCATCCACCTCCTCCCGGCCCCGCCGCTTCCTCGGAAATACTAGATCCGGCTACGCAGGCCAGCCCGTTCGGCCCAGCCGGATCCCGTGACGGCTCGCCGCGCCGAGATCCGCAGCCGAACTGATCGCTTTCTGCTTGGATCTGGGGTTCTGACGTCTGATGTGCTTGTACGTATACTGATTCGTTTGTTTTGTTTGTGTTCTCGCTGTGTTGTCATTGGTGTCCGGGATGATGCGGCAGCCACTCCGGTTAGACATCAAGGTTGTTTCGTGATTGCTTGGTTAAATTCAGTTAATTTATAGTGGCTTTGATGTAATGGTTGGGATTGTTTCCCTGATGTGTTTGGTGTTTGGTTGGATCAGAGGAAGCTCGCGCAGAGGTCGGAGAGGGTCAAGTCCGTGGATCTGCACCCCACTGAACCATGGTGAGTGATCTGGTGTTTGTTATGTTAGCTGAATTCTGCGAGTGTGTATTGTACATTTGAGCGTGTGGAATGTTGGCATTTGTGACAAATGTGCTATCGTAATGCAGGATCATGTCAAGTCTTTATTCTGGGAGCGTCTGCGTCTGGAACTACCAGACACAGGTTGGTGGCTCTTAATTAATATCAGCAATATTTAGGTGTTCATGCTATACAACTAGTTAGATAAAGTTTTTCACCACCAGCTAGTTTGCAGTACGATGTATAATTTCGTTTTCATTTTCCATGAATGAACCTTTTCCATCGTGCCTAATTTTCTACTGAAATAGGAATACAATAATTGTGCAATGCGTAGCTAAGAAGCAATATGCTTGAGCTATTTGCAGTTACTTCTTATCAGCCTTTCATTTATTTTGTGTACTGTTTTGTGGTATGTCAATAATAACGATTACTGTACATGATTACATGTTGCATAAAGCTGGATTAGGAGATTTTACATGCATATATGAGTTTAAAACGCAAATAATGTTCGCATTAAGATGATAGTTACTTGAATAAGTTGTTAAGTTGTGAAAAAGATCTAAAGAGAACATCTGAACATGGATGTGAAGTCGAATACAGCATGAAGGATAGAAACAGAAATATAAGGGCTATTGCGTACTTAATTATGTTGCAACTCATCAAGGGAAAATGTATGCCAAGCCAACTCATCCTGAATAGGTGGGTTTAATTGAGTTGTTTGGTTGACTGTATTAGTGCTTTAGTGGGTGCTGGATGGGCATGATGGTCTAGATAGTGTTATCATAGGATGCATCTTGCGATCTCAATGGGGTTTAGGGAAGTCTCAGCCCTCAGGAGGTTCATGGGTGACTAGCCAAGTCTGGAAAAGTCTACCAAGTACTGGCCAACACCCGGTGAACTCTGACGGTGACCGGCTGACCTACCCTAGTGGCTTACTCATGTGGTGAATTTTCAGGGAAGGACTGGGGAGCATAATAGTAGCCATAGGTCACTGCATGTGATGGGTGAGGCCATCCGTCAATGCAGGGATGGGTTCATCTAGGCAACCAAACAGACCTGAACATAGTTCCTATTTTGGTTATGCAGTAAACCAATGGGAAAGGGTGATCGCAAAATGAATTTGATGATCTATTTTTCTTGCAACTGTCAAGTTATACGGCTTTGAATAGCATCGTAAATTTTGAACTAATTTAATTATGTTAATTTATTGCCAGACAATGGTCAAATCATTTGCAGTCACCGAGTTACCAGGCATGCTTTCTCACCTTACTTTTTGCATCACCCTACCCCCCTCCCCGGTGGTATGCCATTATGCTATGCTAATGTACCCATGTTGCAGTTCGTTCGGCTAAATTTATTGCCCGGAAGCAATGGGTTGTGGCTGGTGCAGATGACATGTTCGTCCGTGTGTACAACTATAATACAATGGATAAGGTCAAGGTTTTCGAAGCTCACAATGATTACATCAGATGTGTTGCTGTTCACCCAACCCTGCCTTATGTGTTGTCATCATCTGATGACATGTTTATAAAGCTTTGGGACTGGGATAAGGGGTGGATGTGTACTCAAATCTTTGAGGGGCACTCTCACTATGTCATGCAAGTGACGTTTAACCCAAAGGATACCAATACTTTTGCCAGTGCTTCCCTCGATCGTACAGTAAAGGTATGCCTTTCTGTTTGTTTTTGGTGTGAAAATTGTTCATTTTCACATGATTCCTATTTCCTTCGCCTTAACATTAGTCTTCTGTACTTGGAATTTTCAGATCTGGAGTCTTGGTTCTCCTGATCCGAACTTCACACTGGATGGTCATATAAAAGGTGTTAACTGTGTTGATTACTTCACCGGTGGTGATCGACCATATCTAATTACAGGCTCTGATGATCAAACTGCCAAGGTGTGGTATCTTCATTAATTGTTACATGGCACATTTAGAACATTCGTTACAATGTGTTATTTTGAATCAGGTTTGGGATTACCAAACAAAGAGCTGTGTTCAAACACTTGAAGGGCATGCACATAATGTCTCTGCTGTTTGTTTCCATCCCGAGCTACCAATAATAATTACAGGTTCAGAGGATGGGGCTGTCCATCTGTGGCACTCCACTACCTACAGGTACTTACTCTATTGGTTATATTCTAGCTTGTGATCTTGTAATACTCTTGTCTTCTTGTTTACTTGTTCTTACATAACATGCTCTTCCATGCACATCCCTATCCAGATGTTGATGAGGAATCTCTCCTCACCAGGACAGTAGCGATGCTCTCATTACAAAAAGCGCGCAGCATAATGCAACATGTATTACCTAAATCCAGAAGTTGAATAAACAGTCGTGCTGCTCCTATCCAACCATCCTATGCAGCTATGATTTCTCATTCAAATTACGAACATGGAGTGAGATTAGTATCTCACTTATGGTACTAGTTGATACTTGATCTACAGTCGCAAGTCCTAGTTGCCATAATTTTTTTATCTTATCTTCTTTAAGGATGTTATTGTAGTTTCAATTTACAGTCATCTTTGTTTACATGTGAGAGCATGTGATTTTGCCAGTTTAGCAAAACTGTCAGCTTGTGCTTATGTTCAGACAAGGTTATATCAATCGCAATTTGGTCAAGTTTTTTTTCTTTTTTGCAACTTCTAATTTGGCAGAAATGATGTCATTTTATAGGCAGCTCTATTCTTTCTAAAAATCAAAGGTACAAATTTTTAAGAAATTAGAGGATCTTTTCTAATTTCTATAAAATTTACTGGGTCTATAATTTTCCCATTTTCGAATACCAGGGGGGACAGTCCCTTTCCTCGTTTCATGTTGTAGACCTGCCCCTGTGAATAACATGACATGCAATTTGTGTCAAATTTTGGAGTGAAACTCATTCTTGTGCTTTGTATTGTTCATTTGGCTATGGATTTAACTTCAGATTCTTAGAAATTGGCATTGTGTTTGGTGGTCTTTGCAGACTTGAGAACACACTCAACTATGGCCTTGAACGAGTTTGGGCATTAGGTTATATGAAAGGCTCAAGAAGGTAATGGAAGATCTTTTTTCTGTTCTTGTTTTCTCCAAATCCAGAATTGTGTTCCAGAATATCTTTCATTTCTGCAGGGTTGTGATGGGATATGATGAAGGAACAATAATGATAAAGATTGGCCGTGAAGAACCTGTTGCTAGCATGGACAGTAGTGGTAAAATTATATGGGCTAAGCATAACGAAATTCAAAACTGTTAATATCAAGACAGTTGGTGCAGATAATGAGGTTGTCATTGTAAAATATTGTTGAGAACTATTACTCTGTTAGTAGTTTTCATGTACTGATATGTGTACTTTTAATTGGTTCATTTGTCAGATCGCAGATGGAGAACGGTTGCCATTGGCTGTGAAGGAGTTAGGAAGTTGCGATCTATACCCACAAGTAGGTTTATATTTGATATGAAGTGAATTCCTCACTGGTACAGTACTTTCTTTACTACATGATACAGTAGATTGAAGGTGCTTCCTATGATTCTGCATGGTGTTGCATTGCATTATGGATGTAAATACTTTGATGAAGTGAAATGCCTCTATGACATTGAACAGTGAGCGCTTTTCTATCTTTGTTTCCTGTTTATACCCTGCTTATCTTTGGACAGTAGAAATTGTTACATTTAGCTTTTGTGTTATTAGCAAAGTTCTAATATCAATATGAAAAGCACCTGAGGGATTCAATAAAGAATGGTTATCATAGTTTATAGAAGACTTTTGAAATAAACTTGATGGGCTAAAAAAATGTACATAATATATTAGAATTACTAATAGTACCTCTGATTAACTGTAAATAGTGCTTCTTTGAATATGTTAACCCCCCTGTTTGGATTGCAAAATTGAACACATATTGCTGTTTGGTTGAACACAGAATTGGAATCGGAATTGTAGCTCCAAATGAAGTGCTAGATAACTAAAATGAGTCCATCTCAATTGAGAGGGGCAGAGTTCTGAATTGGATGGAAATGTGCTCATCACCTGTCTTCCAATACATATACCCATGTACATATATATACATAAACATTATATAGCTGTGCTATTTGGTAGCAGGGTGTAAAATACCTTATTCTGCACGCAATCGTAAAGTAGTGCATACAAGATTGTAACTTTGATGGAAGAGGTAGCGAATCTCATAAATTTTTGTACAAAATGTTTTAAATATTAGATCTAAATTTTAGTAGAAATTATCGTAAATGTCTATTCACAAGATCGTAAAACCTAGAGCGTAGAATAAGGTATTATACACGTATGAGTAGAATAGTGCGACTGTATATACCATTTTATAATATACTATACATTTTAAATAGTTTTTATAAATAAATAATTATTACATTATTGGTAATAAATTATTATAATAATAATAATTATAATATCATGTATGTGCATATATTTGATGCATGGTGTGACAATGCTTAGTGTATTACATAAATATAAAATAATATATTGATAATAAATAATAAAATATAATATATAAATAATAAAATATAGATACACACAAATAAATAATTTTAATATTGTAAATAAATAAAAATGATGTACCAAAGTACATATCTATAGACATATAAAATATACAAATGAATACTAGAAATCATCTGTATAAATTCTGTATTATAAAAATATAAAATGTATTGTTATAACATCAATAGTAATTTTTGTAATAATATATAATTACAATACTGCACTATTCTACTCATACTTATTCTACTCGTACGTGTAGAATAGCTTATTCTATGCAGGTTTTATGCCATTCTGTGTAGAAATTTATGATATTTTCTATAAAAGTTTACAAACAAATATTTACGACCTTTGTATAGAAAGTTGCAATTTTTACAATCCACCACCACTTCCATAAAAAATTACAGTTTTGTTCACACAATTTTACGACTACGTGTAGAATAACTTACTTGCAGAAGTAGAATAGCAAATGTATACATTACAATATTTATATTATATTATGATGTATTATGGTGTACGTACGTATACTACTTGTATTTTATTATCTTTTATATATATGTAACAATACATACGCAAATACTTGAGTGTATTTGTATATGTTGTAATTCTTCGAAGTGTTGACCCAAACAGAATTCAGTATTGAGTTTAGTACTAATTCTGGTCTGCAATTCTATTGCCATCCAAACACTTGAATGAAATTGATCTCCAATTCTAATTCCCATGGAATTGGAATTAGTAGCTAAATTCAATTTTCCAATTCTACAATCCAAACGGACCCTTAGTTTTCATTTTTTATTTTTTTGTGGTGCAGCAAGAAAGCATGGTTTTTTTCTGATACATATATTGCTCTCAAATTCATATAGCAAAGTATAAATATTGGTAACCAATCTTTTCCTTTCTTCCAGAGTCTACGACACAATCCAAATGGGAGATTTGTTGTTGTATGTGGAGATGGAGAGTACATAATATACACAGCGCTGGCATGGAGAAATAGATCCTTTGGGTCTGCACTTGAATTTGTCTGGTCAGCTGAGGGAGAATATGCTCTCAGGGAAAGCACATCCAAAATAAAGTTCTACAGCAAAAATTTCCAGGTTTGCTTCCAATGTAACATGTCTTATTTGTGGTGATTTTCTTCTCTTGGTTGCTGGTCAATCTTCTTTTTATAAGATCATCACTGCATGATTTTCTGAAGTACTATTACAATGATTAACCACACTTGAAGAAGAAAAACAAAAACTCTTGGGTCTCTCTGCCCCCGTAAACTTTAAGATAAGAAGATAAGATATCATAACAGAGTGCCCTACTGTTCTCAGTATTCTGGTGCCTCAGGATTGAATAGTGCTGAACCTGTTTCACACTTCTACTATTCTGATACCATACACATCATTGCATGTCTGTTTTGTTACATGCTGCTTCTTATATAGTAACTCAATGTTCAAACTAGGAAACCATGTGATTAAATCATTTGAAGAAAAGGTCAGTTGTCTATTTTTATGCAAACTATGATTCTTAACAAAGAGATGAACAAATACTCGAACACTGCTGCAGCAACTGAATAAGAAACTTGGAACATCTTAGAGTGCATCTTATTTCATATATGTACATATGCTTGCTTTGTTATGGTTTCTGAGACACTTATCTGATAGGAGCAACTGATAATTTCAGGAAAGGAAAAGTATAAGACCAACATTCTCTGTGGAACGTATATATGGTGGAGTGTTGCTTGCTATGTGCACAAATGACTCTATTTGTTTCTATGACTGGGCAGAATGCAGGTTAATACACCGGATTGATGTGAACGTTAAAGTGAGTTGTTTATTTTATATCGGAATGGATATCTATGATGTGTACTTTTATTCTTTTTCATATCTTACAGCATTAGAAATACTTGCCTTTTCCTTATTTCATAAAAGAATTACTTGTTTGTACCTGTTGCAGAATTTATATTGGGCTGATAGTGGTGATTTGGTAGCTATTGCAAGCGATTCATCATTCTACATTTTGAAGTATAATGTGAGTTATCACATGCAGTATGTACATCACTGTTTCTCTTTCCATTTGCCCAGTGCATGCTGTATTTTTACATCTGCGCCTATGGCAGTGTTATCCTTATATGTAATTTACTAACACAACTGTGATGCCTTCTAGAGAGATGTAGTTTCTTCTCACTTAGATGGAGGGGGTTCAGTGGGCGAGGAAGGTCTAGAAGATGCCTTTGAATTGCTTCATGAGATAAATGAACGTGTCCGTACTGGGTTATGGGTTGGAGACTGTTTTATATACAATAATTCTTCATGGCGACTAAATTATTGTGTGGGCGGAGAGGTGAGTACTGAGTTTTCACCACACATCAGCATAATTGATGTGTATTTGTGTACCTTTTCTATTAGAGCATTTGGTGTTAGGTGCTATCTATTTACCTTTTCATGTCCCATGTGTTAGGTCACTACCATGTTTCACTTGGATCGTCCAATGTATCTATTAGGCTATCTTGCTAACCAGAGCCGCGTCTATCTTATTGACAAGGGGTTCAAGTAAGCGGCATATTTTTGTACTCGTAATATTCCTTCACAATGCCTTCTCATGACGAACTTTTATGACTAACAACTTTGATTATTGCAGTGTGGTGGGTTATACTATACTACTAAGTTTGATTGAGTACAAAACACTTGTGATGCGCGGGGATTTGGAACGTGCAAATGCTATTCTACCATCCATACCAAAGGAACAGTACAACAGGTGCCCCATGTTTGCAGTTAAATTTAGTGAATGTTACTTGTAAATTAATGCCATTTTTTGAATGATTGCTTTTGGTTTGCAGTGTAGCGCATTTCCTTGAATCACGAGGAATGCTAGAGGAAGCCCTTGAAATAGCCACCGACCCCAATTATAGATTTGACCTGGCTGTGCAGCTTGGTAGCCTGGAAGTTGCGAAGGCATAGTACAATTATATTGTTTATCTCTATGCCATTGTGGACATGTTGTTCAAGAAAGTTCTCTTTCCATTCAGAACCCTCAATAAATAGTTCCTTTGCAGGAAATCGCTGTTGAGGTACGAAGTGAATCAAAGTGGAAGCAGTTGGGGGAATTAGCTATGTCAACAGGAAAGGTATGTGTGGTGTAATTTTTACATGTCTGCAACGCGCCAAATATGTATTTTTTTAACGATTAAATTCTTCTAGGAAAAAGTCTATATCACCCTCTGAGGTTTAGACCCTAGACTACATAACCCCTTGAACTTTAAATCCAAATATTCTACCCCTAATATTTGTATAATAACCATTTAAATAGACCCGTGAGTCTACAAGGTGATTTGGAGGACAGTTTCACCATCGTGACGTTGACATGCCTGATTACTTGGCGGGCAACTCATACTAATCAATGATGGCCCACTTATCACTCTGTACTACCATTTACTTCGTCCTCTCTTCTCCATCTCCTCTACCGCCGGCAGTCCAATGGTGCCATGCACCACCTCCTTCATCTCCAACAGTCCGGTGCAGCCTCCTCCTCCACCTCCGGTGCCATGACCACCACCGATTCCACTCGATCCCCGCGTGGTCCGTGTCGGACTGCAGCCTTTTGGCACTCAGATCCGCCTCTACTCCTTGCGCACGGCGGTGCCCCTGGCCTTGGCGAGCTCCACCATCGACGGTGGTCTAGATCTAGTCGAGGTGAGGCTGCTCATTGTCGGGTGGCGGTGCGAGCAGACGGTGTGGAGGCGCCAGCTCCTTCCCGTTCCGTCCTCCCTCGCATTCACCCTCTCCCTGTGGCTTCCTTGGTGTCCGAGGCGAGACGAGCTCGAGCTAGGAGCTCGTCAGCTTTTGGCCAGCCATGAGGCGAGATGAGCTTGAGCTCAGAGCTCGCCCGCCATCGATGCCCACCGTGCCACGCGATGAGGATGGGGCTCAAGCTCGGCCTCCTCCACACGGGACAAGCTCGGAGCCACACCTCCTCCAGGGCACGCCAGATCTAGGAGAGAAGGGACCTCGGGGGGAGGGGCGTCTGGTCTAGGAGATAGGAAGCATGGGGAAGAAGGAAGGAAAGGCGGCGTCAGAGGTGATGGATGAGGGCGAGAGTGACCAGAGATGGAGACATCCGTAGAAGAAGAGAGAGTGGAGTTAAAAGGTTTACACTGACATGTGGTCCCGTCGTGAGGTGGCAGTACATGTTGGCAATTAATCCTCATTAGCGCACCATGTGGGCAAAACTGCCCTGCAAACCACCTTAAAGAGCTCATAGGGGGTTATTTAAACGGTTTTACAAACATTAGGGGGTAGAATACCCGGTTTTAAACTACAGGAGATTATATAGTCTAGTGTTCAAACCTCAGGGGGTGATATGGACTTTTTCCATTCTTCTATAATTCCATTGTGATCTTTGAGTTGTAATAGTTACCACTGATGAAGAAAGTGAATAGAAGCAAACACAAAGTAATAATGGGTTTAGCTTGACCCTTAAAGTGTTGCAAACTTGCAATTACAAGAAACTGAAATAGCAAACTGGACTCTCGAATCAGAAATGTTATACGTGCAGCTTGTCTTTATCCATTTTATCTATACCAATATAAAAGGCACGAGTTGGTATGGGATACTTTCGATCTGAGGCGACCAAAATCTTCAATCCAATTTCACAATTCTCCATCCAATGGTTGTGGACAAATGTTAAACCCTCCCCTAAAAACTCCTATACTTATTGCCTCCTAATTACTCCCAATTTCAAATTGTAAACCTGAGAATTGTTGTTTTTCATGCTTAAAAAATTTGTTTTTAACGTGATGTTTCTTTATTCGGGAAAATTTAATGTTTATATTTTTAACATATGTTGATGCATGGTCTTTTTCCTTTGAGTAGTCTTCCACATATGTGAGTATATATTCTATGCAATATATGTTGTGAAAAAATTGCATTAAAAATGCCATCTTGTGTATACAATGGTATTTCTACCTTCTAAATGCAAACATTTACACTTATTGAACTCTGTCTGTATGCCATATGCAACATTGCAGCTCGAGATGGCAGAAGAATGTCTCCTTCAAGCTACAGACCTTAGCGGATTATTGCTTCTATATTCATCTCTTGGAGATGCTGAAGGGATAACAAAACTGGCATCCAAGGCTAAGGAGCAAGGAAAGAATAATGTTGCTTTTGTCTGTTTGTTTATGCTTGGCAAATTGGAAGAATGCCTTCAATTGTTGGTTCATAGGTACAGATTTCTGTATCTGCAATTTGGCCTGTTTAATAGGCTCCTTCTCTGAGCAAGCTTTTCTTAAAATATGCTGACTATTCGCCATTCTCTATAAGCAACCGTATTCCAGAAGCAGCATTGCTGGCACGATCCTATCTTCCAAGCAAAGTCTCTGAGATTGTGTCAATATGGAAAAAGGATCTTCACAAGGTAACTCCCTATAAAATGTTCCTTTGCTTGTGTTCCTCCATCCAGTTCCACTCTACATTTTTCCAGAAGAGTGAAGACTTGATGCCGTTGCATCATAGCTTTCTCAAGCATATAAATGATACCTCAATTTGTAATTACATGTTTCTGCATTATACTTGTTGTTAGGCATTAGTATAGTACAGTAGAGTCTGTTCCGACTTTGCACTAACTTCCTGCTGATGATACATTTCTACTTCCTTTCACATATGTACTCATTTTGAAATCATCAATGGTATGAAGATTGGGAATTCAAGCCATGGTTTAGCTTTTATTAAGGAATTATTTCTTGCCATCAACTGCGCTGTGCATTAGGATTTTTGAGTATGTTTGTTGCAAAGATAAAGCAGCATTATTGAGAGAAAGTACATACTGCATTGCAGTTTATATACTCATGTATCATACTATCATCAATAACCAATATTTAAAAAGTAAAAGTTATGTTGAATTCAAACTTTGATTTTGCCTAATCCTATACTGACTAGTTTCCTGAAAAGTGATTTATATTGTTATGGGCTGTTTATGATCCTGTATTCTCTGCAAAAGGACCTACATCAGGTGTATTTGCTTCTGACAATCGTGATACTACATTTGTAATATCGAATTCAGATTTCAGGATGGCCCATGCATTGCCCGTTAATGGTGACAACTGTGATTATATGATCAAAAGCTGTTGTTTAGAAGTTTGTGTCTTGTGTTGAAGCTTACACTGCCTTGTCCTTATTCTTGCTAAGGTAGTTTTTGAATTTTGATCCCACTTGTTTACCAGGTGAACTCCAAAGCTGCAGAATCTCTGGCAGATCCTGCTGAGTACCCAAACTTGTTTGAAGACTGGCAGATAGCTCTCAATGTAGAAGCCACCATTTCTCCCAAAAGGTATTTGTTCATCCTTATGGCAAATAGAGCTCAAACCATTGTACCATTTTTTTTTCCTAATCCCTTCCCAAACATGTGTTTCTCCATAGTTCCATGTCAGTGGACAGATTCCATGAATAGTTTCTATTATCACTAAAAGATAATCTGGCAGTAATTGAACAATGCTACCTTCTACTTTCTCTGTTTTTTGAATTGATGTTCATTTGTGTCTGCTGCGACATAAGGAAGAAATTTTTTATAAAACCGTGGAAGAGTTATGCTTTATGAGTTATAACCTTCATCATGATCCTTATTTCAAATAATAAAGATTTGTTACTGGAAATAGCCAATCTTTGGTAATTTTTGTGTTCCACAAAATACTGCTGTACTGAAGTATTAAATTGAATCGTAGTCTTCAATATTTAAGAGTGTGCCAAAGGCTGATATTATCTGAGTCTTAAGAACAGACTATTCAATCTTAAACATAGCATAGGTTACGGGAACATTTTGAAATATGATTTTGAGGCAAATTTAGTTTCTAACAAAATGGCATTTTAGTAGTCGTATTCTTATAGGATCTTATTTGAATAGGGGTATCTATCCACCTGCGGAGGAGTACGTAACTTGTGCTGAAAGGTCCCACGAGAGTCTCGTGGAAGCTTTCAAAAGTATGAATGTTCAAGAAGAAGAGCTGCTGAGTGAAAATGGAGATCCGATTCATGAGGTGTTATGCTTACAGAATGATTTATCTGTTGATTCTTCCAACTATTGAGAGCATCATACATGAAAAATATGTGCAGTTTTTTTACTGATTTACTTCCGTTATGCGTTCATCAGGTTTGTTTGTTGGGTTTATCTAACATAGAAAACAAATTATCTTCTGGCCAAGTTATATATGTAGGTATGCCCAGCAATTCAAATCCTGTTTGCTAGAAATGTCCCAGGAACAGTTACTATTCAAATCCTAGTTGAAATTGAATTTTCAGTTATTTTTCTTTGAACTCTTGTCCAAATCCAAACTTTGAACCACAGATAACAACAAAAAGTGTTCGAAGGAGCTAAAAACATGCCTAAATAACATGTATTGACCAGGTGCTCTCTAGCACCCTCTACCCACTGGGTCTGCAGTAACCGGTCGAACCCTGGATATGCCTAGTAAATACTAAATAGTATTAGAATATCAGTGTTCTTGTTGGTATTTTTTGATATAGCTTGCTTTGTGGTTCCGCATCTTTTGATGATCCCTCTAGATCGATAGGTATAATAGTTAGCACTTTAGAAAGGAACCCTAGGTATTAACTTTCTTTTTATCTTTTCGCTATATTTGCCAATATCATTTGCTGCTATTGCATCTCCTTTTGTTATATTCTTGCATGACACCAAACAAACTTCAACAGGTCATTGAAGATGATGGTAGTGAGGAAAGTCAAGAGGATGCTGTTGAAGTTGAAGATGGAGTTGAGGAAAGTGAAGAGGATGCAGTTGAGGTTGAAGCTGCTGATTCAGTAGATGGTGGTGTCCTGGTGAATGGAAATGATGGTGAGGAACACTGGGGTATGAACAATGAAGGAACTTCATCAGTATAAAAGCAGTAGTTGAGCAATTACAGTAGAAAACCTTCTAGTCTAGTCTTTTCGTCCTAAATACACTGAACATATTCAGGGGAACTAGCTAGAGAACTGGCGCTAGTTTCTGGTAAACAGAAGTGTCCTGAGTCACTTGACCCCTCGCCCTTTACCACTAGACTCTGTATATGTTTCGGCATGTATGGTTTAGAGTCATAGAGATCCTCATCCTCTATCACATGGGGTACTCGATAGGTATATTCAGATACCTGGTATGATATTCATAACAACTGTGGCTGGTTTTATCAGCTGGGCTCAATGTCTACTACTTATTAATCTGGTTTATTTTGGGAATCCTAGCTATGGATGCTTCTTGATGATACTAGCTGTGATCTGCATTATTTTGCAAGTGTGTTATTTTAAGCGGAGATGAACTCGGTGAGTTTAGTTGAAAATTGATTGTTCTCCAATGCATTGCTGAATACTGGCTGCCTTTAGTCATCACAGTTTTATGCTTTGTCAAGGGCTAGTTAACAGTTATTAGAGGTCAATGCTAGAATGCATTAGCGTTATTCTACGGTTGCTTCAAATGGGAAACCGGATTGGCTTAACTCATTTTTAAAATCCAAAAAGGTCTGGTCAACTCAGCTAAACTAATGATCGAGCCCAATTAATTTTCTTTCACTGGACGGTCTGTTAAAATTGATTAGAGACTTCAATGATAGTTTTCTTGGAGATGATTATATGAAAAGGAAGTGCTTCTGATTTAGTGTGTAAGTGTAAACAATCACGAACAGTTCACACTAAATCTACTCAATTAAACAAACTTAAAATTCGTGGTCCAGTTTGACTTCAAGTTGTTGATCTGAATCATTTGATTCAACCCGTGGCCTCTTTTTTACCTAACGATAATGTATTAAATGTGTCACTGATAGAAGAAACTAATCCTTCTCTATGTTTCAGATTGTATCTGCTGGCAGTTCTCGTATTTTCATTATGACCCAATAAAATTGTTTCTTACTGCTTTCTTTTATTTTTTGCAGTGTTAACTTCTGACCAATAGTAGAGGTACTACGACAGCATCCTGCACTAGCAGTTTGGTCGTTTTTCTGTAAAGGTATGTTTTAACATATATATACACAAGTCCAGGAAAAGTAGGAGGCTAAAGGATGTTCGCGCATGTATCGTTTTAACAAGCTTAATATGATATATATATTCCCTTGCGATGCCCTTATTTCTTGTAAACAGAAGAGATCTACCCACGTGTCAGGACAGGCATTTATATCAGTTTTTTGGTGGATAAGTTTGTGTTGTTGAACTTATGTTCTTACTATTGTAGGTTGCCTTGTTGAGACTTGGGACAGTCATGTAAATGCGGTTTCTCTCCATTTGCACAAGGCGTTGTGCATGGTCTAGTATTGAGGATACCAACAGTCTTGGATGATTTACTACTTGATCTAGTGTCAGATAACAAATTTTGCAATTCAATTCTTTTTTGTTCAGGTTTTGGAAGCTTTATGGTGTTGTAGATTTGGGTTTGGGGCATGCCATAGCTTGTCCTACCCTTTTATATCGTTACCATATGCAATTGTACTGCCATTCTTTGAGGTGGAATTCGTCGCCGGACTTGCTGTATTCTACAGTACAAGTGATAGTTGTATTTTGGTCTGAATAAATTGTCCATTTGTTACCCCGTAGTATTTCATCTGTACCTTGGTGTAAGATCTGTACAAGTTGACACGTTTTTTTCTTGAAATTATAGTGAATAAGTTCCAAGTAGTCATCATGTAATTTTTGTTTGTATGTAAAATGCTTTTGCTGTATAGGTTACCTACCGAAGAATGTTGCGAAACTGTCAATTTTATCTTATGCAAGTATCATGCTTTCCGTTTGCTACTTCTCTGCAGATAGATTGTGATGTAGCGTCGGACAATAACATTGAATTCGATCTGCCTGTTGGTACCCTTAAAGAATGAGTGTCATTAGTGCTGTAACAAGAAAGTTACCCAAGGTGGGGCAAATTTTACACTGCATGTTACCCTATCAGAGTATAGGGATGGTGGGATGGGATAGCATCAGGGTTATTCTTAGATAGTGGTTGTCCCTACGGTGGATTATGATAATCTTGTTTGATTGAGATGTTTATATACTAGCAATGCACGTCTCTCGCAATATATATTGCATAAGAAATAAACTAACATATGTGGAAAATCATATTTAAAATATAAGTTTACTCATCATTGAATTTATCTCTTCTCCCACAAACCACTCAGGGAAAAAGACAAGAATTAAGTATATGTTAAATTATGAGCCATAAGCATGCAATTAAGAGGTAACTAGTAATAGGTTGATTAGAGGATTAATTGTGTCATAAGTATGCAATTAAGAGGTGATTTGTAAGAATTTAACTTAAATCGTGAGCCGTTGATGAGAGATTTATGTAGGGTTCAGATTGAAAGTGTGCCACACCAATTCGTGCCTTTATACTAAAGTATAGATGTTATTGTTTGGTTATCGATCGGTGGGAAATAAGTATAAACTCGTGTCCATGGAGAAAAATTGATAAGATTTAATCTACTTTATGAAATATGGCACTAAGTTTGCAAGAGTGGTCCCATGGGTCAACCAACTTGTAGCCAACTGTTGGCCTTGCCATTCCTTGCGCACTATCCTCCTCCTTTGCAACCATTGCTAGCTGGTGGAGCCCAAATCCTAGGTTTAGGTTTTTGATTTTTTATTATTTTTGACTTGAAATTTGTTGAATTCAAACTTCAAGTGCCATAAACATATATTTTTATAAAAAATTCCACGAGGACATCTTTGTGATTTTTCTGGGAATTGATTAGAGTGTGGGATCAGAGGTTGCCACTTTGTAGTTTGCACAATTATAGGTGACCTCAAGTTGACTTCCATGAGGTTTGACCTCTATAGAGGCCTCATAGTAGTCAAAACTGAAACAAGAGTCAAGCCGACGCATCCACCAACTCGTGGCCATAGGGGCATCGGCCTTAGGGGCCTCAAATATATTGAATTTTGGATTCCTCTTTCTTCCGAGTTGGCTTCTGCCTGCTCCAACCCTTGAACACATTGGCATCGAGGCAGCCGGAGGAACTAGAAATTGGTTGGAGGAAGGCTATGTTAGATCCGACTTCTATGTGTCATTTCTCTTGCTTTCTCTAGGTTTTGAATAAAAAGCCCTGCCTATTTTCTTTTCTTGGACCGGCAAAATTGGTTCTCCAAGCTCTTCTTCTCTAGCAATCTTAGTGTAGCGCTTCAAATGTGGCCTCTCTATTATCCAAGCGGGTTGGTCTGGGTCTTATGTAGCGTTCATTTCTTCTTTTGGCATCGGCTCCTCGTGCTAGTGATGGTTCAATTGGGAATCCTATGCATTGGCGTGAGATTGGCCTTAGTCATTGTGCTCGATGTATGACCGCCGTGTCCCATCTTAACCTCCCATTCAAAGGCCCACGTTGAGGTTCTTCGGTGTAGTAGTCTCATGGCGAGATTGGTGGTGAAGCTTGGCCTTCTAGATAGAGGTCACTACCCATTTCAGGGGTGCAGGTTATCGCTCGGTGCACACTCATCCTCAACATTTTCAGTGTTGACGACTTTTACAACTTCCAAATCCTAGCAAGGATCTAAAGGATGCCTTTTGTCTAGGTGCTTCTCTGACTAGCTAGTGGGGGCTGGTGCTACGATTTTTGGTGACATTTTCAATTTCAGTCAGCAGTGGCAGAGCCTGTTGGGTGCGTGCGAGGCTTGGAAGGCTCGCGTGGCATCCCAACTGATGTCTAGTTAGATTGTGCATACACGTGTTTGCCAAGAGTATAGTTGTAATTCCTTTTGCACATTTGCTTGTTTATTTTGGTTAGGGATGTAAATCTAGTAGGGGCATGTTTGGCCCCACTTTGCCCAACATAAAGCAGGATTTAGCTTTAAAAAAACCAAGTAAAAGTGCATCTAGACCCCGTAAGTGGGTTTTGATGATTGATTACAAAATGGTTATGAAACTAATGACTTCATCAAGTGTTGATCTTGTAGGGGATGTAGTATATATTGATCTAGTAGATCGACACCCCGTAAGTGTTGATCTAGTATGCATGTTTGGTTAGGGATGTAAACCTAGTAGGGGCTTGTTTGGCCCCATTTTGCCCAACATAAAGCAGGATTTTAGCCTTTTAAAAAACCAAGTGAAAGTGCATCTAGACCTTATAAGTGGGTTTTGATGATTAATGATGAAATGATTATGAGATTAATGAGTCCATCAAGTGTTGATCAGGTTTTAGTCATAAACTTATGGCGTTGACGATCCCTAGAAAGATTAAAGAAGATATTACTTAGATGGCTAGAAGAATAAGGATCTTGTTGTCATTATGGAAACAACATAGAAGAGGGTGTGTCAATAGCTCGACGGTTAGGGTGCAATTGTAGTGGGCTGTGTAACCCTATTAGAAGGTTACTGTACATTCAAAAAATGAGACACTACGATGTTTTTTGAATAGGTTCGGCTACCTCGTAGAGAACGGCCTAGTCCTATGTCGAGAGAGGAGCCCCATCCATGAGTTGGGCCACTAACGACTTCCCAGGCCATCCATCGAGCTTCCCATTCGTGACTTGGAGCTCTAGGTTCTCATTTATGAGATGAATTTTACATCCCCTTCATGAGGAGGGGGGTTATATAGGCAGAGTCCCATGACAAATGACTATGGGTGCCCTCGAGGGATTGGAAAGAGAGGGGTAAAAGCGAAAAGTGGTCCATGAGTCCATGGTGGACAATGGAAGTGGGATGGTGCATGGTCCATGATCCATGGCGAGCTAGCTCTCTTATGCACCTTCAAATTCCTTTGACTTTCCTTGACTTCCTTGACTTGACCAGTTGACTCTCTTTTATGCCACATAAGCGCCACATAAGACTATATGGGCTACTATATGGGCCGACCCAGTTAGGAAATATCATTATCCCAACAGGGGGCCCCTTGAGCTGTAGTCATGGTAGTGGCTGTAGGTCAATCTCTAGATGTTGGTGAATATTCTTTTTCATTTTGACTTGTCATCTTGAGCTAGTGCCAATTGCTTAATTCTTTGAGAAAAATCAGCCTCGATCTTGGCTATTGGGGGACGGAGGTGTCATTCTCTTGCTAGTGGAAAGATCACAGAGGTTCCTTTGATAGAAAAGGCCAAATCCCTATGGATCTTAGTTTTCATTTTTCGAGGGCCTTTATTCCTTTTCCTCTTATTTCTTGGTTTTTCTTCTTCTTTTCTAGACTCTTTGGTGATTTTATGGTGAAAAAATCCAGTGGAGAAAAGGAAAAAAGAGGCCGGCATGCCAGGGGAGGCTTGATCCCCTCCCTTCGTGGGCCTCGTGCCATAATTGAGGCACACGAGCCCATTGTGATGGGACTTGCTCAGGAGTCCGCCCATGCTGGTCCTCTCAGGCCGAGGCCTCATACACAGGCTAAAATTCAACCCTCTAGAGGGAGTCGGTCAAGCAGATCCGACGACGCTCCTTGCTCGCATATGATGGCCCGAGCACGTCACTTGCCACATGCCTGGATAGGGTTTAGGGTTCCTCCCCCCGGGGCTTGCCTGGGCTTTTGGCACCATTGTTGCCTAGCCTAAAGGTAGGAGGAGTGGTGGATGAGAAGCGTACAGGACGCGTGGGGGCATAAGCTTTGCTCGCACAGATGTTGAGGTCCCAACCAGCCTATAAATCTAGGGTATGATGCCACTTGTAGGCTCATGGCCTCCCCTACGACCCTTCTTGTGTGCTAAAATGCCATCGGTGGCACCAGGCGGGAGGAGAGGATGTCGACGAGGAATAGAGAGGCGTAGTCATGGCGTGGCGACACAGAGAGCTTTGGAATGGTTTGAGAACGTTGGCACAACGCGGTTTGGCGCAACTAGCAATGAGCAGGACCTCGACGTGGTGTGCACTTGCCTACGATGTGTCGTGGCAATGCGAGTGCGGCGTAGGTGCTCTGAGCAGTGCGGGGATGCAAGGTCGGCATGGCTTCGGTGCCTCCCAAGATGTTTGCATACACGTTCAGTGGGGGTGCGTCATGGCAATGCAAGTGCGGCGCAGGTGCTCTGAGTAGTACGGGGACGTGAGGTTAGCATGGTGTGGAGTACCCGGTTTTAAGGCCGGATAAACCCTTGTGTTCACTATATCGATCCCTGGATCAATAGTCGATACACACAAGTACTTGACAACATAACCATGCCATACATCGTTTATTACAAACATCAACCATACTTGGTCTTTAGTTCATACAAACCGGGCCTATTGGCCGAATTAAACAGCAGCGGAATAAAATATGGTGGATAGCCCATCAGTATGCCGAACCACAGGCAACAGACTGGGGAGAAACCCTACGCCTCGAAGTTGCTGTCGCTATCGCCAGACTGGTAATCCTTCTCTTCGTCTGGCCACATAACAAGCCAGATGAGTACATTGAATGTACTCGCAAGCACTCCGCCGGGGAGTTTAATACGGATATGAACATGCTCGGAATTAAACAAGAACTTGGCTCTATCCTAGGTTTCATATTGTGTGAGAAAGTAAGTTTGCATTTGAAATAAATACATAGGTGTAAAAGCGATTTTATCAAAAACATCTCGACGCATCGAGATAAAGTATTTGCTCAAACCACTCCACCCGCTACAACGGGGAGTTCAATTTTGTGCTTACCGCTACAACGGCAAAACACAGTACTTGCCCGGTTCCACTGGGAGACGCTGCTCACCTTGTACTTACGAGGTTCCCAATCACCCGGTTCCACTGGGAGACGCTGCTCGCTTTGTACTTACGGGGATTCTAGGGTTTGCCCGAGTCCACGGGAAAACCCTTCTTCACACTTCCCGCTACAATGGGAACTTGGCAAACTGCCCTGCGAACACGACGGTTCGCGTCCTTAAACCCATAACCCAGAAATCCTTTTTGGGGCTCAGAAAGCCAAACTACTTTAGTGTGGCCCGACCAAGTTCGTCCATGACTGCGGACACGGCTATTCGAATAGTTTTAACCCTCTGCAGAGGTGGTACGGCTTTACCCACACGATGTGGGTCACCCTGGGAGTACTTTGCAAGTATACTGACAGGGCTATTACAACGAGACTCTTCACCGCTGTGAACCCAGCCATGAACCCATCAGAAGGACATGTCCCAACCCTACCTTGAGTCAGTCTCATCGCTATAAGGAGGCTGGTGTTCCAACTTTGTGGCGAACAATACCTCGTTAAATCCACGGGTTTGTTCTCTACAAGGGTTAAACCCACCCCATCCGCACGCTACCAACTGCCCACAGGTTCATGCTAGTCCAGGTCGGCTACTAGATCAAGTCCTTCCCACAAAGGACATGTGGACGTACGGTAAGACTTGGCCAAACGGCACTTAAGATCGGTCCTTAGGTGATCTGAGAAGGACTCCACACCACTCCCGTAAACGGGCAGCGAGAACCACGACGGGCCTTACCTCGCTCTTTAACATCTCCCTACAATCACCCTTCATTACCGACCCGGATCAAAAACTTCTCCCTTTTTAGCTCGGTTCCACAGAACCATTTCCGGTAAAACATATCAACCCATGGCTATGCTACCTTCATACACCTCTGGACACGACGGTCCGTTCTCAAAAGTTCACCACATAAAATATGGGGTGTTGCTATTTTCCTTTTTCTAAAACCCTAATTTTACTACGGCAGGGCTAAGCATGAGTATATATATACACTACCCTAAGTTTTTCCAATAAGATTTCCGGAAAATATAGTCCTTAGGGCTACAAGGGATTCAGGGTCGGACTAGGGTTTTCTACACATCGGTATAGCTATGCTACATAAAATATCGGTAATAGAACATAGCATGCATGTTTTAAAATCAAAATAACATTTCGTAAACTTGGATTACAACATGGTCAAGGGCGGAGGGCTTGCCTGGCAGGTCTTGGCTCGGTTCTGGACGCGGGGATGCTTCGGGTTCTTCCTGGCGCACGTACCTCACACCGTCAACTACACATTCGGAAAAACTTCGAATAAGAACTGAGCATCACAAGAAACAAATAATAAAGGTCAGCATGCATGCATGCTGGGTGCTAACATTTTCTTGAAGATTTTAACATGATGGAGATAACTAAGAAGAACATATATATATGCATGAAATGACGATTAGGGTTTCTAGGGTTTTGTTGGTAAGCACTTGTTCTCTTTGGCTCTTGGACTCATGCATCATATGAACAACTAAAGCTCACTGGATATATGAAGAGATTTGGATTTAAATCTACTGGACACTTGGGTTGAGTCATCTAATCAAACTAATTTGAAAAAGAAATAACACTACATATGCATGCTTGTGATTTAGGGTTTCATGTTTTATCTATCCCTTTTAATCTTTGAGCTAAGCAACATGAATGCATGAATGCAACTTGTGCAAGGTTCCAAAGTGTTATTGTTTACATGCTGGAAAACCCTAGAGCTAAACACATATTCAAAAGGAATTTGAAAACAATTTGAATTTGAAATGGATACTGAACTGGGGCTGTACAGAGAGAAATATTGGGATTTTTGGAAAGTGGCCTATATGAAAAAGGTGGGGAATTTAATTTGGAGAAACTTTTATTTTGGGGTCCCCCTGAGAATCGGCTGGCTTGAGGCCGAACCGGTCGAACCAAGCATTTACAGTGCACTGGTTCAGAGAAGAAAAACCGGCTGGTTTAATCTAAAAGTGACATGGAGGGAAGTCGGCACCGGCTTCCTTAAACCCGACAGTTGGCCTGGCGGCCTCTCGGGCCCGCTGGCAGTGATGGAAAGGCGGCGTACCGCTTCGGGGCTTATAGGCCCTACCAGTCAGAGGCAGAGGAGAGTGGGGCGCGCACGGGAAAGAAAACTCCGGCGAGAAATCAGGGTTCCGGCGAGTTCTCCGGTGAAAAGGACGGCGAGGAATTGCTGCGGCTTTAGTAGGAATTGGGGAAAACGGTTGACACCCTTGGGTTCAGGAGCTTAGAGGGATTCCATTTTTATGGATGGAAGGTTTGCGCGGTTGCTAGGGTGGAATGGCGGTGGGTTCCAACGGAGCTCGACGGTGGAGGTTGGTACTGGAGAAGAAGAAGGGAGCTTCGAGCTTGAGTAGAGCTGGACTAAGCTAAGGCTTGGGAGAAAAGGGATTGGTGTGAGGAAGAACGAACTCGGGGTTGCTTTTATAGCTGCGGTGAGGGAGTGAGGTGGGCTGCCACGGTTCTTTGCCGAGCGCAGTGCAGGGGGGTCGCCGGGACCCCGGGCGTGTCATGCTGAGTTCGCTAGCGGTCTGAGAGAGGTAAAGGCGGGGGCCCTGGCCGGTCGGCAACGGGGCAGAGGTCGGGTGCTTGCAGAGCCGCCCTTCATGGCGACGGGACGGGGCATTGGTCGGGGTTGAGATCAACGTGGCCGGGGAGCAAGCGAGTGGTTGGAGCATGCGATCGAGCGCCTGAGCTATGGTGAATGTAGCCGCACGGTTTGACCTGGGGGTTGGCACAGCAGCGCACTGAGGCGTCCAGTGGCTGCCAGGGCGTGGCGCGCGCGTCCAGAGCGCGGCCAGCGGGTTCCCGAGCGGCATGGGCGTGTCAGTGGCGCAGAGGCTTGCTGAGGTCGCACAGCCGTGTCATGGGAGCTGAGTTAACCTAGAGGGTGGTGTAGGGGAGGTGGGGCAGCATATGGTGCAGAGGGGAGCAGCTAATTGGGGCATGCCAATGTCGGCATGAGGAGATGGGGGAGTTGACCCTATAGCAAAGGTACTCTGCTGAGGTGAGGGAAATAGGGAAGGTGTCTGAGCTGGTCAAGAACTGAGAGCACAAAGACATGGCTTGGATATTAAAGGTACAACGTCATTGGACCTTTGCCATTGTAGACATGAGATGACAAGGGGGTTGAATCCCTGTGGGTTTAAACTTATCACTGAAGAGATAGAATGTAGACAAGGTCCTGAGTTATGCTGAGATTGCTGGCAAGCTTCTGAGGCAAGTGGTTGGTAGATGAGCTGGAATTTAAGGAGAGAAGAGGATTTGCACAAGGTGCTCGATGGTTGACTTGGTAGACATTTACACTGGTGGTGGAAATGTTTTTACATATTTGGAGTCAGGGTACTGAGGTGAGCTAGGTGTAATTTTTCTGGAATTTTCTGAGAAAGCAATGGAGGGGTTGTAGTTCAAATGGGAGATTTGATCAAACTTGACTTTTGAATGTAATTCAAAATTTTTTGAACTGGACTTCCAGACTTTATTTTATAGGTTGGTGAAGAATAGATTCAAGAAGCTACTGGAGTTTTTCTAGACATTTTGGAGGATTTAAAATACATGTGATAACATTTTTTTAATTTCTGACTGCGAGGAAAACCTAATTAGGGTTTTGCCAAGAAGCTAGGGTTTTGAAGATTTAGGGTTTCTGAGTTCGAAGAAAGATGTGGAGACATGTGGGGTTTGGGAACTCACTCCCGAAGGGAGAGAATCCACTTGGTCATCGCTGGTTGTTAGGGTTTGGGTTCGGATGGAGTTACGCATATAGGGTGCGTGTGTCTGGTTAGGACTCAGCATTTTATGCACCTGCGATGGTCCTTCATATAGTGGAGATTGCCAAGAGGATTAGGAAGTTCTGGAGATTTATTTTGAGGAGAGAGAAAAGGTGGCAAGGTGCTTGTGCATGCATATGCGGGGGATTTTCAGCGTATATGCGGACAGTCCGAATGATAGCAGTAGGGACAACACTGCGAGGGACTACAGTGTGGACTAACACGGAAGATGGTGAAGATGGTATGGTTATCTGGTAGGACGGAAAAAGATATTTTGAGTTCCGGTAACATGGTAGAAGGGTAGAAGGTTAGTTTGTAACTCGGTGATTTGGTAGAAGGTTGAATAGGAAATAGATATCTTTGTGGCATGGTAACGCGGTGAAAGGATTATAACCATGTAACGTAATATTTAGGGCTTTACCGTGCAGACGGTAAAAAGGTGACATGAGGGGTAAGAGTGTAGAAAAGGGGTGTATATGTATATATACGGATATGTATATATATACTCAGGTGATGGGTATGGTAATGTAACCGGAGATATTTTCTTGCTCAGATGGTAAAAAGGATTTTACCAAGAAAAGGGGTCTAGGGGTTGGAGTGTATGGGCCCACATACACTAGATTATTTTGGCATGTATGTGGTTGGTATGTGGGTGGCGTGGACATGCGATGACAGGTGAGCTATGGTTAGGTTCAGGTCACCGATACGCACGCATATGTATATACATGCATAAGGTTCGAGAGCGGAAAGAACAGGAAGAGCCGAAGATTAGGGTTTGCGTATGTGTGGATACACAAAGGCAGTATACTTTTGCACAGGCTCGCGATATGACATGGCGAAGCTAGTGGCAAAATTTCAGGTCATTCGGTCAAGGTTAAAGACAGGTATATGTGTCGATTTCGCAGAAATACCATGTGGGTACTTAGCGACAGGTGGGAGTTTAGGTTGCATCGGTTAGAAGGAGGGAGAGGGATTACCGCGGCAAGGCTGGAGTATCAATGTGTTGCCGCGGTGGGGAATTGTTGGCACATTAGCTTGTCGTGGCAGGAGGTGATGGCGATTTGGCTTGACGTGGCAGGATGTGGCAAGGAGGGGAAACACAATGTGGCAGGAAGGGTTTGCCGCGGTAAGAAAAAGGGGTAGTGGCAGAAAACTTGGGCTGCCGCGGTTGGTGGAAGTTCTGCCGCGGAGGAGAAAACGGTCAGACGGGCTGCCGTGGCAGAGACTTGTTTGCCGTGGCAAGGATCTCTTGCCGTGGCAAGGCTTTTGGGAGAAAAAGGGAATAGACGGGGGTGTCTTTGTGCCGGGTTTCGGGCATGGTTAGGGACGGAATGCCGAGCAGGGTTTCGTATCCCTTGCCAGATGGAGTTCCGACAAGGTCGAGGCCAAGGGGGAACAGAGATGGAGATAAGGGACTCTGGTTGGCTCACACTAGGGTTTTGGCAGAACAGATTTCAACCCGATGCATTGCTAATTGGCATTATTAGCAAAAAGTTTTTGTTGACCCTGATTTTCAGGTTTCGGAAAATTGGGGTGTTACATGGCTTGGGAGGGCAGCCCGTCATGGCGCATGCTTGCCTGTGGCGTGACGCGATGCCTAGCTTCCCGTGTTGCATCATGGTGATGCGGCACAGGTGTTCTGAGCGGCACGGGGACGCGAGGTCAGCATGGCTTGAATGCCTCCAAGGCATGAGTGCATACGCCCAACGTGGTAGAGCCATCGTGGCATCATTGGCACGGCATGAGCATTCACGAGGGAGTGCTCTGTGCGTGTGCATGAGCACGCCGATGTCCCACTTGAGGCAGCATCCTCATCGAACTTTGGCTTGGCAACGCAGCAGGGCTCGCAACTAGAGCACATGTGGCGCGCCTGTGTGTGCACCAGGTGTCCGCTCGTAGTGATGTGGTGGAGTGGTGGAGTGGTGGAGGACTGTGGCAGCACCGGTGGCACATGCACGTTCAGGGCACGGCAGTCATGTCGGTTGCATTGCAGGTTGTGCCATGGGTGTGCATTGTCAGGCCGGCCGCGGCATGGGGCAGGCTTTCCTCTTTTTTCTCGGGTCCGTCTGGCCTGTCGATGACCAAGCATGAGGCCTCGATGGGCTTCCTGCTTTTGGGCTGTCGAGTGTCGGTGTGCTACCACATGGCCTACTTCTCTGTCTAGTTGCGTGCCTCCAAGTTCTTGGATCGACTAGAAGGTAGGACATGGGCGGGGCCCGTCCCATGACTTCATGCTGCGGCCACTGTTCTTGAGTATACGGGTCGTGCTACGGTGTACGAGGCCCTGTTGGCGGCTTGGCTTCGTGCGCTATGCATCAACGTGCGTGGCTCAGGTCGTGCCCTATTTCGTGAGCCGCCTCCTTGGTCCATAGGGTGGTAGCAGTGTGTGCCCACAGAGCCTAGGTTGCTGCACCATCTCGTGGGCCGCTCCCATTGGGTTAGTGTTGCTTCAGTTGGATCGAGACCAGGCTAGGGAGGTGCTAGAGGCGAGACGTTGTCACTTATATCTTTCCATAGTTTTTTGTTCGGCCATTATTTTGGCGATATTACTTTGTTGGGAGGTATTCCTAAGAGCAGCCCTTGTGCAAATGAGCTAATGCTTCTCTTTCTTTATATTTGAATGGGTAGATGGCTCATGATGGTTCCTCCATTTGTCTGAGAGATGAGCAAGTTGTTGAACAAGTCCAGGGACTGTTCTCATGGGAAGATGTCGTGGAACGTTCTAGAGGCGTCCAAAGTGGCGAGGCCGGTCTTGACAATGTTCCTTGGATGAATCCGACTCATGCGGAAAGTGGGTAAATCGATAAGGCCAAGGCGGCGAGGAACGGGTGGAGCTTTAGGGACATGATGGTGGCCATGTTCATGGTGGACACTTCATGATGAGGCCGCGCATGGAGAAGGGATTGGGGATTTGTTATGCCTTTTGCTTCTCGTGCATCACCAATGAACGTGGGTATTTCCATCCGTGTGTTAGCATGCTTCTTCGTGTGATCTTGGGTTTGATGGCTTCTTTCTTCACGAGATAGCGATGTGGTCTATGTGACGCTAAGGATCTCAAGGAGTATGTTGCCATCATGGAGAAGAAGGTGTGTTGCAACATTATAGCAAGGTGCTTCAAGATTGTTCTTCATGCGAGAGGGGATCCCTCACTTGGCAGCCAGCTTTGCTTGCCTGTTGGACATACAGGGTGCTTGGTGATACCTTCGTGCTGATTGTTGGTTTCAAGTGTTGTGACAACTTAGGAAAGGTGACCGTGAGTGTGGTGCTCGGCTTGTGCCTTGCAGCGAAGCACACATGACCTTCGAGGAGGACGAAAGATCCATGGGTGCCTGATTCGGGGGAGCTTGTGGCTTCATTGAGACCGGTGCCTCCAACCCCCGAGTCTGGATTTACTGCTTATGGTGGGACTTTCGTTGTCGTGCCTTGTTTCAGTTGTCATGGATGCCGAGGACGCCCTTGGCTTATCTAGTAGTGAGGCAAAGCATCTCGGTGAAGCTTTTGGCCGTCCTCGTCACTTTCTTGATTTTTCGAAGACATTGTCGGTGGCATCCAAGCAATGGTTGCGAGTCCGAATCCTTGCACGTGGGAGCTTGTGGCCATCATCATCACTTCCTTGGTTTGTCGAAGACGATGTCGGCGGCATCCAGGTGATGGTGCCGAGTCTGAGGTCATTGCACGACGGGAGATTTTGGCCATCCTCGTCACTCCTCTGATTTGCTGAAGACGTTGCCGGTGGCATCCAGGTGATGGTAGCAAGTCCGGATATGCAGATGTTTTTTAATAGATTCGGTCGCCTTGTGGAGCACAACCTAGTTCTATCTTGAGGGCGGCACTTTGCACGTCACTCGACCGGTGAATTGGGATGTCATAGACTTCCAAATGCCACCTATTGGAGCTTATCTTCAAAGATTTGTTGCTCTAGACCGAGGCCCGGCTAGCGACCTCGAGTCGTCAGTGACTCCCCTAGGTCGCTACCAGTGCTTCCCATCAGCGACTTGGAGCTCTAAAGGAGGGGCCTTCGAGTTTTTGCGATGAACAGTCCGCGCCGCTTGAGGATGAGTCCTTCACTCAGCTCCGAGTGAGGGAGGACGTCATGGGCGATTCATGCGGAAGTGCTTTGCTTGGTAAGCATTTCTTGTATATCTTCTTTGCCTTGTGGCCATGATGTTGACTAAGTCACCTTCGTTGGCTCTCCATGTGTAGGTACCGGACCTTGATTAGCACGTCCTGGGTGCCGTCATGAGGTACTACCACATCTTGGTCGGTCGCACTGTGGCATCAGGTGTGTCAGCCATTGTTACATGAAGCATCAGCTCGAAGGGTCCTAACGGTCCCATGAGGATGGAGATAGCGGTGTACCTTCTAGCTGAAGGTGATTCCTCGTGGGCAAGGGCTCGAGCTTGCATGATCCACAATGATCCTCTTTGGCGCAAGGGAGTTGACGATCAAAGGTGAGCTTGCTCCTTGCTTTATGGGAGTTTTATGAGAGGAGCCCCATACACGACTTGGCTAGCGACTTGGGCCGTGCGTGACTTCCCAAGGCGCCCCTAGAGCTCCCTGTCCGCAACTTGGAGCTCTAGTCCTCCCTCCATGAGTTTTTTTAACTGGAACTTTGTGGTTTGTACGTCGGAGTTGCGACTTGGTCGGAGCCTTGTACGCTGCTCGTTCTGACTTGGCCTAGGCCTAATAGCGGATGCTTGCGCATTCAACATGATTTTTTGCAATTTGCAATGGATGCTATGCCTTGACGTCTTGTGCAAGATGGCATGCAATTTGGCTTAGGGCCTGCCATATATATGTCCGGTATCGTTGGCGCGCTTGGCTAGCACCTATGGCCATGGTGACAAGTCATGGAGCCCTTGTAATGAATCTTCCTTGGCTAGTCGCTTGACACCCTGGGTCAGAGGTATGTCGGCCACTATAGAGACCGCAGTGTGCTCTACTTTAAGACTTTTTTGCTGCTAGCGCTTAGGACCAAGGATGATTAGTCCAGTGGAACCCTTGTACCAAGGAAGTTCCTCGGTAGTCACCAGGCATTAGAGGTGTGTCGGTCGCCGTAGAGCCACAGTGTGCTCTGCTTTAGGATTTTGTGGGCATTTTGGTCCCATGCATCATTCTTGCTATTTGAGCGAGGAGGCCTCAGGTGGTTTCTCCCGTGACACTGCAATGATGACACTCTTATGAAAAAAGAGGAATACAATAAAAATATTCATGGTTCATATGAACCACGACGTAGAGGAAGGGAGATTGTGGCCTAATAGCACATGTTTAGCCCTTCTTTTCTCGGACACGAAGGGGGAACAATGCATGAGGTTCAACTACATCTCGCGCGCGGAGGAAAGGGAAAGACGGATCCTACCGGCGCACGGTTTCTCTTACATCTCAGGTGCGGAGGAAAGTAGAACTGATTCATGGGAGCTAGCAATTCTCTTAGTTTTCACTTCTCTTGGCAGAGGATACAAGCTTCGGAAGGCATTGGCCGTGGACAATGTTCTTTCAGAGAGTTTCAAGTGTAAAACTTGTGGAGCCTATCTTCGTTCCAAGCGTGGCCTAGGAGCTCATCCTTCATGGTGGACAGGTGATAGGCTCCAGATCCCAGGAAAGCGGAAATGCGGTATGGGCCATCCCATTTTGCATGAAGCTTGCATTGCAACTGAGGATCGAGGAACTTCTTAAGCACTATATCTCCTTGAGAGAATTCCCATTCTTTCACCCTAGTGTTGAGAAGCGTGCAACGCCTTGCTCATATGTGGCGTGCTTGAGGATGGCTTGGTCTCGCACTTCCTCAATGAAGTCTACCATGTCTCAATGGTGCAAAGTTGAGCGTGGTGGCATCGTGGAGCATCTTGATGTGGCAGGAGCGGTACTTGACCTCAGTAGGGAGTAAGTCTTCCACTCCATACAACAAGGAGAAAGGTGTATAACGAGTGGTGCGACTAACGGTGGTGCGCATTCCCTAGAGTACGTTTTTGAGCTCTTTGGCCCATATTCCTTTCTTCGTCGAGTTGTTTTTTATGCTGCGATGAAGTCCTTGGACGATGAGTCTGTTGGCTCGTTCCACTGCTGCATTGCTCTTGGGGTATGCGGCGAAATGCAAGTTGGTTACCATGGAGTCACAGAACTCTCTAAGTAACCAAGCGTCAGTTTTGTTATCCACGGTTAGCTTGTGTGGGACGCCGAAGCGGCAGATGATGTTCTTCTAGAAGAATTTCTGCACTGCCCGCAAGGTCATGGATGTGAGCGGCTCGGCTTTAACCGACTTGGTGAAGTAATCAATTGTCATCACCATGTATTGGTAGCCCCTTTGGGGCCGGTGAGAATGGTCCCAAGAGGTCCATTCCCCATCAAGCTAATATCCATGTGATTGGGGTGTATTTAGCATCGAGATTGGTGTATGGACGGATTTTGCCATCTTTTGGCTTCCCTCACACTTTTGGAGTATGTTGATGGCATCTTGGGCCATGGGCAACCAATAGAAGCCTTTCTTGATACTTTTGCCCTGGTGGATCTTGGCGCCAAGTAGCTTCCACTTATCTCGGCATGAATTTCAAGCAAGAGGTTGGTGTCATCTTCCTTCGTGCTACACTTCAACAGGGCCGTCGCCCCCTTCTCATAGAGGACAACATCGAGTAGGATATTAATCTTGCTTTCGCGAGTAATGTTTTGATAGCTTGGATGATGGGTGCCATCCAAGATCAAGTTTCGTCAAAGATCATGAGGACTTCTGGTGGGTTAATAAGGGAACCGTGCTGCTTCTCTCTAAGGATAATTTAAAAGTTTCTGCTTCACTGGAGCACAATTGGGCTTGACGGCAAGATGGTTACCCATCGTGCGGGACACCTTTCATGCCGATGAGCGAGCAAGCGAAGAGTTCAGAGATTTCCTTGGCAAGGGCAACAAGGCTTGCTTGAAGCTTTGTTGAGAGGTGTGGTGTACCTAGTTTTAATGACCAGATAACCCTTGTGTTTCCCGCACTGGTCCCACGATCAGTAGCTAGTACATGCAAGTTAACTTGAATACCATTGTCATATACGTACATATCAGAGCCTAATACACAAATATACCATTATGGTCAAAAACTTACACTTACAGCTGGCTGGCAAAAAAGTCTACAGCAGAAAAATGAAGCGATTGTGTGGAGTCACCGGTATGCCATACCCATAGGCAACCGACTAGGGTTACACCCTAGCCTTCGTAGTCACTGTCGTCGTCTTCGTAGTAGTATCTTCATTGTCTGGCCAAATCAACAAGCCAGGTGAGTACATTGAATGTACTTGGAAGCATCCTATAAGAATAGTATAATGACTAAATATATGCTTGATTTTGTTCAAGGAGTAAAGGATCGAGATGACAGCCTAGAGGAGGGGTGAATCGGCTATTGACCTATAACATCAATATTGATAGCTTGGACTATCATCTATATCATCACATTTGTCCAACGCGTATTACCTCCTTGTAGCACAGGTTGGGCTACACTTTTGTAGCTCCTGCTACCTTCTTCATAGCTCATACTACAAACTGCAGGCAATTCATGCTCCACGTCCTTAATCTCATATCCCACATTTCTAAACCTTTGAAAACATAGTCTAACCAATGTGTGACCTAACCAACTTGTATCCATGACCGTTGATGTGGCTATTTGAATAGATTGTAAACACTCTTAAGAGGTTGTACGGCTTTACCCATAAGATATGAATCACCCTTGTTGCCATGGCCACATGAGCACACTTCTCGAGGTGTGCCGGGAGGGATATCACAACGAGACTTTTCTTCTATCTAGTCCTAACGATGAGCACGTCAAATGGTCTTAGCCCACCTCTAGTTTGTATTCACTACAATGTTACAATTAGAGTGGGGTTACCACCTTTGTGTCGAGTATATCCACATCTACAACAGGGAAACCTCTCTACAGAAGCTACAACTTCATCTACACATATCACCTATCGCCTATAGGTTCATACACTAGTTCTAAACAGAATAATAGGTCAAGCACTTCCCATTAAGGCATGTGGGCATATGATATGAACTTGGGTGAGCGGCACTAAGGTTTGGTCCTTAGTTGATCCGAGCAAGATTTCCACCGCCATAGCCATAGTGCAACATGCTACAACAATATTCTTGAAAAAGAATTAGATCAATTGAAGCTATATCAAAGGAGATATAATACAATTATGATTCAAGCAAAATTCAAAATTTATGAAATGGTACAGTTGGACAGTATTTGAATTCATATGAACTAACAAAAAAGGAGTTCATTGGAGTTGTAACAAGGAGAAATGAACTTCCAAAGTTTTCTCGGTTGGGAAAATAAGAGGGGGTGGTTTTTCTAGTCTAGGGAGGGGGTGATGTCGATAGCGTAGTCGGGAAATATGCCTGCGGTGTTGGGAAGGTGGAAACAGAGAGTTTCAAAAGGTTTTATGCTTTTCTTTCTAGCAAGTACGCTTTCCAGGAGGGAAAACGCAACAGGAAGAATCAGTTTCTAGTAAACTCGACGGGTGGGGTCAGCTGTCAGCGAATGGTTATGGTTTTAACCGTTTTTCGCATGGGCGATTAGGTTTAACCAACCGGGGAGAGAAAAAGTGGAAGGGAGGTACATGCCAGTTCTGGAGGTGCTCACCTGCGGCGAACAGTGGCGTGTCTGGTGGCGGTGATGTCCGAGTCGAGGTCTGGGGAGCTAAGGGAGTCGTCCGGTGGGGTGGATGGCTACTGACAACAACCAGCGTGGCGGCAACGAGGAGGTCCATGGCAAGTAGATCCTGACGGTAGTGGCAACTCATGGGGCTTGCTAGTGACACATCTTCTCCTGGAATTGAGTGAAGAGAGGTGTTAGTAGGAGGGAAGGAAGGTCGTAGGTGTGAGGAGGGGAAGGAGATCACCAGAGTGGCCGAATCTCGTCACATCGGTCATGGTGGAGCTTACAACCGAAGCCGAGGAAGAACGGTCTTGTGGTCGGTTCTGGCTGTCGGTTCAGGAAATAGAGAGGAAGGAGAAGGCAGTGGGCACAAGGAGAATTGTGGAGGGTCGCTGGCGTGGAGGGAACATGCTGACGACCGTCGCGGTGGTAGTAGAGGGTTTCACCGGATGGGAAGAAGAAGAGTGGCTTGGCGGGTTGTGGTGCTCGGTTAGGGTTGTAGGTAGGGGGAGGAAAGGCTCGGGGGCTCGACCTTATGGAGACTAGAGGGTAGATGGAGACGAGAGGGGTGCTCGGCTGGGCATGGTTACCCTCCTGGCACAGCTTGATGCCGCGCATGTCAATGGCAATAGGAGGAGAAAGAGGGAGGCGTAGGGAGATATCTCATCGGCGGGGTCCACGACGCGATAGAGGACAAGGTGGCGTGGCGAGGGCAGCTAGGCAACTGCCGTGCGTGGCCACAGGTTGGCATTGGCATGCCCAGTGTGCGTCCTACGCATTATGGTCATGCCGACCATGGCGTCCAGAGGGAAGGAGGAAGGAGGGGAGGTGACGAGGATCCCAAGTGGGTCCCTGGGCCCATTAGTAGTGAGAGGAGGTAGTTTTAGTGGGTGGTTGTAGGAGAATTTGAACAGGAGGTCAATAGAGAACACTGGTCCAATATGCTTTGATTTTTCAAAGAGAAAAAAAATGGGAGAGTGGTTTTATGCCAAAAATGGGTGCAATATAACTAGAGGATGCTCCATAAAATTTATGGAACTTTTTTCAAGTTCAAATAGGGGGAAACAAGCTAGATTCAAATTTGGCTTAAATGCATTTTTGAAATTATTTGAAAATTTTAATTGTACAAGGATGGTTGGGCTTGGATATGAACTCAATATGATGAGAGCCATCAGCCATAATTTTTGGGAAATTTTCTGATGTTTAAAAAATTACGGCATTAACCTAATTATAAAAATATTTCAAACAAAAATTTGAAATCATTTGAAAATTTTGTACTGGAGGTCAAAATATTATTTTATAACATGATTAGGATTGATGTTAGAAGTCTTGTGAAATGCTATGGGAATTTTTGAAGAAATAAAAAGTACATGTGATAATAGAGGAGGGTTTTAGCCCTAATTTCAATTTTCCAAAAGAATTTGGAAAGCAGTTTTTGAAATAGGATTTTTTGTTTTCAAAGGGGGATATCTCATGCCTCATATGTTGGCAATCTGAAGGAGAAAATAAGCACGTGATGGTTGGTTCCTAAGAGAAACATGCAATATTTTGGGATAATATAAATAGCTAAGGGTTAGATGAAGATTCATATTTCAACATTACAGAAATATTCTCCCAATTTAGTTTTGGAAATACATAGGATTAGATAAATGGAGAAAAACATAGATAAGGACTAGATAGGAACGGAGATGGAGTGCATAACTCCATGCTCAAGTGACCACATAAGTGATGAGAAAAATGATTTCCCAAGGGCTTTGGAGAGGTAGACTAGGGTTAGACCCATAGGAGAGAGAAAAATGGATATAGACATGGATGTAGGTATGGACATAGATATAGGTATAGATGAACAGGTAGATAGATAGATAGACATAGATGGGTATGTAGATAGTTGTATAGATGTATATAGGTGGATAGATGTTTAGATGCATCGCTAGATGCATGGTTAGATAGATGAACGGGTAGATGGAAGGAGCTTGAGAGAACATTAGGGGTTACAGCAAAACATGGGTCAAGGGAAAACAGGAACACCTGATCACTAGATCTTTAGGGTGATGATGCTAAGAAAGAAAAGATAGAGTTTTTGATTGGTACCATTTCCGTGGTTTCATAAAGGGCATGATTTGAGAACAAAGTTCTAACAAGATCTAATTAGTAAAAGCAAATAGAGTTTTTTTAAACCTTAATTTTTCTATTATTAGAAAACAAGGTGTGACAAGAGGTCTGCTCCTATGTTCATTATATGCGGGTCTTCATCACTAAAGAGGTGTACTTGCTTCATTTCTTCTTTGAGGTAAGGCTTCGGTGTGGACCTCTTTAGCCGATCCACGAGGGGTCCTTGGGCATCGGAAGGGAGGTTGATACTTTTGGTGGTCATCTCTTCGATGACGTGCTACATCTTGTGGAGGTGGAGCACCTTGTGGTCTAGGGCTTGCTCTCCACGCACCGTGAGGGGTCCTCACAGCCTAGGTATTTTGAGGCATAAGAAGTTTTGGTGACGGCCACATAGAAGCGGTTGAGGGTGGTCCTTCTGAAAGTGCATCTAGACCGCTAAGTGGTTTTGGTGATAAATGACGAACAATTAAGAGACTAATGTGAACCTCGAGTATGTAAGCAAGTTTTAGTCCCACATGTGAGGTCCAACTAACAATGGCAACCCCTAAGAAGATGAAAAGAAGTCGGCCGAGCTCAAAGTGCTTTAGACCTCGGTTCCTAGTTTTTTTGTGATTTGACATATATTGAGTATAGAAAAATCCGTACTATAAAAAGGGTTGGAGTAGTATCTTAGTGCTCAAAATGCTCAAGCAAATTTTTAGCCTAAAAAAGATTTTCAAGTTCTCCAAGCCATATATGCTATGTCTGACATGTAGAGTGTCCAGATTTTTATCTGGATACTCCGAGTGCAAATCAAATCTTGCTAAATGTTAGCCCAAATACTTTGAATGAGTCTCCTAGCATGCAATTATTTTTGGTGGACCTTCTATATTGGTCCTGAAGTGTCTAAATTAATTCTCGGATATGCTGGGTGGCGCAGACTGTCTGGGTGAGCCTCCGGGCTTACAAACCATTTTGAAGATCTTTCTATCTTGGACTTAGAGTGTCCCAGTTATTTCCCAGATACTCCGGAGGTCCGGAATATTTGAGCATAACTCCAGGCATGGACCCGTTTTGAGCCCTCTTTTGTCTCGGACCCTGGAGTGTCCAAATTTCTTCCCGAATACTTCAGATGTTCGGAGTGTCTGGCCCTTCCTCCGGTCGTGCTAAACCATTTTTGAGGGATTTTTGTTACCCCCTGGAGTTTTCGGATGTTTCCCGGATACTCCGGGAAAATTCATTCGGAGCCTCTGGTCTGATTGCCTGGCCATGCAAATAGAGCCGTTGGACTAGATCCTGGATACTCCGAACGGATGTCTGGATACTCCGGCCACATATGTTTTTAGGCAACAGCTAGTTTTTTGTGAGTGGGCTATTTATATCCCCACTCTCTCTTGCACTCCCAACTCTTTGCCAAATCATTTCCTGTTCTCAAGAAAGCTTATGTACCTTACTTTAGACTTAAACCTTTTATTCTTGTGAGGAAGATCTAAAAAAAGTGAGGGTTGGGATTAGTTGAACACTAGAGCATCGAGTTCATCTTCAAGTTCTTCATTGCACTTATTACTCTTGGAGTTGAGATCTCCTAGACGGCTATGAGTGCTTAAGAGCTCCCAAGCAAATTGTGGTGAGCCTCAAGAATTCTGTGAAGGTTGGGATCCGCCTCCAAAAGGGAAGGATTAGCAAGAAGAAATCGAGGAGACACAAAATGTGTCCTCTAGGAAAAAAGGCTTGAGCGCAGGGCAGCTCTTGATCAAAGTGATCGAGCTCCCCAATGGAGACATAGGATTCCTTCAAGAATCTGAACTTCGGCAACAAATCACTTATGTCTCCTTGGTTATTTCTTTCCATCATTTACTTCTTGTAAACATTATTATTGTTGCTATATTGTTGTGCTTGTGTATGACTAGTATCTAGCGGTGCCAATATAGCTCTTGTATTAGATAACCTTTAAATTTTGCATAATTGAATGTCAAGATTTAAATTGGATAAAATTTGTTAGTCACGTATTCACCCCTCCCCTCCAAGTCAACATCTTGATCCTTTAACTCACTTCTAAGTGATATTCTTTGAGAGGGAAGAAAAGAAAGAGAAGGATTAGCATCTAGCAAGAGTTTCTCTCCAAGCTCCAGCTTCTCTTATTACTCTTTGTCGCGGGGATTTCGCGGCAATATACATTTCTAGTAGGATTTGGGGGAGCGCAAGTGGAAGATCTAAGCGGGTTCACACAAGAGATTTTACCCAGGTTCAGGCCCTCCAATGGCGGAGGTAATACCCTACTCCTGCTGATTGTATTGCTGATCTTGTGCAAGGAAGGTTACAGAAAGGTGGTGGTGGTTTCTTGTCTAGAGGTTGAAGACGATGTGTAAGTCTCGCTAGCCTTTTGCATGGGGCTCTTGCCTTGCCTTATATAGGCTTTACATATGCCGACTCGGCCAGTCGGCCGAGCTACTGTAACTGCGTACTTTAATTTGCGTCTTTATTCTGCATAACTCTCCGAGTAACGCCAGCCTTCACGCCAGCGAAACGCTTGCCTTGATGAGGTTGTAACGCCAGTCTTGATGACACCTGAACGTTGCTTTCGTGTGGGCTTCGCTTGGGCCTTCATCCGAGTGGGCCTCCGTGGGACTCCCCGAGCCTGTTGGGCCGACTCCCTGTGCTAGGCCTACCCGGAGGGGTTCCCCCCGTCACTCTTGGAGGTTGGTGCCTCTTAGACGATTAGGAGTCCTTGGAGCATTCAAGGAAGTTATGAATCACCCCAAGTGTTTGTGAAGGTTAGAACTCACCTACCGCAAAGTAAATAGTTACCAAGAAGATAGAGAAATTTTGCATTGGCAAGCCACTTGAGGGAAGAGCACATTTTGGTGTCGGTTTTGGTTGTTGGACTAAACTTTCTTAATTGAAACGTAGGACTTCACCAAAATTCCAAACTTCAACAAAAAAAGACTCTGCCTCCTTGTGTGTTTATTTCTTTTTACACTCCTTGTTGTTTTTGTCTTCCCATATTTTTTATCCTTTTCACTTGTCACACTAGTATGTTAGGCTTTGCATAGGGTTACTTGTATACAAGACAGTTTTAGAATAAATCATGTTACCGTCTTATTCACCTCCTCTCTAATTGCCTAGATCCTTTCAAGAGGAGACAAGCACAAGTGAACCTTAGAATCAGGTGCTTCCGCCCTTATGGTACACCCCGTTCCGTTTCCACCATCAAAGTCATGCAAATTTTCCAAAAAAGCTCATCACATAGATATAACGTCCCACAAAATTTTAAATCTAAATTTGATCCACGTCTCAAAGAACAAAGAAAAAGATAAAATCCGACTATGAATATGAGAATTCAAATGGGTTGTGAAATCAGCCCATTTTCATTATTTGAACTGAATTTGTCTTTTTTTTTCTCTCGAGCTGTAATTTGTGGCATGATAGCAAGCGTTCTATCTATACGATAAAAGTTTACAAAATTTCTCACGACTTTTATAAAGAGTGTTTGAACCTATGAGTACCAGGAGCAACCGATACGGTGTCACCAAACAAAATCCTCAGCAAATAGATCTGTTATTTCGGGGCCCATTCCAGCCCAAAGCTCATACGAACCCGCACGCTCGGCCTGTTCCCTTCTCTGTTTTTTCCCGAATCGGACCGTTCCCTTCCACGCCAACCCAGCCAATAGGGCGCCCCTGCTGGCACCTCTCCTCCAATCACGGCACGCCACGTCACCCCTCTGACGCGCGTTACCCTTTTCCACAGTTCCGCCCAGCTCCTACCTATAACACGCGCCCCCGCGACCACCATGCCACCGACCCCCCTCGCCGGCGAACGGAACCATTAACGAACGCGCCATGGTATCCGCGCGGAAGGGCCGCGGCGGCGGCGGAGGCGGAGCCCGGAGCCGGCCCCGCGTCGACGGCGGCGGCAGCGTGGCGTCGCGCGTGGTCGTGCTCGCCTTCTGCGTCGCCGGAATCTGGTCAGCCTATATCACCCAGGGCGTCCTCCAGGAAACGCTGTAAGCACCGCCGTCTCCCTAGCCTCTCTCTCTCTCCAAACGATGAGAGAAATCGCGCTCACTTCGCCGGGTTTCTCTGATTGTCCCACGGCTCAGGTCGACGAAGCGGTTCGGGCCGGAGGCGCGGCGGTTCGACCACCTCGCGTTCCTCAACTTCGCGCAGAACGTGGTCTGCTTCGTCTGGTCCTTCATAAGTGAGCGTCCTCTCTCTCCCGTGCGTGCTGCACGGTCGCATTGCACGGAATGTGGCGGTGATCTCGCTGCTTTTGGGTGGTGATTTGTGTGGAGGGTTCGTGACTTTTTGTTGATTCCTGCAGTGATTAAGCTGTGGTCGGGTGGTAGCAACCCTGCGGGGCGTGCGCCGCTTTCCAAGTACTGGGGCGTCAGCGTCACCAACACCATCGGCCCGACCATGGGGATCGAGGCGCTGAAGTACATCAGCTACCCGGCTCAGGTTTGATTCGGGCTGCTTTTGCCGTCTCAGCTTCTTCGTTATTCCCTGAATTTTGAGCGTCTATGGTAGGTGGTGGTTCGGTTAATCGGTAATGTAATAAGTGGTGTTTATGTAGTGGAATGTTCTAGTTTTAGAGTTACTTAACAGTGCTAAGTAATTTGCCAATTGGGTGATGGAGTCCTGTAGCAGTAGTATGGGCGTATTGTTGCCTAAACGGGATGATTAATCATGTTATGTTCTTACGAATTTATGCTGTGCTAGAATATTGGAGATGTTCTTTTAGTTTGATTTTGGTGAAATTGTAGATTCAGGTTTTCTGGTTTTCACTTCGTAATCTTTTTTTTCCCGAGAATATTTCACTTGGTATTCTCATACATTGGGGATTTTGGTCATGAATGATGCTCTCATGAGTTCATGTAGAAATTGACTACAGAACGAGTCAGATGGCTCCTTCAGAAATCGGTTAACATAGACTATTGATGGATGTTTGTTTAGTGGCAGTTTCATAAGAGAACCATTAGGAGCATTCATGTGGTATGATGTGCTAGTACTAAACGTGGCACAGATGAGGGAACACTGAACATTGTATTTATTCACTACAATCTTGAGCATAGGACAATGTTAAATTCTATGGCAAGACATTAAACTGTACATGCTGTAGAGCAATGTTAAATTTGATTTATCCTCCAAGTTTATTGGAACAATGGCAACAAGGCTGGCTTTCATGTCTCCTCCTTGTGCCAAAATTAGAATTTGCTGATTTAACTAAATAGCACAGTTGTACTTCAAAGGAAGAAATGCTGCTGGTTTTGTTTATGTAATGACGCCAAAAACAACTGGAGATCACGGTTCCTGAATTATTTTCTGTCTGTGTTAACAGGTCTTGGCAAAATCGTCTAAGATGATTCCAGGTGTGTTTGCATTGATTTATGCATACTATGCTATTATATTTACAGAAAATTGTTTGCATGCGGATATTGCATCTAATGGTCATCATTTGTGCTTGGGTGTGTCAGTTCACCTCATCATTTTCTGAGTAAAGACTTACACACACAAAGATGGAAGAGGAAAACAACATAAAAGTTTTTATAAAGATCTTGAACTCTAAAATGATTACCCTGCTCAACAGTCTGTAGATGGTATATAGATCAGAATAATTGATGCATGAAATAGCACATGAAAGAGGTAGTGATATCCATTTGTGGATCAATGTCTCTCAATCGAATCTGTAGGAAATTGATGCATGAATTACTATTTCTATGCCTCCTAGCTCCTAAGTATATGCAGTTGCCAAAAATGAATTAAGATTTTTTTTTCTCCTCACAAAATTGTCACAGAATGACTACTGATTCAGGCAAAGCTCTCTACTACTAGTGAAACTCTTAGAACTTCGCTTTCAGCTTGCCACCATGATGTAACTGTTTTAGCTATCAGTATAGTCCTGCACCACTGAAAAGATCTTACATGCATTATTTACAGTACCAATTCAAGGCATGTATAGTTTCGTTGGCATTGGTACTTGTAGTTGATAAAATATCAATAATTCTGTACTTAAGCAATCTGTATTGAGAATTTAGAGTACATAGACCTTTTCATGCTTCTTAGCTTGTACAACAACGTACTTATCTTTATAACTTTTGATTCAATATATGCAGTTATGTTGATGGGGACTCTACTCTATGGTGTTAAGTACACATTGCCAGAGTATTTTTGCACCTTTCTTGTTGCTGGGGGTGTGTCATCCTTTGCATTGCTGAAGGTTAGGAGTTCTTCAAGTTCATCTATTCATCAACAACCATAGTGTTGAGCTAATTTTCATATGCACCTGATGGTTCCCAGGAACCTTCAGCAAATGCTGGAACCTTTGGCTGACTGTTTCATGTTTCAACCTATATGTTAAACCTAGAAAAATTAAACTTATTTTTGTTCTTACAGTTCTTTTTTGTGATGAAATATGAACTAGAAGACACATCAAGATCATTATAAGTAGGACTCTGCTCAGCTAGCTATGTATACCTCTGGAAAGAAAGACAGAAAATAGACACATCAAAATCATTATAACTTACTGTCACTTCTGAAGTTTTTGTTTGTTTCTACTGAATCAGACAAGCTCCAAGACAATCAAGAAGCTTGCTAACCCTAATGCGCCTCTTGGCTACACATTGTGCTTCCTCAACTTGGCTTTTGATGGGTACACTAACTCAACCCAAGATTTAATAAAGTCCAGGTAACTATATCCTGTCCATTCCATATCAAAGCATTTTGAGAAGTCATGATAATTTATCTAAACATGAAGTAATGTTGTGTTATTGCAGGTACCCAAAGACTAACCCTTGGGATATAATGCTTGGCATGAACCTCTGGGGAACCATATACAATTCTGCAATTATGTTTGTTGCACCATTACTATTCAGTAATTGGCCATACGCGAATGGCTTCGAGGCTGTGAGATTTTGTCAGGAGAACCCAGAGGTGGCCTGGGACATTATCATGTTCTGCCTATGCGGTGCCGTGGGTCAGAATTTCATCTTCCTAACCATCAGCCGGTTCGGCTCTCTTACTAACACTACCATCACTACCACCCGCAAGTTCATGAGCATCGTCGTCTCATCTGTCATCAGCGGCAACCCACTGTCCATGGAGCAATGGGGAAGTGTTGTGATGGTCTTCTCTGGCCTCTCTTTTCAAATATATCTCAAATGGAGGAGAAAGAAGGGCAGAGACCACAAGGAATAAGCTTGATTCTTATAAGCTCATGCTGATTTGTAGCTTTAATTCGGACACACTTGTTGCTGGGTTATTGAGGAGATCATAGTTATAGCCCATTGGAAATTTCGGAAAAAAATTTACATGGTTAAAAAAAACTGTATGAAATGTGGCAATTGCTATAGTGTTAGCTATTTAAAAATGGCTGGGTAGTTTATGTTCAAGTGGGGAAAGATGCAATGAATTGTGTTGCATTTGAGAGGTAGATTTGCATGGCGCCCGTGTATTTTTTGTTATACGCTGTCATAAGGAATACTAATATCAAATGGCTTTTCGGTTCTCTGCTGCTGAACTCTTTGGGGCGCAGAGCACCCCATCACACTGTATGGTTGTTTTGCATACACCTGTTAGACAAGAATTGATCAAAACCAGTCACTGCTTGAGGGATCCATTGGTAGTTTTGAAACTGAGCAGAATTTAATTGTGTCAAATTTGAGAGTGGAGCATTCCCAACAAGAGGGACCCTTTGTGGAGATTTGCCCTCTGAGGATGAATATCAAACGAAGAGGGGTGGGGTTGGACACTTTGGGTCCGGTCTGGTGGGCATCTATTTTTTAAATGCAAATTGGTACGACAATGCTGGCGACAACCTACTTCTGGAGAAATTTCGACTGAAACTTGTACTTTGTACCTAGCCGCTGGACGTTATTGAAAGGATTATGCAGGCACCAAAGACTAAACAACTTAGGATTGTCACCCTGTTGTGGAGATGGTGGGATGACAGGAATAAAGTCAATTCAGGTGAAGGACAGGCGAGTATTAGCAATGTGGTTGGCACAGTAAATCTCTTCCAATCTGAATTTGCCGTACTTGAGAAAAAAGCCTCTTCGCTACACAGCTAGGAGGAGATGAAATCTGGAGCAAATCAGAAAGTGGCTGGAGCTCACCGCGTTAACGAAAGCTCTGCTTTTCGTTTCACCAAAAAAAAATTCAAAACCTCTCGTCCCCCTGTTGGACAAATGTCTAGATTGCCAAATATCCAACCCTTTTTCCACCTTTTGAACAACAGACTCCATATTTTGATGGCAGACCTAAGTACTTCATTGTTAGTAAACCAAATTTACAATTGAATAGATTAGCAACGCTAAGCTGCTCAGGCTAATCAAGTCTCAAAACCAATACCTCACTTTTGTAGTAGTTGAGTATTTTATGAATAATGGTCGTAGTCGATTTCATGCCAGACATCTCGAAACAGTAAAAGAAACTTCAGAGCGGTATGTACTTCATCTCTTGATATATGCAAGGCAGCACAATGATAGTGAAGATGGTTTTCTCTTTTACATTCCACGTAATCTAGAGATAACAATAGAAATATTTTAGTATATCTCTAGCAATTAATGATTGCATATGTCCAAAAATATTTAGTTAGTAAAACTAAATTAGAATATTGTCAAAGATGGTTGGAAAGAATCCAACAAACATTTTACAAATAATAAATACTGAAAACAAGAGAAACACTAAAGCTTGGTGGTAGGGTTTAGAAGAGCCAAATAAAGGAAAAATATAGAATTAAGGCACGTCATCCGATCCTGAGACAAGAGCCCCCCAGACCCAAGACCACTGGGCGTGTCTCATTTTCAACGATAGTGATCTCTCGACAGCAACATCGACCCCTGATCACGGCTTGTATCTATGCCCTTCACCACCTTCACCTCGCCGGCAATAGGGACTTGGCTCATCGGCCTTCCGAGGAAGGAACGCAAGTCAACCTTCCAAGCGTACTCCATGATCACCATAACACCAGAGCACCTGCAGCCACTAATACCATAGGACATCCATTGATCAAAGGATCCATCCCTCCTAATAAAAGGAGTGAAATCAAGAGCACCGGACATTTGCAGCCCCAAACCTTGAAAGTTGCTATCCATAAGAAAACTTAGCATCGACAGGGGGAGGCGCCCACGCACTCAAGCGTTGGCCTCCTAATCGAGTATTGTTAGCTTGGCCACTGTGAACCCCATTGCCACGAGGTCAACTTGCACCTTTCCGTCAATGCCCGCCAACGCACGGATCACCTCAAGTTCTTTCAACATGAGTGGCTTCTTGTACATCTCCAGGTAGGTCATCATCTTCTTCTTCGCGTCCTCCTCTCCATCAGTCTCCTTCTCCTTCCCCTGTGGTAACACTCCAAAAGCCTTCGTCAACCTATGTCTGCATGCTTGGCCGCCTGAAAGGACCGAGATGCCGACTAGAGGGGGGTGAATAGTTGGCTTATAAAATTTCCCCTTTTTAGTCTTCTGTTTGAGTTGTCAGATTAGCTTCACAAGTTAATAGTGGACAGCTGTGACACAGGTAGAAACTATGTGTAAAATAACACACAGCTGTCACACAGGTGATAGACACAGGTGAAAGGATAACCTGACACAGGTGCTCTACTTAGACTAACTGTGATACAGGTGCTAGAGCAGGTGAATACAAGTGAATGAAACAGCTGAGTGACAGATGATCACACACAGGTATAAAGATAAACTAGCACAGGTGAAAAGGTAAGCACAGCAGAACAAGTCTAAGAGACACAAGCAAGCAAGAGTAAACAGATAAGCATGCAATACAGGAAGTAAAGGAGACTCAGAGATTTTTCACCGAAGTTCCCAACTCTTTGCAGAGAAGGTACGTCTCCGTTGGAGAGACCACTCCTAAGAGCTGGCCAGCACTGAATCGTGCTTCTTCTCCGAGTACCTGATTTTTCAGGACTCTTCCTTCTTGCTTGTGGAGATCCTTTTGCCTTGCAGCAGGTAGACCTCAGAACACCTTTACAAACTACTGGTTCAACCCACACAAGCTCGGGTGATACCAGCAACTCCTACACCCGTCTAGGAGCAGACAAACTCCAAGAGTAACAGATGATCCAGCAGCAATCTCTTGGAGGAACCTTTGCTCGTGCTCTAGCTCACAAACCCACTCGAACTAACCCTTAGGCTCTCGGCTCTTGTGGAGTGGTTGGAGGCTTTGCAACGGTCGTATGTGAATCACTGATTTGAGCAAGGTTGAGGACAGAGTCCTCCCCTGGTCCCCTATATATAGGGTCCACAGGCACCTGACCGTTACCCTGTTGCCACGTAGGATTAAGTGAGCCATCGGTGTCAACCACCGGTGACACAGCTACACCCTACGCCCAACTGTACCCGGCTCAGGCAGACCGACACCTGGGTCACCGGCGGCGCACACAGGTGAACCCTTAGCTGATAGCAGCACTACTCAGCCCGGTCCTGGCACATGACATGCCCTCAGCATACTTCAAACTCTAGTACCTATAAGGAGAGAACCTCCGACAGACTCCTGACTCAGCAGACCGCCTATCGCAGTGCAGGTACCTTAGCATTTACAAGCTCTCCCCTGGTACAGAGATGTACCTGAGTCATAGAGCGGAAGACCACCTGTGACACAGCTGTGTCACACAGGTGCCTAAGGCTCTAGGGTTTTCACACAGCTACATACTTTTGTTGCAAAGCTATTGACACAGGGCAATTGGCCTCAAAGCACCAATCCCCTTGACCAACACTCTGAGCAATGAGCAAGGTTCCCTTAGACAACTGCTACTGTTTCATCCCTCTTGATAGTACGGGTGGTTCCTATGGACTCAAAGAAACTAGCAAATCTAGGCTTCACCTGCCACCAACTGAAGTCACGGCCCTTGACGCATCAAGCCACCATCACCCTGCTTGCAGCTCCCTGCACAGCACCGGCTTCTTCTCAGCTGTGGCACAGCTCCCTAGCACAGCCATCTCTTTGTCCTTGAAACCACCTTGTACCCTTTTTGGTGGCCATCCTTCTCTGGATAACCCTTCTTCATGGAACCTGTAAGATCTGCTTACACTCAAATGTAAACATTAGATTCCAGTTTAGGTTGCCATTAACCATCAAAACCATGTTGGGGCCTAGATGACCTTTCACCGCCAGGATATTGCAACTCTTGTTTTTCTTATCCAAATGTTTGCTACGTCGCTCCACACAAGGAGCACTCTCCACCTCTACCTGCGTGGGCGCTGGAGTCCCAAGAAATGAGCGTGGCCCTGCGGGAGTAACCTCGTTGATAAGCTCCTCCATCATGACTAGTGGCGCATCCTCTTGTATCACACCAGCATGCCTTCCATCAGCTCCGCACTTCGTACACGCGCTAAAGCACCACATCCACAACCATGGGATCAGAGTGCGCACAGTCGACACATTGGTTGAAGCCACCTCCTCAACCATGGGATCATTGCACGCCTCCTCACCTAGGGGACCTCTAAAGCTCAGTCCCGCGTCGCCATACCACTCCAAGGAGAGGACGCAGCCCACAAGGGTGGCTTCAAACAACATTGGATCAGCATCCATGTCAAGAGCATGTTGCACGGGGCACGCTATCATCATCGTAGAAAGTAGGATCTGCTCAACCAGTGCCCGATGTGCTGGCGCATGCACAACACCCGAGTCTCCCTGAAGCAGGCCACGATGCGGCAAGTAGGAGATCAGGTGCACTAGCGCTTGTCAATCGGCCCAGTCTGGTCACAAGCACCAACTCCACCATAAGAGGTGCTGTGATAGAGGTGCCTATCAAGGGAGGGTGAGCGGTAGCGGCTACCAAGGTCAGTAGGGTTGCTCTGCCCACGACACGTGGAGCAGTGGCTGCGCTCCACGCCAGCACAGCCGATCTGGCCGCAGTGAATCCTGCTGGTGTGGCGAGTGCGGCGGTAGGACCACATTCAGACGAGGTGGCCATTCTTGCTACATTGCAAACACCTTCACTGGGTCTCTGCACTGGGCGATTTTGTGGTCTGAAGCGAAGCACCCCAAGCACTTATTCCAAAATATCTTCTTGAAATTGGTAATTATCCTATGTGGCCTCGTTAAGAAAGCACATTATCAATTTTACACTGGTATCAAGAGCACCACCCATAATATTCTTCCTCATTGTTGCCTTTAGCTGCCCCTGGTAACTTGTTACCAAATGGCTCATCGGATCTTTGAAAACACCAATTTGTTCAATTGTTGTTGACTTTCAAATAGCATTGCGTCTTGATTTAGACTAACTCCAACACGCGCTTCCGTTAAATTAAATAGAGTTTCTTTTTTGTTACTCCTGTGAGTACCAACGAAGACATTGGATGCCACGATTCAGGTAGGCCACGAGTTGATCCCAGAACATGCAGCAATTAAAATCTTAGATATAACATATAGTACAAGTCCTTGGAATAGTTATATTCACACATCTACTTATTGCATAGAGTGTGGATTTGCTGCCCTCGTGGCTATTAAACCTCCCTTCATTCACCGTTAGTTCGTGTTTTGATATTCATATATTTTATGTCTCTACACTATACAATATTGTACTCTCTATGATAAATCAATCTGTAAAGACTCATCTTGTAAATACATATACATATGACCGGTAAAGGTCCTATGAAATGAAGTGATTTTGTTCCACCATTTCTTAGCCTATAGATATATTAAAATAGACTCAAAATCAAAACTTGCGAATTCAACCTAAAATAGCCTTGAATCAAAAATTTTGAAACAAATTTCATCGAAGCTTCATCCTGATAATTTTTATAACTCTTAAATACTCCAGAAAAGCACTAAAAAAGTTTTCAAGTTAATTGAAGTTGAATGGTATATTTAGATAAATGATTCATCAAAATATTTTCCTTTGGACAAAACTGAAATAGGTTAATTAAGTGAACTCACTCTTCTCCAAATTTTGTAAAATTTTATATCTAAGAGTTATTTACATCCCTGAACCTAAGTATAAATTTTTTCAAAATATTTGAAGTGTATTTGAACTTCCTACAGTTCAAACCCTATTTCGGACAGTATTGCATTAACATTTAAATGATAGTCCAAAACACATCATTCTAATCTAAGAAAAATTGTGGAGAATATGAATGTCCTAGACATACTCCATGAAAGTTTTCCATTTTTTCTAAAAAACACAGTTTAAACCCTTTTTGGTCAAACTCTAATTGAAAATAGAAATAAAATAATACAAAAGACAAAACTTCCCCTTACCTCACTGGGCCGGCCTCGGCCCAGTTCTTTGGCGAGGTGGGCCAAAGCCCACCGTCAGCCTCAGCGCTAGTCGCTCGCTCCTCTTCTTCTTCCCGCCTTTACCACAAGCAAAGTGCCCTCGCCTTCACCGCTTTTCCTCTTCCCTTGACTAGCCGGCCCGTACGACAAAGGTCCTTCTCCATGCGTCCTGGTCGTGGACGCGCGTCAATCGTTGGCGTCATTGCTCCTCTTCCTCCATATTTCTTATAAAGCTTACCTTAACCCTGTCGTTCTCTTCTTTATCCTTTTCTTGCTCACCAACAACCCAAAGCCCTCACTACTCCACCTCATCTTCTCCGGCGACCAACTCTGGCAACTCTATCTTCTCCAACCCTGATGACAAATCCCCTCGCCCTGATCTACACCGCAAGCTCACCCCTCCACTCCCCAACCTCGTCTCTCTCTCTCTCTCTCTCTCTCTCTCTCTCTCTCTCTCTCTCTCTCTTTGTGCTCAGGTCCCAGGGAGGAGCTCTCGCATGGTTCTTTCTTCTTCACCTTCGGCTAGATCCACCAAGCCTGCTATCCCTTCTTCCGACACACCTCAGTCTTCAAGTCTGATAGTTTCATCTCCCTGGATCCCCTAGAAACCTTCCCCGACCGTCAGCAACGCCCCGAAGCCGCCCCACCTCTTCATCACCAAGCTCAGTGAGGCGCTACCGCTGCCGATCATCAGAACGACCCTCCCAACCGCCTTTTGCCTAATCGAGCTCACGTCCAACTTCAGGATGAGGCTCCCAACAAGATGTGCTCTTCCTCCCTCTCATTTTCTCTCTGTTTCGCCCACGCCGATGCTCCACTCTTAGTCGTGCCGATGAACCCTCACCGCCGGAGCCAGTAGAGCTGCCTGGTTTGACTGATCGGACCGACCGCTCGGAGCGGTCAGACCGTTGGCTACAGCTAGTACAATACAACCGTTATCCATACGGTTGGAATGGTCAGACCGTTACTGTATGATTAATTAGGGTTAAACCTTAATTAATGCGCTGATGTATCAATGACACATGAGACAACTTCGGTTAAAATCTATTTAAATGCAAACCTAAGATCATTAGTGTATGACACACTGAACCCACTACATAATTGACAGAAAAATAAAAATGGGAAAAGGAAAAATTTATGATAGTGGATCCCTTTTGTCATTGACACCTAAAATATTGAAGGTATTTTGATTTAATCTGAGAATATGACATGTGGGTCGCACTGTCAATTGTACTAGTAAATGTTGACCAGTCAGCCTTGACCAATGGCCCCTACATGTAATTCTTAATAGCTAGACCCTAGCTAAGTACAAAAAATTATATATTTTTTCTTTATTGAGAAAAAGACAGAAAATACTAAGAATTGATAAAACTTGTAAAATTTGTAGAAAATACATATGAACTTCAAATGAGTTCATTTATTTTGTAGATTCATATTTTAATGTGTAGACTTAATGGTATAGATTTCATTCATGTTACTATTATGAAAAATTTGAAATTCACAGATTGATCTCAAACCTTAAGATTTGAAATGCAAACTTAAAAAATTATATCTTTAGCTCTACAACTCCAAATATGAAATCAATTGCATTAGCTGATTGCATTTCCTAAATTTTAGACTGCATTTCATGAATAATATCATATCTTATTTTGCTGGTATTGATTGAATGTCTTTTTGTCATTTTCCGGTGTTTCAGTATTCTTGTCGATAGAACCGGGCACCAAGTAATTTTATGAAAGTGATCCTTAGTGTGAACAAGGGCATTACCAACAAGGCAAGCTCTGGAAAGCTCAGTAATATTCCTAATTGTTTATGTTATGGTTGAGAATAAGTTGATATGTTGGTTTACTTATAATTCCATGTTGATGATTGTGATGATGATATCACTAGCATGATTATGGTTTGAATGTAGATCATGACCCACTGGTCATGACATTAATTTAGAATAATAAACTATGAAACATAATAAGTAAGATGTGAGAGCTGGAGTATTGCCTTCATAGATGGATCGATGGGCGAGGTGAATGTGTTCAAGCCAGTTGTTCTCTAGTCAATGCCAGTGTCATGAAGTTTTACCTGTCACATGTGGTGGAAGTGTTATGCGTGAGTGTCGGAAAGTCATAGCCGGCTAACTATGAACTTACAACACTTTGAAGCACTTCTCGATTGGTCAAGTCTTTGTTGACTTGCTCAAGACATTGGCTAAGTCTTGGTTGACTAGACAGATGATAAAATTGAGTCTTGATTGACTTGATGTGGTGATTATGTATGAAATTTTGGTTAATTTCATAAATCTACTGATCTGAAATGAGATGGCTATGATGAATGCATATTTATATTGGTTTAACAATTCTTGTTCGTGACATGCTTAAATGAGTTAATGATGAAACACTTGTCTAGTCCTTTAATTCTTGTTCATAGCCATGCATGAGTTAATTAGGTGAGCTTACAAAGCATCTTACAAGCACAAAAATATTTAAGGAATTCAATTCCTAAACTATTGCAGGTGATCACAGCATATGTGAGTTCTACGATGCTAAAAATGTTGATCTGGACGTATAGTTGCATCTTTTGCTCTTATCAATCAATCATGGGTGTTATGGGTGGCTTTTGGAGATGGATATGGCAGCCCTTTGGGGTGTTCTTAAACTTGTTCCACTGATGTCCTTACTTTTATTTTTAATGTGAATGACCCTTGTGTTGTGTCGGCTATAAATTAAATAACTGCCCTATGTATAAAATGTGCTTATATATCTTGTAATCATTTCTTTAGAGTTTTATTGTGGTATGTAAGTTGTTCATGTGACACCCCATACACCATGTGTGTATATCTTTGAAGTGTCTGGGACAGCCGTGAAGAGTAGAGTTGTTCTCTTGATTCGTTGAGCAGGATAGTTTTTGGTTGAGTGCCCGCTAACTGTAATACACTGGTTGGTTAGGCAGGGAATATGCAAGAGCACCGGGCTTTCAAATGACTCACTAGTCTTAGGGCTAAGTTAGGGTGAGGGTACAATTATCGGGCTCCTCTGAGATCATTGTGTTCACCAGACTAGAGAACGGTGCTAAGTCTTCACAGGATTTTGGAATTGCATTTAGTTCTAGTTGTGATGTTGTGTCTTTGCCTGCTTGGCCAATGGTGAATGCATACGACGTGTGGTAATCGTATGAGATGTTGGCCCGATGTCGGACTATCTAACGGTGATGGATACATAAGCTTGTATACACATGTATGTTGGATAGATATTTGGATATTCGGACTATACATTGCATATGAGCAGTTGTAATTCCGGAGCCCTGACACAATCCATATTTAGCTTATCCTAATTCATTTTTATACATGCTAGCCGTTGATAATAAATTAACAATTAAGTGATACTTGAATCCAAATAATATTGATCATGTTTTAGATACGGCGGTACTCTACTTGGATTTATTAAAACGTGTAATAAGAACATGTTACTATAAAGATGATAAAAATACGTGAGTCTTAAAGCACGAACCGACGCTAGATTTAGGGGTGGTATAACCTACTGGGATAGGGATATATTTCCTTTATTGCATATAGATACAACTCTATATACAAAATATTGGGACTGCCCAAGTACTTCTTTGTTAATGAATCAGATTTACAGTTTAATACATTGGCAACCCTAAGCTGCTCAGGCTAATCAAGTCTCAAAAACCAATACCGCACTTTCGTGGTAGTTGAATTTTTTATGAAGGAATGGTGGTAGTTGACTTTATGCTAGACATCTAGAAATAGAATAAAAGAAACTTTATAGCAGGGATGTAGTCCATCTGTTGATATATGTAGACGCATTATCATTTTGCACTGGTATCAAAGGCATCATAAATGGACTAGACTACCCATAATATTCTTCATTATTCCTCCAGCTGCCCCTGATAACTTGTTTCGAAATGGCTCACCGGATCTTTGAAAACACCCAGCGCGACCATACTAGTTTGTGGCTTTCGTATTCAAAAATATAAGAATAAGTGACTTTCATCCAGCGCGGCGGACGGTTGAACGACTTGGTCATGGTGTCGAGCCACTCAGCGTACTTGTACCTACATCGTGATGTACGCTGGCTGGAAGAGGCCGGCCTACAGGACAGCTTTCACAAAGGAAAAAAGTTGAAATGAAACCGGACGAATTAAGCAGTTGCCAAGGAAGAAATCAAGCTTGGCACACGGGTGAAAACCGAGGGGAACATTCCATCCAACTCTCCGGGACCTCCCTTTGTGCTTGGCACGTACGGTAGCTATGTTGTTGTACAAGTGCACTTGTTGAAGATTCTTTTGAACGAAGAAAATACAACTCAGTCAAAATATCCATGCAAGCAGCAAGGGACAATCTAATTGCAACGACGCATGGAAAAGATTGGAATGTAGTTAACTAATTCCTAAATACTAGTTTAAAAAATCTTAGATATTCTTTTTGCGATTATGAGGAAGACGTACATGTTAGAATTGACGAAGATCAAAATAAATCATAAATCTCTCTAGATTTTTAACAATATGTCTAAATATATGCAAATATGAGTACCAACATTTAAATTTAAATTCTAGTGAGCAGAGTCCTGTCCGTCCCCGACGGAAACACAACCCCAACGGAGGGTGTTCTCGTCCTCAACACTTTACAACCTCACCGAGAGGTTGTTCTCGTCCTCAACGCTCTCTTAGTGCAATAGCCTATAACTACCCCAGACTGCAGACAAGTTAATCTTAACTCATCATTCGACTTGATCTTGCATAATTGAAGTTCAATGGAGAGTCCTCCGCCCGCGCCGCATTTTCTGTTTGTCACCACCCCGTTGCAGGGCCATATCAACCCGGCGCGCCGCCTCGCCGCCCGCGTGATGGCGTCGATGCCGAGCGCACGCGTGACCTTCTCCACCGCCGTTGGAGGGCACCGCCTCATGTTCCCCTCCCTGACGTCCCCCGACGAAGAGGCCGTCGACGATGCCGGCATATCGTACATCCCCTACTCCGACGGCTTCGATGAGGGGTTCAGGCCCGAGGTGCACGGCATGGACACCTACAAGGCGCGCACGCGCACGGTGGGGTCCGAGACGCTCTCCGCCGTCGTCGCCGGCCTCGCCGCGCGCGGCCGCCCCGTGACGTGCATGGTCTACGCCTTCCTCGTGGGGTGGGCACCCGACGTCGCGCGCGCGCACGAGATCCCCGCGGCGCTCTACTGGATCCAGCCGGCCACCGTGTTCGCCGTGTACTACCACTACTTCCACGGCCACGACGCGCTCATCGCCTCCTGCGCGAACGACCCCGACGCCACCGTCGACCTGTCGGGGCTGCCGCCGCTCAAGTCCAGCGCGCTCCCGTCGGTCGTGTCCATCACCTCGCCGGAGCACCCGCACTACCTGTTGCTCGACATGATGCGTGATCTCTTCTTGGCGCTCGACGAGTACAAGCCCTTGGTGCTCGTCAACACGTTCGACGCACTGGAGCCCGACGCGCTACAGGCAGTTGCGCAGTTCGAGCTCGTCGCCGTCGGACCGGTTGTACCGGACAGTGCAGCTCCATCGAGCACAGACTTGTTCCGGCGCGACGACGGGAAGGCGTACATGGAGTGGCTGGACACGAAGCCCGCACGGTCCGTGGTGTACGTGTCGTTCGGGAGCGTCCTTTCGATGAGCAAGCGGCAGGAGGAGGAGACGAGGCGCGGCCTGGAGGCAACCGACCGGCCGTACCTGTGGGTGGCGCGCAAGGGCGCCGACGAAGCTGCAACCTTGGACGGCGGCGACAGCGGAGTGCGCGCGCAGGGGGTGGTGGTGGAGTGGTGGCGACCAGGTGAAGGTGCTCTCGCACCCGGCGGTGGGCTGCTTCGTGACGCACTGCGGGTGGAACTCGACGCTAGAGAGCCTCACGTGCGGCGTGCCGATGGTGGCCGTGCCGCAGTGGACGGACCAGCCGACGGTGGCGTGGCTGGTGGAGGCATGCATGGGCGCCGGCGTGTGCGCTCGGGTGGACAGCGAGGGTGTGGTCGTGGGAAGCGAGCTCCAGCGGTGCATGGAGACGATCATGGGCGACGGAGAGGCCGCGTCGGGGATCCGAGCACAGGCGGAGCTCTGGATGGGGCGGGCCAAGGAGGCGGTCGCCAGCGGCGGGAGGTCAGAGATGAATCTCCGAGCCTTTGCGTCGGAGCTCTGCCGTGACTTCAACGACGCATGAGGACGGTCAGCGCGCCGGTGATGTTCGTCCAGAAGGGACATTCGATCTGCGCATTGAACGCCGCAATAATAATTGGGTTCCTATCGTACCATGACGTCACAGTGACGGCATATTCGATGTTTTACATGTTTGTTCGGGCAAGTGGAAGTAACTGTCGATCTGTTTGTGTTTAATTGCCGTACCATGATACCGGACACGGGCTAGGTCGTGCGCTGACAAACGGACAGTAGCAAGATGTATATGCTGCTGATTTACTGCTTCCTCGGATTAAAAAAATTGACGTCTTAAATATTATTGTAGTATTAGATACTCTCTCCATCTACAAATATAAGGCGTATATACAATTTTAAGTTTAACTTTAACCAACAATTAAACCAATACTATTGAATTATATGGCATAGTAGTGGTATCATTGGATTCATATTCAAACGTATTTTTAAATAATATCACTTTTTATTATATAATTTAATATTATTGATTTAATTATTGGTCAAAATTGAATCTAAAATTCCGTGCACGCCTTATATTTGTGGACGGAGGGAGTGTTACTTAAGTATTTAAAATATAACTTTAACTACTTTATTATAAAATATTTATAAAACTTAACAAACTATGATATTATGAAAATCAATACATGATTTCTAAATGTTCACTCTAAATATTTTTAAAACTATAAGTAGTCAAAGTTTCTAAAATTTGATTAGATTTTTATCTAAAACATCACTTTTTTGAAACGGAAAAAGTAGCAGTTAGTCTGCTAGTGCTTGTAGAGACATGCACGGCACAATCCAAGTAGTTGGATGGTTAGAAGATCTGACGTGGATTGATTTACTAAGAAAATTTTAATAAACTGAAGTCCATGTAGCATTCTGATAAAGATGGTTCCTGGCTCGCTATAGGTTAAATGGCGTTCGTCACCTTGGTGATATGCAATAAGCATAGATGTCGTCTAAAGAGGGATAAATAAGTATTCTAAAGATGATTACAATCCAAATCAGTTCTCAATGTAGAATTTAACTGAGTGGATTTTCAAAAATCTAAATCCTAAAAGGGTTTAAACTTAACCAAGTGCAATAATATCCTAAATCTATGGCAACACATACAATCTTAGAGAGTCAAGCAAGCAAAATAATTTTTACATAAAATTAATTGCACAAGTAAGATTATAAAAAAGTAAGGAAGATAAGGAACATAACTTATGTTTGTTCTCAAAGTTCGGATATCCAACGATATCCTACGTTTTAGTTGAGGAAGCTTGTGCCAACAAATAAGTTGGTTCCAAAATGCGTGTTTCCGTCAAGATTCTTGTCTTTAGCAAGAACTGCTCACCATACATAGCTGATCCTCCACCCGAAGATGGTGAGCTCCACAATCACTCATAAGTCCTCGGACCTCTTCACAATCTTCTTGAAGAAATCACGAAGCTCAACTCTACCAAATCATTTAGGAAACGGTGGTCTCCAAGAGTAATAAGCTCTTGGACTTCCACACGGACACAACCGATGCGGAGAGCTCAAACTGGTGCATCCAATGCAATCGCCAAATGTAACACAATGTACAAACTTCTCTCACACCTCACCAAGTGCAACACATGTCTTAAAGGTTATTAAGTGGGAGAGAGGAACAAGAAGAAATTAAGAAATGACCCTCAAAAACAGTAACTTTCTCCTCAAGCTGACCAATGGCTACTTATAGTCCACTCTAAAAAACTAGTCGTTACATACTTTCTATACAAAATTGGAGGTTCTGGAACCAAACTCAAAGGTTCCGAGATTCAAACCAATGGCTATATTAGCGTGGATTGAGAGGAAGCTCGGAGGTTCTGAATTTAATCTCGGAGGTTCCAAGATTTAAAAGTCTCAGCTGAAACACATTTTTAGGAGGCATTCTCGGAGGTTCCGACTTCAAACTTGGAGGTTCCAGGATTCAAACTCGGAAAGTACAACACCTAATCTCAGAGATTCTGAGTTTAATCTTGGAGGTTTCGAGATTACAAATTTCAACACAGCGAAAAACTGCCTAGAAGGCAAACAGTTGATTTGTTGAGGAATTTCTTCTCCTCGATGAAACGACACAACCGAGTCATTAAAAATCAACAAAGGAATTGTTGGAACGCACAAGATTCAAACCAAGATCAACAAACACGATGATGCAACTTATGCAAAGGTTTGAGCACTCGACATGTGACTCGTTCAAACTACTTAGGATCCCTTCTTTTTGGCTTAGGCTTGTGCAGAAACCAGCGTCAACTTAACTATGGTGGGAGAAAGCTCTGATAAACTATGACCCTCTTCCTTTCAACGTCTGAGATTTAAGCTTATTTGCGGTGATGAATGATGCAATATCTGTAATACCCTTGGATGTTTAATTGTTATTGTTCTTATGAACTATTTTACCATGCAATTGATGAAGAAAATAAATCTCGCACATAAAGGAATGCTAAATTTAAAGCATACACATACACATACACATACACCAATTCCAAAATTTTCATCACTGCATACAAGCAAACATGCATTCCAAATTTTTGCATCATGTAAAATTGGTCGCTGCCTAAATATTCTAAAAATTACTCAACATGACAACATCATTCTAAAAATTATACAACACCATACACATACAACATTGCATAGCTTATCGTGCATACAACATCATTCTAAAAATTACACAGCATAATTTGTGTATCACAATCTCAGTACATGACATCGAATAAATGCAAAGAAAAAACTGTGCATAGGAGGGTGGGCCGACGAGCTCGGGAGGAGGAGGGCGGGTTGGGACGCCGAGGAGGAGGAGGACGGGCCGAGGAAGGATGAGGGGATTTAGTAGAAATTTTTTACGACGAACCAATCTAAACCAGCAACTCGACATGACTAATGTAGCAAAAAAATAAACAATGCAAGAACAACGATGAAAATTGTGAGGCTCAGATTGGTTTAGACAAAGGATGAATTCTTTTGTTGATTTTCGTCTTAGTGGACATAGAAAAAAAGATCAATCTACTACTACAGAAAAATAATAAGTTTCTCACCGAGCAACCTGATTTGCTCTAATACCACTTGGTAGAACTTTGGGTGTCACGATCTTTTGATGAGAATATAACTATAAATTTGGTGGAGACGACTTTAATGATTCAACTACACCATACGATGATGATGCACATTAGCAATCGCTAAACCAACTCCTATAGGTTATTGATGATGCTAGAAGCACGGTCAACTTGAACATGAGATTCTAATCTCTGCAAGTAATCGAAGAACAAATAAGAATTATGATAATAGCATCTAAATTACAAATATTGGATGAAGTACTAGATAATTTGAGGTTCTAAAAAGCGGTCTTGATAAATAGTCGTTGGACATAATCGACAGACTCAAAGTAAAAGCGTGGCTGACTTTAACTAAACTAAACTCCACTATTTTTAAAAACTCAAAGGTATTTATGAGGACCAAGGGGAGGACGTGGGATGAGAGGATTTTGGCCAAGGGGCGTAAGAAACCCCTATGACTCTTTTGGACTCATTTGTGACCTATTTTCTTACAAGGTTTAAGCTTAGGTTGACGTGGCACAACACAAGAGCTCTATTTTGATTATGCTAAATCTTTCTAAATGTTAGAAACATAACATGAGTGTGTGATATATTCATGTAGGTGTACATTCATGCCACACTTCATCTTCATCTGATGGAGGCATGGCTTGCTTGTAGAAGGTAGCGAGCAACGAATCAATTTCATACATAATTACGTCGTTATTTAACTTAACCATTATGTTGCTGCTCGAAATATTATCATGTATTTTGTTCCTAAATATAATAGCAACACATTTGTCTAGCATAAAGTTTAAAAAATTAGAATTAATTTTCTACGAGCTCACTTAATAATTCATATATGCTACTACTAAAATTAAGACTAGAAGAGCAGCAAATGTGGTCATAAGATCATATTATCGTCATCCTTCCACATGTGGCTGCGTCGAGGCCGCCGTCCTCCTCCCGCGTGGCTACGTCGAGGCCGCCGTCCGCTCCATTGTACTACATCGAGGCTGCCGCGACCCTGCGTCACTGCGTCGCTGCGTCAAGGTCACCCGCTGCTTCCGCTTTGCTCTCGGATCTGTGCACCACTCCAATACTTTCCCGTGTGTCTAGATGTAAATGGAATTGAATGGATTTGTTTGTTCTTTGTGTCTAGCTGTGAATGAATCTTGTCTTCGTAGTAGACTGTGAGTGGATTGTTTGATGTATAGCTACCGAATGGACCTTGTTTTCGAATGGATCCGTAAACCTCTGTAGCAGTTTGTTAGTTTGAGCACTGTATTTCTGGCCTTCAGGCTATTGCGTCAGGCCGAGCTCGGGCTTGCTCGTTGCATAATTTTTGGGCCTTCATGCCAGCCTCGAACTTGGCTATTGGATGTCGTGCTTTTTCATGCCCGGCCTGAAACTCCATCCGGCTCGAAATATGATCAGGTTTACGCTAGAGGTCGTCATACAAATCTGTTTTGTTCCGTACCGCTCCCGCATGGGTAGGCCGGCCCAAGGCCCACTTACGTAGCGAATATGAGCGGACCCGCGTGACGGCGTGTGAGTTCATTGCTGGACATCCTTTTGCTTTCTGACATTTACGTGCGTACGTGTTGGTTCGGTTTCTTTCTCGCTGCTTTTGTCCCCGTAATTAACTGATATTGTCCTCATCATTTATTCTATGGTATCACAGTGGCGATTGGTTGAGCATTTTATTTTCTCTTTTTCTATTTAGTTTCCATTCTTTTTCCTTCTTCCTCTCTCTTCTTTCTCTCTTCTTTTACTTTTTTTAGTTTCTTTGTTTCTCTGACTACTATCCTTAAATTATTTCATAAGGAGTATTTGAGTTTGTTGCATGCAACCGATAATCCTATTCGGGATGTTTTCGACGAGATCTCAAATCAATACCAATGTTGAATAAATTTTGAATTCATTTTAATCATGGTTATTTTTTGTTCTACATGGTCATTTCATTCCAGCAATAATTTTATTTTTGTTCTGAAAGGCCATTTTATTAAACGTCTTCTAAAATTTTTTTTTAGTACCAAGACGACCAAACACGACCAAACTTTTAATAAAGTAGGAGAAATATACGTTTCAGCACTCCAACATGAAGAAACACGACTAAAAAGACTGTAATGAAAAAAAAAGATCTGCTTCAGCTCTTGGGCTGTTGGTCAGTGCATGCCACGGGGGCTGCCTCGCTACTGACTGGCTGCACCTTTCCTCCCTCCACATGGGCTGGAGCCTGGCAGCGAGCAGTAAAAAGCAGGTTGGGCCAATACACTTAATAAGATAAATTTCTTTATTATGGCATAAAACCACGCTAGGCCAATTAGTTTGGGGCTCGTGGCCGTGGCCTTATGTTTGGGTTCGAATCTGGGTGGAGGCGCAAGGAAACATTTTTAATTTGCTCGAAATAAATTGGGCCGCATTGCGTTGTTGGGCCGCATTGCGTTGTTCATGGGCCTCAGTCGCACGTCGGCCCACTGGGCAATTCCGAAGTATGGATCGTCCGGGCGGTAGTGACGGGGACTCCATACAAATCTTAAATTGACCTTCTGTAGGCCCATTCTCAGGCCCAATTGCAGACTGCCACCCACGTCTGTAGGCGAAAGCCCAGAAACTAAGCAGCAGCAAGCCGCCTCCCTCGGTTTCTCAGCTACTCCTCTCCCAGCCAACCCACTCAAACCCTCTCCCCCTCGGTCTCATCGAAAAACCCCTCCTCCCCCCCTCATATTACTTGCTCTTCTCCGCTCCGAAATCACCATCTTGCACACACACCTTGTGCTCTCAGATCAGATCCCTCCCTCGCCTCGCGCATTCCGCCTTCCCTGAGGTAAGGCATCTGTTTCCTCGTTCTCCGATCCATGCCCAATCTTGGAACCCACCTGTTTGCGATCTGTTGTTTACTGATTCTTCTTGCTCGACGAGATCTTCCGAGCACGGGCTGGACTAACCGCTTCCAGGGAGAGATAATTAGAGATTTGTTGTTTGTGTAGTCTAAACTGGTTCCTTTCTTCGACCATCTTACGGGGTTGTGAATTTCTAGCCCGACAATTACATGCCAAATGCTGTTTCTGGGAGAATTACGCATCTTTAAACCTTGGCCCCCTCGCCGACTTGGGCTTAGCCTCATTCTTGCGGCTAGATTCTTCCTTCTTGTGATATGTTGTGATGATGTTCTGACAAAACAGGCTAGTAGCAGCTGCTAGGACGGACGATGGCCCCTTGTGCAACTGCCGGCGTGCAGATGCTGGCTGCACGCCCCTGCATCTCAACCTCCCAAAGAATGCTTACCTCGAGGGCAACCATCTCCCGGATCGATCCGGCACTCGGCACTAGCAGCTTCACAAGCTGTCCCAGAATCTCCTACTCCAGGCCTCTTGGTTCTTCCAAATGCGGTGGTGTTGCTGTAAGAGCAGTGTCAGGAGAAAGCAGCTCTCAGGGGCTACCCATTGATCTTAGAGGTAAGCGAAGTCAAGAAAAAGGTTGTGATGACAATTATGTTTGGTAATTCTGTGCATGTAAAGTAAAATTCTATAATTCCACTATCCGCATATAGTTGTAGTTTTATTTGAATTTTATCAGTTCGGGGTATTCATATAGATTTAGTGCGCTAGTAGTTATTATCATTCACCTGTCAGTATCTGCCACTCTCTTTCTAATGTGGTCAGATTTGTGCATACCACTTCAAATGATTGATTAAATTCCATACTTTATTCCTTATAAAGTTTGACATGAAACTGATAGCCACGAGATGCTGATGGGCGTAAAATACTTTTAGGTGAACTATAATAAAGTCAATCCTCGTTAAGCACATGAATCGCAGGGTATGATATACTCTGGAGTTTGATGACTTTGGCATCTGCGTGATAAAACTGAACCTTCTATTGAGTATAATTCGTTATGATCCTGAGTAAAAAAGTTATCTCGCATCTGCAACTACTGAAAATAAGGTTTCCTGGTGAGTATTGTATAATTGATGAGTATTAAACTACCAGTGGTGGTCATACTTTGACAATATTGTTAGCGGGCAGCCTCTTACAGCATCATATGAAGTATAGTTTGAAAGAAACCTAGATATGACTAACTATGTGATAAATAATAATCATAATATCTCACTGTGTGTTCATGAAAATATTCCCTTTAGCTGTTTTATTGCTTGCTTACCAAAATGGTCAAAGATAAATTGCTCTAATTAGATGATCTGAAATTGGTAGTCAATTTACTACGCAAGGAACTCCAAAAGTTTATAAAATTTAGAGGATGTTGCATAGTAACTTTGACTACTGATATCTTTTTAAATATTTACATTAGATACTTGAAAACCATATTTGTAGATTTGTCTGAAAAACTACTTTCATAATATTATAATTTTGTTGGGTTTTATAAATTTCAGTATACTACAATAGAAACTAGCGATCCAAGTTGCTTTCTAGGAACCATGCAGATGTCCAAAATGACAAGTTTTAGAGAACTGGAGGGTAAGGACTAAGTAGTTACCTCATATAGTTTGATTTGTTGGCATGCATAAACAAAGGATAGTGCATAAAGTAAATAAAAAATATGCGGAATAGAAGCAGAAAATGGTGCTGAAAGAGAAGCCCTCCAACATGAATGGTGAATGTGGATGAAATTCTTCTGAATCAAAATTTCCTTGTGTTGTCATAATTAGTCTTTGCATAATCCAAATAACAATACTTGTATTTGTCTTGTCATTTGGCATCTCACTGATCATGTCATCTGTGAACATAAAATAGATCCTGTTATATTAATCGCAAGAATTGCTGACATTATGAAAATGAGGTAAACAAGTCTAGTTCAAGTTCGTTTATAGCAAAGGCCAAAGGCTTTCCAGATTATGAAATATACAATGGTACTCATGTTCTCACATTAAGAAAGTTTGCAACTTATTTATTTTTAGTGAAACTCAATCTGATCTGTACTATAGCGCCTTCTTGATTATCATAATTTCTCATTTAGGTATGATCTTTCAGGTAAAAGAGCATTTATTGCTGGAGTTGCTGATGATAATGGCTATGGCTGGGCAATTGCAAAGGCTCTTGCTGCAGCTGGTGCTGAAATTCTTGTTGGTACATGGGTGCCTGTATGTTAATCTGACCCTTGCTGTGTATATCACATTTGAAGCTTTTGTTGATAAATTATCTCATGGATAATTGTACCTTTGGCAGGCACTTAACATATTCGAGACAAGCCTGAGGCGTGGAAAGTTTGACGAATCACGAAAGTCCGTACTATAGTTCTAGATAGTTTCCATGCATTTCTAGTTTTATTTGGTGCACCATAGTATATTTCTGAACATCATTTAGCAGTAGTCTGATTTGCTGTTGTTACAGGCTGCCTGATGGATCTCTTATGGAGATTGTTAAAGTCTATCCACTTGATGCTGTGTATGATTCCCCTGATGATGTTCCTGAAGATGTAATGTTCTTCCTTTTATGTATGTCCTTGTTTAATTCCTGATGGCTTTATGATGAACATTGTATTTCCCTATTTTAGGTGAAAGCAAACAAAAGGTACGCGGGATCATCAAATTGGACTGTGAAGGTCTGTAGATGCAGACCATCTATCTACCTAATTGCTAAACTTGCTTCAAAATAACATTATGCACAATATTATTAAGGGTGGTAGTGTAATGAGTGCATGTTAGGATTACAAGGGACACAGCTCTAACTAGGGAGCATATAGGGTGCACTAGCACCCTTGAGGTGCGCTAGTGCACTTGGTCACCCAAAAATTCTGAAAGAAAATTCATGACATAGACATGACATGCATCTATCATGCCACAAAATTTCAAATCCAAATTCAATCCACAGATCAAGAAAATAAAAAAAACAAATCTGACTGTGAATAATACCAAATTGAAATCTGGAGTGAGCATTGCCCCATGGGTACTATTCACAGTCGGATTTGTCTTTTTGGTTCCTCGAGCTATAGATCAAATATGGATTTGAAATTTTTGTGACATGATAGATGCATATATTATGAATGTTGAAAAAATAATTCGAAAATCTTCATGACTTTTTAAATGGTGAATTGGGGCCTAGTGCACTAGTACACCTAAGGGTGTGAGAGCACCCAATATGCCCCCTCGAACTACCACTTATATCTTATCCCCTTCAAACTCAATGCTATTGCATACACCTTGAAATGCAGGGAATGTTAAGGTTAGTGTAATAGTGTGTGTTAAGGGTATAAGTGGTATCGTAGTTGTAGTAAGGGTTTTGTCTCTTGTAGTCCTATATTTTATCCCCTTGAGCCTCATTGCAATACAAGTTACATTTGTGGTATCTCTCCTAATTTAACAAATACAACTCCCACAATGGGATATTTTTGTTTTGGGTTAAATCTTTATATGCCCCTGCAAAGTTGAAAATTATCCCATGTGTCTGTGACATGCGGGCCGCCCTGTGTCTATGACATGTGGGCCTAAGAGCATATAAGGGTTTAACTTCTTTTGTTTGTAAGGGCATATAAGGATTCACACCTTTTGTTTTACAATAGCTTTAGTGTTTGACTAATGTACAGATCTCTTCATTCAACAGGAAGCTGCTGAATCAGTCAGAATGATTTTGGTAGCATTGACATTCTTGTGCATTCTCTTGCCAATGGTCCTGAGGTACTCCCTCCCCAACTCTCCCTCTTTCCCCCTCCATCTCCCTCTATCTCTCTATTTTTGTGTTTGTGTGTGCATGCATGCACGTGCATGACACTGTGCTCAATATTTATGTAGCACCTTCGCTGAAAGATCACCTAACTTTATGCTTGAAGGTTACAAAACCTTTGTTGGAGACCTCAAGAAGCGGGTATCTTGCTGCAATTTCAGCATCCAGTTACTCCTATGTTTCTTTACTTCAGCACTTCCTTCCTATTATGAATTCAGGTAATGCACATGTTTCTCACGACATGCTGGCATTTATACAGTTATCTTGAGCGCTAATGTGAATTATAAGTCAGAAGTGCTTGGCATGGCCAAATCCAGAACCATTCAATATACTTTGAGACGTGTGCATGTTTTGTCGTCTTGTGTTTGAATTTTGAATCTATCCTCTAGCATGAATATCAATGCAATTTGCCAACATGTGCGATATAAATTTACCGGGGACATGCCATGTCGGCATAAAATCCACTTTCCTAGGATCAGACGATCTTTTCCTGCTTGTTGTCTTGTTATAGTTTTATTGTGCCAGTGCATCATAGTGGTGATGTTGTTTACTTAGCTTGTATAACATGTCTCATGCATGGAACTTTCAGGTGGACATCAATGCTGAAAAATCATCTTTCCCTTCCATTAACTCTGCTCAACTTCTTTAATAAAATAATTGTTCCAAGACAGAACCCCATAGCCATTTTATTGGCACTGCTTCATGAGTTCATATATTTTCCAGGTGGTGCTAGTATCTCACTAACATACATTGCATCTGAAAGGACAATTCCTGGGTAAGTATTGTTTAAAGATTTATGGAGATAAGCAAATTGTCAAGCTATCTTTACTTTCCTGTGATTATTTTGATGAATTTTTTATTGTAGATATGGTGGTGGCATGAGTTCAGCTAAAGCAGCTCTTGAGAGTGATACAAGAGTATGATCTTCATGACGATAATAATGCATATTTTCAAGCATGAATTTGTTTTGCATGAATATTGTTATTTGTAACTTTGTTTTCTAAACCTTTGTAGGTACTTGCTTTTGAAGCTGGACACAAAGGCCAAATCAGAGTTAACACCATATCTGCAGGTATCCTTCTTCAAATGAAGCACTGTTTGTGTAGCTGACTCATCTTGGAAGAAAGCTAGCAGCATAAGATCGTGCACTGAAAAGTGCACTTTGTACGTGTTAGGTGTATGGTGAAGGCAATGGAAATGAATGAATTTAGTAATTGTTTAAGAAATTAATCAATACTTTCTTGGATTGTTTTTGTCAAGCTATTTCTACATGTTATAGTTACATTACTCTTACATGCTAATCTGCTTTGTTGACTGATACATATGCTATGCTTTTCCTGTGAATATAACAGCTGCAGAGTGTTAAGGATTATATGACTTTATCTGTTTAGCAGCACTTGTAAGTGTATCAAATTTGCTTCATTGTGATTTATTGGATGTATCTGTAGGTCCTTTGGGGAGCAGAGCCGCTAAGGCAATTGGATTTATTGAGAAGATGATAGAGTACTCTTATGTTAATGCACCATTGCAGAAGGAACTTTTGGCAGGTTAAAATAGCTTTGTTTTTTTCTCTATCTATTATTCACTATCTCCTTTTTTTTTGAAAGGCTATCTCCTTTTCTTTTATTTGAAAAGAGATGCAACTTTTTCTCTGAAATGCCATCTTACAAGGATATTTGCATGCTGAACAGATGAAGTTGGGAACGTAGCAGCATTCCTGGTGTCCCCTTTGGCTTCTGCTATCACTGGCTCGACTGTTTATGTCGACAATGGACTTAATACCATGGGGCTTGCAGTTGACAGCCCTACAGTATCATCGTAGACGTGGTTCTGGTAGATAGATGCATTTTCCTGCTTCATTGCGGCTTGATTCTTGAATAAAGAGCTTAGTTAGTTAGTGTAAGAGCTAATGGCAGGTAAAAGAAATGTGGTTTTCGAAAAAAAAGGGCAGTAAAAAATGTGAGGAACATGGCCATTGAAATAATTTCGACCTGTCCAGTAACACATCTGGTCCATTTCTAATATTGTATCTTGAACTTTTGTCGTTGATAATCTGTTCAGTCTGCCTGATTAGTTCCTTGCTAAACTGTGGTTTACATGTATTGTTTGGATGTTAGGTTCATATTATCTCACCCATGCAATGTCCCTGGAGGCATATTGTCTTAGTAAAGCGCTCACCCACACAAGCACAAATCCATTATGTTGTGCTGATACTGATACACCCACGCAAGCATGGATCAACATGTGGAAAAAATTAGTTGAACTCTCCAGGATGAAGTCAAAAGAAATGACCTCCAGGATATGGACAGATTCACCTTTTCGAAAGATAATCTTCTATATTGTGAACGCTTATCCTAAACCATAATAAGAAATGCGCATATCAATGGACTTCTCTAGGCCCAATGTATGCTCCCTCCCAATATAAATATGAGATAGGCTAGATTCATATATGCACACATCTTTTTATGAACAAAAATAATGTATACATGAAATGACAATGGTAACCATCATCATTTCCGAACATATAAATTAGTTCTCTTGAATACACAATGGATTCTCTTACATGCGATTCAACATGTGGATGCCCGGCAAAAAAAAAGTTACCCCGCACAAGAAAAGACTCAAATGTGTGGACATATTATCTGCAGTTCAAACGACTTATATTTGCAATCAGCGGGTAGAGTGTAAATCATAGCTATGGAATTAACTAAGTTCATAAAGAAAATATGACTGGACCATACAATCAAATTTCCAGATCTGAAAGGAGGAAAGTATGGCTGTACCATCTGATGCGCAGTACTATTTTTCTCCTCAAGGATCGAACGATCGCATCCGAGATGAGCTAATTTGACCAGCCAGACGGTAACCAGTATACAAGTCACACTTCTACGCCACTACTGACGCCTTCCACGAACACCATCAGATTGCGATCCGACGAGCCACCTTTCCCCAGAGCCTCCGCGACCGCCCGCTTCCACTCCCCCGCCGCGCACCGCGCATCCTCCCCCTCCCGCATCACCTCCTCCACGCGCCGCCGCACCTCCGCCGCGCGCAGCACGCCGTCGCTGCCCACCTCCGCGCGCGCTCCGATGCGCCACTGGCGCTCGACAAGCCAGGCGTTCATCCGTTGGTCCGACAGCCGGGGCACGCACACCATCGGCACGCCACACGCTACACTCTCGACCACCGAGTTCCACCCGCAGTGCGTCACGAAGCAACCCACCGCCGCATGCGAGAGCACCCGCACCTGGTCGCACCACTCCACCACCACGCCGTTCTCGAGCCGCGCGTCCATCGCCTCCGCCGCCTCGGCTTCCTCGAGCTCCGCCATATTATCCTTCCGGACGACGCAGAGGTACGGCCTCCCGCTCTCCTCGAGGCCGAGGAGCAGTTCGTCGAGCTGCTCCCTCGCCATCCTGGCCAGGCTCCCGAACGAGACGTACACCACGGAGTTGGCCGGTTTGGCGTCGAGCCACTCCATGTACTTGGCGTCGACCTGCTTGAAGAGGCCGGCCTCGTCGCCGGACGGGAGCACCGGACCGATCGGGAGCACGTCGTAGGCTCCCACGCCGGCGAGCGTGCTCGCCTCGAGTTCTTGGCACGTGTTGATGAGCACGGTGGCTTTAGGGGTGTCCATGTCGATGGTGTCGAACAGGTCGCGGATCGTGGTGTAGACGCTGTGGAAGTAGTCGGAGGGGTCGGTGGACTCGGTGATGAAGGACGGGAGGTCTCGGACAGGATGCGGCGGGAGGCCCGGGAGCTGCACGACGAAGGACGGGTCGAGGCGATGGTCGTCGATCACGGCGCCGGCGTGGCCGTGGAAGTAGTGGTAGTAGATGGCGAACACGGCGGCCGGCTGGATCCAGTAGAGCGCGGACGGCAAGCCTCGCGCCCGCGCGACGTCGACCGCCCACGGGAGGAGGAGCGTGTAGACGACGCGGGACACGGGGCGGCCCCGCGCGGCGAGCGCGTCGACGAGCTCCCCGACGCTGCGCGGGCCCGCGGCATGGAAGGACGCCATGTACTCGGTGAACGCCGTGGGGTCGTTGCTCCTCCGCGCGTATCCGCTATCGGTGCCGTCCGAGAACGGGAGGAACTCGAGGCGGCCATCGTCGCCGCCGTCGGGCGCCTCCGGTTCCCCCGGGAACATGCGGCGGTGCGCGGCCGCGGTGGTGGAGAATGTGACGAGCGCGTCGGGTGCGGCGGCGAGCAGGCGCCTGGCGAGGCGGAGCGCCGGCGCGATGTGGCCCTGGAGCGGGAACGTCAGCACGAGGAGGTGCGGCCGCGGAGACATGTCCTCCGACTCTCGAGTCTCTGATGTGGTGAGGGGCTTTCACTGAACTCCAGCAGTCCAGCTCGATATCACTCGATCGACAAGCAAGCGATTTATCGTGTGGTCAGGACCGTGCTCACGTTGTCAAGTGTCTACAGCCTCATCGCAAAAACAGAGCGTCTACAGCTAAAGGTGGCCACATGGGCCGGCCCGGCACGGCCCGTTTATAAAAAGGTCTGGCACGGCCCAGCCCGTGTAGGCCCTTTTATAAAAGGGTCGTGCCGTGCCGGCCCGAAGGCCGCAGCTCGGGGATCAGCCTAGCCCGCGACTTAAAAAGGCCGGCCCGGCACGGCACGGCTGCGGGCCGGCCCGCGTTCAAGGGGCAAACGCCAGATCATATGGCGTTTGGATAGAGGGTAAAAACGCCAGTGGGTACGGCGTTCCGAGTGACGGCTGTGGGCCGGCCCGCGTTCAAGTCTCAGGGGGGGCAAACGCTAGACCAGATGGCGTTTGGGTAGAGGGTGAAAACGCCAGAAGATACGGCGTTCGGATTGAAAAAAATACAAAAAAAATAAAAGGGCCGTGCCGTGCCTGGCCTTAAGGCCTGGCCTCGGGGATCGGCCTTGTTCCGTGGCGGGCCGAAGGCCGGCCCGGCCCTTTTATTCGCGTGCCGTGCCGTGCCCGTGCCGGGCCAAAAATCCGTGCCCGTGGGCCGGCTTTTTTGGCCCGGCCCAGATGGCCAGCTTTATCTACAGCCCACAGAACAACAGAGAGAAAACGTGGAAGATTGCGATGTTGCGTGTGTCCGCGGAATCCAATCTGCTCTGTCCACGAGTAGATCCAAGTACCCAACGGCCGGCCAAACGCTGCGAAGTGAGCAGGCATGGTAGCGAGTAGGCACGTACGGGCCAAATGGCAGCTGATGACCGGCCGGTTTGGACTGGTGGCTGGTGGTGCGCTGATCTTCCTGTCCTCGTACCTTCAGATTCTGCTGGTCCTGTTGTCTAATTCATTACTTCGATCTTGGAGTAAAATTCAACCAAATGCCTCGTTTTCGTTGTTGTTACGAAATTATGCTCCGTGGTGGATATGATTGCTAACTTTCACGATTTAATAATTGTTATATCAATGTGCACAACTATGAACCGATGAAAATATGTAAGAAGTAAATGACACCAATATTTGTTAACGGGGTTAAACAGAATATCTATATCCCCAAAAGTCTTTCTCCAAACGCTCCGACTGCATATATTAACATGCACCGATCACCGTAAGCCTTTGAGTGCCACCGGTCTGACCGCCTCCTCCGATATTGATCCAAAGTTTTGTCTTGGTTATATTTGTGGTGTCCTTTATATGAGACCCTGTTATAAGTGTTAGACTCGAAAACAATAACCGTATTCTCTCCATAACTCCCTCCCCTAAGTTAAATTATAATCTAGTCGCATATATATTCAAGATATATTCATCTGACTATCGAGTTCTTTGTATTTCAGCGTTGGTGATTGGGTGCTCTCCTAAAACAATTAGACGCCCTTATTTCAAGAGGATGCTAACAACAATCAACAGCTAACTTCCATTCCCGAAAAGAAGAGAGACTGCAACGGAGATATCAGGCCTCGTCTGTTAGAGCATGTGTAGTGTGGGGCATTGAGCCGGGACCACGGCTGACGCCGTGATGTGGGCTTCAGGGACACAGCCTACGCTCTTTTCTTTTGGACTTTTTGGTTGGTTTATAGCCTCAAGAAGCCACAAGCAAAAAAAAAGACTGACAACAGAGATAAGCTCTTTCAAAATGCTACTGGGAGCAAGAAGCTGGGGTCTGATAGCTGCCTGAGCTTATGCTGGAATAAATTTTGAAATTTTCCTCATAGTTGATCGGGTAATTATGGTAAACTGCCACTCACTCATCCCCGCTTCCTCGAGCCCACCCCCTACCCTGCACCCCGCACTCGCATCCCATGCCGAGCCTTCTCTGTTCCGCGACCCCAGTCCCCACCACTGGCGCTCCCGTTCCCCTTGTCCTCCTCTCCCGCCACAGCCAGCAGCACCCCCCTCCCCTCCCCCAACCGGCGCTCCCGCTCCCCTTGCCATCCTCCTCCCCCACCTGCCTGTCCCGAGGTCGCCGCGCCGCCGCCCAACCTCCCGGCCCAAATCTCCCCGCCTCCCTCAACCCTTGCAGGTCTCGTGACCGCCCACCGCCGCCAGCGCTCCCACTCTCCCACCGCAACTGCCTGCAGGTCTCAAGGTCGCCCCGCCACCGCCCAACCTCCCGCCGGTCCCGAGCTCGCCCCGGATCTGCTCCACTCCGTGTTCAGTCACCACCGTCCTCCACCGCCTTCCACCGCCCCGAGCAGCTGCCACCGCCCCAGATCCAGCGGCCCAAGCCCCGTCCTCCACTAGCCCAAATCCGGAGTCGGAGCCCGGAGCCACCACCAGCCCTGCCCCGGCCTCCTTCCTGCCCTGACCTCCTCCCTCCTCGACCTACCACCAAGGGCCCTCCTCCACTGGCCCTCCCCCGTCTGCATCCCTCCTCGGCCCTGCCTCAAGCCTCATCCTCCACTAGCTGTCATTCACGGCCGAAGGTAATTTTTAATTTTTGTATTTTTATTCTCGTTATGTCTACTCTTCTCGAATATTATATCAAGCACCTTATCTAGATATGCTCTAATTACAGACTTGCAGTAGATAGTCCTGTATTGTTTCCTCACTTCAGTCAATTCTAACGCTTAGTTGTCGCTAGAACTTGTTGGATAAGAAGTCCTCTGCGGTTGTTTTATTGTCTGGTGTTGGCTTATTGCACGGTCATTGGAAACATCTTGATTAGAAAGCTATTCCTTTTTTGCAGGTCTTCGGAATTTGCAGAGCATCAGTCTCTCATTTACATTGGTCACGGACACTGGTATGAAGATTTCCACGTTGAATTCACTGAAGTCAGTTAATCTTGACAATCGCCTGATAACTGATGTTGACTTAACAGCACTTACAAGTACGTATCGTATGCTATAATTGTGCATATAGTCCTTTTCTGAACTGATTGAAGTAAATAGTAATAATCAATAGTTGGTGCTAATTGCTAGTTGCTGCTAACTTTTGTGGGTAAAGTTGGGCAAATTTTTGTAATTATTATTATTGACATGCTGTTGTGGTTTTATTTCATATGGATCTCGCGTGGCATTTTGTGTTACATTCGGTGCTAGATATTTCATATTTGGTGAGCCTGGTGGTTACCTCAGCTAAGATTTGTGATACGAAGAATAGTTGATTGATAATGTTGCAAGGTTATATGTAAATTTTCCATAGTTATGGACTAATGCTGGTAGTTGTTGTGATCCTGGTTTCGTCTTTGCTTGGTACTAGTTGAAGTTTGATCCCTGGAGGTAATGCATGTCTTACTGGGTTGACTCATCTTGACCTTTCTGGAGCTCGGATAACTGACTACGGGACAAGCTGCTTCAGATAATGCATTTATTTTTTTAGAATTGTGTTTGCTTGTATGATTAGATGTGTATGAAATTTCTTGATATTGGTATGTATGTGTATACAAAAAATTGATATTGATCTATATATATGTGTGGAAAATTTGATATTGGTGCACTGGTGTATGTATTGTTTGACGTGACCCTTCTAAACTTTTATAATTTAGTACTCTATTATATTTAAAATTTATTTTCTTCATCAATTACGTGTCAAAACAGTTGAGAAAAATGATATTAACAATTAAACAGAGCACAAATAACTCCAAAGGGTATTACAGACATTACACCATCCATCACAGTAAATAAGGGTATTATAATTTAGCACTCTATTATGTTTGAAATTCATTTTCTTCATCAATTGCATGCCAAAATGGTTGAGAATAATGATATAACAATTAAACAAAGCACAAACAACTTCAAAGGGTATTACAGACATTGCACCATCCATCACAGTAAATAAGTTCATATCTCAGAAGCTGAAAAGAAGAGGATCAAAGTTTATCAAGGCTCCTCCCATCGGAGTTTCTGTGGGCAGTTAAGCTTAAGTCAGTTTCTGCATAAGCCTAAGCTGAAAAGAAGGGAGCCTACATCAATAGCACCAAGGTGTGCTTGCCGGTGGTGAGAGAGGAAGAGCCCATCGCTTGCTTGTAGATTAGGTAGTTTTTATCTGGTTTTGTGTATTTTTTCTGGATCTCGGTGTTGCGCCATCTTGTAATACATTCTCTTGTGGGAGACTAAGATCTAGCAACTTAGCGCCGGATTTCTGTCATTAGCTTTTCCCATGTTGGCTGCTTCATTGGTGATGCATCTTTATCGTCCTATATAGAAGCTTGGTGCTATGCTTCTCCTCACCGAACTACACTTAGGCAGGCTTCTCCAGATCCAATGTATGCTTTCACGACTGAAGCAGGTCGCTCCCAAGGAGATTTCTCATCTCCGGTTGGTGGAGAACTTCATTTTCTTGGTGGTCTCCATCTCTGTGAGTTTGGCATGTGCTCCTTCATCCTCAATATATGTGAATAATCTTGCCCTTGTTGCTTTTTGATGCTTGTCACCTTTGAGGCTAGTGAATCACCTCTTTTTGACCACTGTGTATCCATCCCCTTACTGCATGTGGCTTCTGGAAGTGGTCGTATTTCGAAGCTCAAGCTCACAGCATCGACGATGCGTGCCGGGATTGAAGGCCTCTATATCATATGTTTCTGGATGCCTTCGAATCTCTGCCTAGATGGATCGCGAGCATATGTCCATGGTGGCCGCCAGCGGATCGTCTGCTATGTGTGAGCTCGGGTGAGAATGGCACGACAAAACACTACCAAAGTTCGGTTGTTCGTCTCTGGCACCATCAACTTCACAGGGGACTACATTGCAATCTGTGGTCTTGATCCAAGGTCCTTGTAAAGACGCTGTCGGCCGTCATGGTGGCCTCCATGGCTCCATGGACGACACTGTCGCTGTGGCGATGGCCTGTGGCCTCCATGACCGAAGCCATGCGAAGCACCATAGATTGAAGAAACGAAGCAGGCTACCACGGGGAGGGGAGGGGGGAGCTGCGCGGTTGGGGAAGATGTCCGAAAGGGACAAAGCGGAAGTAGAAGTCAGAGCTAGGGCACGCTGCCACAAATCGAAGGCTATATTTGCTTGCAGCGAGGCCGCGAGAGAAATAGCAGGCGCAAGTGTGCAACAACGCAAGCAGCTTTAGCATCTGAATCTCTGACTCAAGAAAGAGATGAGTGGAATATATATGGAATGTGTTTACATGGACCAAGGGATGGATATTTTTGGATTTTCTTATGGGAGATGTGGATTGGATTCACATATGTTGATTATTGCCTTGTCAGTGGAAAAAGAGAGCAGGAGAGAAGACTAAAGAGAGTAAAACGGGAAACAATGGGAAAAAAATAGAAGTTCTTTTTAGTACAAATGTAATTAAGGGAAACTAGTAGAATTTTATTATTGATTGGTACCTAGTGTTACTGTCTTATTAAGACCATGCACTCCAGTGTGGGATTCTTCATAAGGAAAAGAGTATAATAACTACAATGGATATACATAGGATCTACTCGTTGATATCGAGATCGGCTAAGGCTCTAGGATCTTGGGATCCTTTAGTTGATGTTCTTGTCGGTTATTCATGTTATTCCAGTTCTTAAGACATGTGATTGCTTCCACCGTCTTAGAACGTGAAGGACAACCTTCTTCAATTATTCTTTCAGCCATGCTAAAAGTCACTTTAGAAGAGATGCTTGACACCACGCCGGAACAAGTAGAACAATCATGTGCAAAATGGCACAGTATGGAAAATATGCATGCATCATTCTTCCACCATAGGTCACACGTTCACCATCTGTGGCTTTAAAATTGTATTGGTTGAGCTTTGCGATAGGATTCCAGTTGGTGTTGGATGGCTAACTTGATGAAGAACCGGAATCCTTGCACCTCTTGCTCTTCCACAGGTGGGTTGTTGTGCTTCCCTTGCTGTGCCACATCTCTACTGACCTCGTGCCACGTGAGACGCCGTGCTTGTCACTATACAAGCATAAGACTCGATAGATTTCTTATTTCACATGTTCAAAAGCTTCGAAGTAGTCCAGGCAGAGTGCTTCACCTATTCCATCCATTGCTTCCTGCGAAGCTAATAACTTTCTACGAGGATCAAAAATGGTAGCAAAGCAATAGGCATGTGATATAGATCCAAATATTTAGGAAATTTCTTCTCCATCGGTTCAACAACATTGCATAAATATTGATGGTTTCTATATTTATTTAATGATTCTGCATTAGCAAAAATATACTCTATAACTAGGCATGATGTAGACAATACTTGATAAAATATTAGTTGATTTATAGAAAGGCTTCAAGAAAAGATGAAATCGATAAGCAATTATCCAACGGTGGTCGTAAGCATAACACCTCCTTGCTAAGAATTTGCATTGGTAAAAATAGTTAATAGATTTTCATACCCCTCTGATCTCTTCGACATCAAGTATGTTGAGTTCCACCTCACCTTCATGTCAAGACCGAATTTTTTTCGATTGCATTAATTGGGCTTTGCAATAATCATTGAACTTCTTAGCCACTTGAGGAGAACTTGAGATGTAATGAATGGCTGCGCAGATATAGTTTAAATCTCCACCAATTACATCCATACCATGTTGCACAACAATATTGATTATGTCACGGACGCACCTCTGGTGGATAACATATCCACCAATGTACGACCGCAAGTAGGGTGAGGATTTCCATGGCCTTTGTATTCCTTGAAGCATTATCCATTAGAATAGAAACATCTTATCTTGAACATTAAATTAAGTAATTACGCCTAATATTAGCTCAGCAATGTCCTCACCGATGTGTGACTCATAGATCAACTTAAAAACCAATTACCCTCTTATTTAACATGCATTCACCGTCTATATAGTGGGCAACAACACTAAGATATGAAGTTCTCTAATGAGATGATGTCCAGATGTCTTACACTTTGGAAAGTATTCTAAGTGCCATTAGCTCCCTGTGGTAGATCGAAATAATATCATTTTTTATTGTTCATCTGCTAGAGTAGCGATACTGTGGATAGATGACATGTTGTATGATTTGTTCAAAATTAGCACTCTCGCCCATCCTAATAGGAAAATCTTCCTATATAATGTGCTAGTTCGTCTTTAGCTACTTGGGGTTGATACAACCAACTACTTACAGTTCGTCGGACACGAATCTCAACTGACTCTGCACACCTCTACCTTGGGCCTCTCCGATTTTTTGTAGGCACTTCAAGTAATGCAAGTTGAGATGCCCTATCCTAGCATCCAAACCTGCAGTCAACTCTTGATGATAATAATTACATTTTGCAATTACTAACTTTAAGTCATCTTGTATTTCTGCCTTCTTTGTCATGTGGTTCCAACATGTCACCCTCTTTTTCTTGAAGCGGGCAAGGAGGAAGGGATCGTCAGTGTAGAGGAGCTACCCCCAAACCTCCGACATCTTCATCACGCTCAAGACCATCCATACGACAGTCTTCCATGCCGAAGTCTTCCGTAACAAGGGAGAGACGACGAACATTGATCATGTCATCCGTTGTAGGAGGAGGATGAGGACGGCTCCATGCCGCTGCCGCCGTGGTGGCAGCCTTGTTCTTCTTCCTACCACGACTGAACGTGTTAGATTGTTTGAGTGCTTGATGTTTTGAGATTGCACTAGTGCCTTGGTGAGTTGGTGTGCCGTGGGATTATATAGCCATGGATGGCCGAGGAACGTAATGAACGTGGAAATCTAGCCGTTCCTCTCGGGCAAGAGACAACGGTTCACTTGCAACACTTGCAACATTGTACAAAAGCTATGCAACATCTCATCAACATCAGAGAAGCAACATTTACATAGAGATAAGGAGCCATGCAATGTCTCATCAACTGCAAAAGCATTAACACGTTCAGTTGTGATGGTACTGTGAGCTTGTCTACTAGTTGAGCACATGAGCCATTGAGCGTATGCAAGAACGGATGCCCATGCATGATGCATTCGTGCATGATGCACTGATGCATGTGGTACCCGACAAGCCGACGTGCCTGACTAGGCGACTGTGCCCTCGGGCCTATTCCGTCTTGGACTAGCACAAGCACGGCCCAAGATGTCGTGCCTGTTTCTCTTCCCAGCCCGGCATAAGACTTCGGGCCATGCTAACCTGGCATGATGCATTTCTAGCCATGACATGCCAATCGGGCCTTAGGCTGGCCTGTAATAGCCCAGCCCAACTCCTAGGGACTACTTATCGAGAGAGTAATCTAGAAGCTTTAAAAGTCTACCTAGCTGTTTGTGTGGTTTTGGGTAGATTGAGAGTTAATCTAACCTAGGTGTGGTTTTGGTGATTAATAACAAACGAGTTTTATGAACTAACCATTTTCCTTAAGTGTTGGAACGTGCATGGATTAGGTACCACTTTATAGGATTACATCAAGTGGATGAACCTACAAGCCCGTGAAGCCAAAGATCAATGATGCATATGAAGATTGGGAGATGGACTCATGTATTGAAGTCCACCAAATCATGTAAAGTATCAAGTGATAAAGAAGTAAACTTCAAGAATCAAAATATGGGTTCAAGGAGTGAACTACATTGGTTCAAAATATGAAAAAGTTCACGTATTGAACCCAAAATGGTCAAGAGTGGGCTCATGTGTTGAGCCATGGTGATCAAGACATAAAGCTAGGAGTTCAAGAGAAGAACACTAGTGGTGGCTTCATGTGATCAAGTGAAGGTAAGTAATTGTGTATTGCATTATATGAACTAACTCAATGTGCTATGTGTTATGTGTATGTTAAGGGTTAGGTACCACTCATGGGCAAGCATCGAGAGGTTGATTGTATGTGCCTATGAGAAGATGACATCATAAGTCGATGATCATCATGACAAGCTCAAGATTGGCATCATACGAAGACATATGCTTGATGCTTGTGAGTCCATCAAATAAAGATGAGCAATGAAGATGATTTCAAGATAAAGCTTTCGCATAAGGATTATGGGGGAGCTATATGAAGAAGACTTCATAAGGTGACGATGATCAAGGTGATTCCGCTTGGAGCAAGGAAGATGGACATCATCGAGCTCAAATGGAATACGCAAGACAAATATTTGCCTATACTAGATTTTTCCTAGTTTGCTCGATCTCAAGGAGTTTGGAGAGAGAGCGGATTATATGTTAGATAGCCATACTATAAAGAGGGGCTATCAGATGATTAGCTTGTTCACGTCATGTGTCGAGCGCTCAAGTCTTTGCATACGTTGCATATCATCATGTTTCCTTTGTGGTGGAGGTGCTAGAACTCAGTGTTCTATTATGTCAGGAGCTTCCGAGCTGCGTGTGCTCGAATGCTTCGGGGTAGTTCGGTGTGTTGTCCCTAGACTTGGTGTCTAGGCATGTATCATCCTACCAAACTAAGTGGTTTGGTTGATCAGCTAGGTTCGTGGACTCCGGAGGTCCATTTCCGGAGTATGACCTAACGCTAGCTCTCAAAGTGTTCCGGATTGAACCAAGGTGTTCTGGGTTTGTTCCGAAGTGATCGGGGTTTATCAAGTGCTCCCTAGGAGTTTCTATCCTGGAAAATCCAGAGGGGGAAAATCCAGACCCTCTGGACCAGGGTCTGGGTCTGGGTCCAGGTTGAACCAGAAGGGTTCGGGCCAGGGTCCGGGCCAAGGTCTGGGTTATACAGAAGGTTTCCGGAGTGTCACCCAGAGGGTCCGGGTGAGGGTCCGGACTTGTACTGGACAATCCGGACCTCAACCCGAAGGGTCCAGGTCAAGGGTCCGGAAGTTCGAACGATCATTTTCTGACCGTTGGTGTGAACCCAAAGGGTCCAGGTCAAATCCAGACAGTCCGGATTTACCCAGATTCCTCTCTAACGGCTAGATTTTTAGGGTTGGCTCTATATAGCCTCCACCTTGGGTTGGCTTCGTAGATGAGTTACTCCCTCCAAACTTCAATTGTGATCATCCTAGTAGTCTCCTCCCTCTCTAAAGCCTCGAGTGCATGTGTTGCCATTTGTGAGGTGTGATGGAAACCTTTGTGCATAAGTTACACAAGGTGTGTGCATAAATTGCATAGTTGAGCACTCGGCGTCGATCGTGTTCAAGCGAAAGTCCGAGAGCCTTTTATCTGGAGGCCACTGACTCCTAGACAGCTTGGTGGTGGTGACTCAATGATTTGCTCAAGAAGCTTGTGAGGAGGGCCGAAAGATTGTGAAGTGGTTGTGGAGCTCTCCATCTTCAGGAGTGAAGAAAATAGCTAACCATAGTGATCGGGGAGACTCAGAGAGTCTCGAAAGGAAGCGGCTTGAGAGAGAGCCCACCTTGATCAAGCGTGATCGAGTCCACAAACGGAGACATAGAATATCGGTGGATTTTTAAAACTCCGGGTCATACATCATTTGTCTCTTGTCTCCTTTACTTATCGCATTTCATACTTGTAATAGATCACTTGTATATCTCTTTGTAAAAGTTGAATTACTTGTTTATCACCTTTGTATTTAATATTGATATATTTACATAGGGTGATTGTGCTCATATGAAAAAAAAACTAGCATATTAGGATTTGAGCTTAGGAAAATCTGATTAGTATAATTTTGCATTAGGATTAAGCCAAATTTGTAAGTGATTTTTAAAGACCTATTCACCTCCTCCTAGACGATATTTTAGACATTAAGGTTCTTTTAAGTTTTGAGGGCTTGCGGCTCATGTACCTTTAAAAAATCTATAAATACACCCACATGTGAGATAAAAAGAGGGGAAAGATGGAACATGGGAGAAACAAAGTGATGTTTTGTTTTCTCCTGGGTCATCTCATAGAAAAAATGAGTGTTAAGACACTGAAGAGATAAAAGCAAATCTGAGCTCTTTTGTGCTCTATCATTTCTGACCGTTGGTAAGAGTTATCCAACACTTTGGATGATTTTAGGCGTGTTTAGTTGCTCGCGTGCGTATTGATCTGCACCGAGATACACCGAACACTCTGTTTACTTGCCTATATCCGCTCGTAAGTAACATTCTACGGATACAATTGACGTCTTGTGGCCAAACCCAGCGAAAACAATGTAACCCCCCATTTCTCCCGAACCATGCTCACTCGTGCAGGCGCCGTGGACAAGTCACACGTGAACCCCAAGCCTTGTGCCCCGAGCCCGAGGGAATCTCGTCAACGTATTTCACATCGTCGCCACCCTAGTCGCAGCTAGAGACGGCAGATCGAACCGCCAGTAGTGGCCCAACATTTGTCCGCTCTACCCAATGCAAGTAAACAAAGGATTGTGATCAACTTCAAATTTGACCATTGCCTGGCCTACATTATTGCTCTTCAGTTTCAACTCGAGAGTCTGAATTAACCTTTTGTCGTCTTATGACTGGATTTTTCTTCGTGAAGACTCGAAAAAGCATTCAACATGGCTATTAGTAGCTTAGTACCTTTACATATTTTCATGGCTAATGAGCTATTAAATCTCCTTATATAAATATCTAATATAACTAGTGGACATACACTACTATATAAATACGCATTCACATAATGTGTACTGTAGACTGGACTTATGAAGCTTTAAAATTGGCGAAGTGATCATAATTGTCTCGCTATCGATGGATAGCAACCACTGAAAGAAACTTATGCCTTCATTACACACAAACAGCAAACATGGGGTTTGATCCTTGGTGTGTGTAGTGTACAATCGACTTCATTAATCATCCGACAATGCTTTATTCTCAATTAACTATCAAATACATCCACAAGAAATGACAATTGATAGCTGAGCCCACGAGTCCACGAACCCACATTCCAATTTGGAATACAAAATCTAATGAAATTTATAGAAAACCTTAAGTACACCTACTGTAAAGTTACTTCGAGATCTTCCGTTCTAAAGTATAAACATAAACCATGAACTTTAATCAGTTAATCATGATGACACCATAGCGGCACTTCTCGATGATTATCCTACTTGTCGAAACTACAAGAGCAACCATACGCAAACATGTCTCTCATCTCTAGAACTTTGAAAGTGCATCTAGGTTCTTAAGTAATTTTTGGTGATTAATAATAAAATAATTTAAAAACTAGTATGTGCATCGAGTGTATCTAGGTTATTAGTTCTATGAAGGAGTGCTCTAGCTAGTTTTGGTGACCCCGAAAAAGTTCGAATGAAGCGAAGGTTTGAAGATTTTAGAGATTAAGGATTTTTTTTCTAACTCTTTTGGTGATTCATCGAATCACATAAGTTTAGAACAAGCCATACTATTAAGCAGGACTGAGATTTAGTAACTGGTGAGAGTTCCTTTGAAACCCGTCTACACATTTTTTCAGAAAAATTCAGAACCTTGGAGATTATTCGCGAGCTTCCGAGATCCTCTTCTGTGTGTAGAAACCAGAGAACTCAGAGCTTCTGAGTTACTATGTCTGTCCGAATTTCTGAAAGTCAGAAGTTTCGAGAATTTTTCGGAACCTCAGAGATCAACTTTTGAAGTGTTCAAGTCCAGCTGTTTTAAAGTCGAAACAACCGAAAATCTGTCCAGATGCTCCGAGTCTTAGCTCTGATACCAATTGAGGATTAAGGCTATCGACTAGAAGGGAGTGCCAGAGGTGCTCTTCCTATCTACTTTGCATCCTGCATAATCCGAGTCTGAATATCCAACTAGGTCGAAGCTATCACCTTTGATGTACCATTAGTCTAAGTTGGGTGTATGCACTAAATATCTTAAGATTCTCTTAACGGCCACGAGGTGGCACTCTTTTGGAACCGGGTGAAATCTTGCACACATGCATACACTAAGCATAATATCGAGCTAGATGCACAAAGCTAAAGGAGGAAACCTATCATGGATCGATATACCTTTTGATCCATGGATTTACCTTCCAAGTTAGGTCGAGATGGCCGTTGGTTTGCATGGGTGTGTGGATTGGTTTTGCATTCTCCATGTCAAACTTCTTGAGCATGCCTGTGATGTATTTGCCTTGACTTATAAAGTCCCTTCTCGGAGTTGCTGATCTGAAGTCCAAGGAATAACTTCAACTGCCCCATCATGGACATCTTGAACTTGTCGGCCATCACTTTGCCAAATTCTTCACTAGATAGATTGTTAGTAGACCCAAAAATAATGTCGTCCATATAGATTTGACAAACAAAAAGTTCACCATCAATGAGTTTAGTATGGAATCAATCTTCCCAGTTTTGAAACCCATTTTGAGTAGAAACTCCTTAAGACACTCGTACTAAGCTCTAGAGGCTTGTTTGAGGCCATATAGTGCCTTATGGAGTTTGTAGACATGATTTGGGTGTTTTGGTTTTTCAAAACCGGGGGGTTGTTCGACATATACTAATTCATTTATGGTGTCATTAAGAAATACACTTTTAACATCCATTTCATAAAGCAAGATATCATGATGATTTGCATAAGCGAGTAAAATCCTAATGGCTTCTAATCTAGCAACCGGGACATAAATTTCACCAAAGTCTAAACCTTTGACTTGTGTGTACCCTTGGGTTACAAGTCTCGCCTTGTTTCTCACAACTTGTCCGTCGTCATCTTTTTTGTTGCACAAAACCCACTTGGTGCTGATCACGTTTTGCCTTGGGCTTTCCACAAGCATATAAACTTGATTTCGCTCGAAGTTGTTGAATTCCTCATGAATTGTGTTTAACCAATCCGGATCATCTAGAGTATCTTTAACCTTGGTAGTTCCAAAGAAGAGACAAAAGAGTAATGCTCACAAAAATTTGCAACACGAGATTGAGTTTGAATTCCTTAACGCATATCTCCAAGAATTTGGTCAACAGGATGATCTTGTTGCAAGCCTCTATTAATCCTTGAATGATTTGGTTGTGCTTAAGGTAAGTCTTGGACTTGAGATTGAGCTTGATCATTATCATCTTGAGGTGCCTCCATCCCTTGGACATCTTCAATTATTGTAGACAGAGGTTCCACTTAGATGGATGATGAGCTCTCCCTCACCTTGGTTGGCAAGACATCCCCAAGAGACATGTTCTTGACGGCTTCCAACAAATCATCTTCACCTATTTCAATAGAAACATTTTCACTTGAGAACCATTAGTTTCCTCAAATACACACCACATGTTTCTTCAATTATACATGATGTATATAAAGACCCAATATGCATGCGAATTTGATGCATGGCCAAGAAAAATCCCTCATCACATTTAGGAGCGAATGTTAGAACGTCTTCGCTTTTTGTTAAGGATATAACATTTGCTCTCGAAGACGTGGAAGTATGAGACATTTGGCTTGTTCCCATTTAGTAGCTCATATGGCGTCTTCTTCAATAGTCGATGAAGATACAAGTGATTAATGGCGTGGCATTTGGTGTTGATGGCTTCTACCCAAAAGCGGTCAGGTATCTTGTATTCATCAAGCATCGTCCTCGCTATCTCGATGAGCACGCGGTTCTTCCTCTCCACAACCCCATTTTGTTGAGGTGTATAGCTGGAGGAGAACTCATGCTTGACGCCTTCTTCATCAAAGAACTCCTCTATATTGGTATTCTTGAATTCAGTTTCGTTGTGGCTTGAGTTTGAGGCCACAAGTTCCTCCTTGTCTTGGGTTGCCATCTCATGGGCAATGATTCACGCGAGCACCTCGGTGGGAGTCAAGGTCTTGAAGTCACTTCTTTCACGAAGGAGCATCACCAAGTACTCATACTTGGGCATGAGCGCTCGGAGCATCTTCTTGATGACGAAATGATCATTGACCTCCATGCTCTGGAGACTCTTTAACTCATTCACAATGTGATTGAGACATGTAAACATTTCATTCACACCCTTATTCTCTCTCATTGTGAAAAGATCAAGCTTGCTTGTGAGAACATCAAGCTTGGACTCCTTGACGGATGAAATTCCTTCATATATCTCCATGAGAGTGTCCCATATCACCTTGGCATTCTTGAGAGTGCTCACCCAGTTGAATTCATCCGGACTCAACGTATTGAAGATAGCATTGGTTGCTTGTTGTAACATCCCCAATTTAATTCCTGTTGGTTGTGCATCATAGCATATGCATGTCCAAACATTTCAAGTTTGAATTAGAATCCTAAAGTAAGGTTTGAAATCTATTTGAATTTGTCAAGCAAAATTTAAGAACAGAAAATTTTAATTTGAAATCAATTGAATTAGAGCAAATTCAAAAGAAGCAAAAGAAATCAAAAAAACTCTCTCCATCCCCCTCCCCGGGCGGGCCTTTTCTTCCGGCCCGTTTCCTCCTCCCCGCATGGGCCTTCTTTCTTTCCCCCCGGCCCACTTCTCCCCGCAGCCCACCCTGGCCTGCCCCGCCTGCCTCCTTTCTTCTCTCCCTCCCGGCCACCCCCTTCTCTCCCGCCACCACCTCACCGGACGCGTGGCGAGCGTCCGGCCTCTCCCGTGCCACCTCCACTTCGGCCACGTCGCCCGCCTTCCCTCCCCCATACAAAACCCTCTCTCGGCTCCCCCGCCGCCTAGCCCCTCCTCTTTCCCTCTCCATTTCTCTCTCTCTCTCTCTCTTGCTCACCTCGCCGCCGAGCCCCTCCGCCCCACGCTCTCGCCGTCGTGGCCCGTTCCGACCACCGCCTCGGCCTCGCCTCCTCCTTCGCCGAGCTCCGTTGTCTCCTCGCCGCGCTGCCCCGACCGAGCCACCCATCGTCACCGTCCCGGCCACCTCGTCGCCACCGGAGCCGAAGCCCCGGAGCTCCGCCCCGTCGCCGAGCTTGCCGCCTCTCCGGAGCACCGCCACGTCGCCGGAGCTCTCCTCGCCGCCGCCTCGGAGCTCGCCACCCCGAGCTACCCACCTCGCCGAACCGAACCGCCCCGGCCGCCTCGCCGTGGCCCTCGGCATCGCCCCACCGCCGGTGAGCCTCGCCACCACCACCCCTTGCCGCCATCGCCTCCTCCCCGCCCTCCTCTCCGCCGGCAGCACCGCAACGGACCAACCGCCAGCCGGACCGAGCCAAACGGCTGGGTCCCCGACCGGTCGGTTAGGGCCATTAAGCGAGCGGTTAAGGGCATTAATGCCCCGTGATTAGCCAGTTAGGGCATAATTAGTAGCATATTAAATACCAACTGTGATTAATGCAACTATTAATGCTAATGAGTGCTATTTATGGCTAATCTGACAGCTTAATTACGATCATTACCGATTAATCAGTGCAATTAATGAGTTAATTAATGGTGTCTCTATGACAGCTGGGTCCTGCTACTCGCTTTGCATCACTGCGTTGGGACACAGAGTTAGCTAGCAATCTGCTGGGCGTCACCCTAGCCAATGGTCCTTAAAGGTTTTACTTTGTACCACCCTCTCATGGTGGGCTTCTTTTGCACCTTTTGTAGCCCTGGTGGTGAGTGGTGTTGGTGTAGGCTGAGGGCATTTCTTGGTGCCACTCCTCTCTATTGACAGCTAGTCTAATGGCAATGATGTCATGCTCCAACAAGTAGTGATGAGAGCGATGGAGACGAAATTTCCGTATTTTTTCTTGTTTTTATTCTTGATCTTCATTGAAACTGTGTGCTCCTTAGAACGTATAGTAATACAACTATATGTATGATGTGTATACCTCTATCTCACCCACATGAAAATAAAAATAAGAAATCCCACTTCTAAAAACTAAGTTAAAAGAGAATAGAAAAATGAAAAGACTAACGCACAGTTGCCTGAAAAAATGCTAAATTTCAGTTACTATCTCCTAAGCCATTGGATCTCCATCCAACCATCCTAATACATCCACTCATCTCCCTCAAAATCAAGCCCACACCCCGTCCCAAACCCAAATCCTCCTCCGCCCCTCCTTATTCTCCACTAAGCACCACGTCGCCTCCATTTTTGGTGGCTCTCCCACCACCATCTCCATTGCCGCCACCCGCCTCGCCGCTCATCAACTCGCCTACCAACCCGCCCAAAGCCAACGGCGTTATCGCGCCTCCTCGCTGCCCCCTTCTACCCCAACCGTCACCATCACCCCCCTCCCCCACGCCCATCCCTCTAGGCCTAGGGAGCAATGAATATTCTCTAGCGCTAGTGAACCTCAACCCCAAAACCCCTAACCCCGTGCTCCAATCTCTTCGGCCAGCTCTCCTGTCTCGGTTCCCATCTCTGCAGCCACTATTACATCGACTCTAGCTCTATCTCGCCATCTTAATCTCCGAGGCGAGTTCACATGGTCTCTACTCTGTCTCCGCTGCATTGACGGGAGCTCCATTTTGTAACTATAGCGAGGGCCCTCTGTCAACAGAACGAAGAAAAAGAGAAAGGATTATTGAGAAAAAGAATTAAGGTGACAGTCTGGTGTTCTAGCAAATTGGGGGATAATTGATGATATGCCCCTTTTTCAGAGGCCTTTGATCATATGCCCCGTTCTTCCTCGCAATTGATTAAATGCCCCGTTATTCACTGGTATCTTGATCATATGCCCCATCCGAACTACTTAGGTTACTCTGCTTGCTGACCGGGCACTTAACCTGCTGACTAGGACTCTCCCGTTTTTTCCCCTTTGCTCACGGACTTGAGGCCCGAGCAGATCCTCATATCTCCTCAGAAACAACTCCGGCGGCACGGCCGGCTCGTTCTCGTACACGTCCAGGCCGGCGCCGCCGCCGACGCCCCTCCCGCAGGCACCTGACAAGCTCCGGCTCGTCGACGAGGCCGCGCCGGCCGACGTTGACCAGCACGCCATCCTTCCCTAGCGCCTCCATCACCTCCCGGTTCACCATACGCCTGGTCTCCTCCGTCAGCGCACAGGACAGCACTAGGACGTCGCTATCGGCGGCGAGGTCGCGCACGGCGGGGTAGAACTTGTAGGGCACCGACGGCTTGGGTGACCTCGAGTGGTAGGAGATGGCGCACCCGAAAGCGGCGAGCCGCCGCGCCACGAGGGAGCCGATGTTGCCGAGCCCGACGATCCCCACTCGCTTTGCCACTCACCTGCATTATTTGCACGCGAGCAAGAGATTTAGCAGTGCTATAAAGATGCAGATTAGATTATCTTCTTCTTCGTGTTCTTGATTGAATCAAGAAAAGATCATGGATGCGCCGATGCGTTGCAATTGCGTAATTGTCGTATCCTAACTACCAAGTAATCAGGATGAACAACGCATGAGATTGGGATCGAGAAGAGTTAAAGGTAGATGGGAGCACGGCGATGATGAGCCCGACGGCGTAGTCCGCCGAGTCGACCGAGAACGCGGCGCCGGCGTTGGTCACGCGGAGCCCCCGGCGGCGGCATGCGTCGAGGTCCACGTGGTCGACCCCCACGGACGTGGCCGCCACGAGCTCTAGCTCCGGGAGCCTGCCAAGGTGCTGGTCCGTGACCGGCGCGAGCCCGCCACGAGCAGCACCCTCGCCTCGGCCGCCGCGTCGGCGTCGGCGTCGGCGAGCGGCACGAACCGGTAGAGGTCGGCGAGCGCCGCAGCGAACTCCAGGAACAGCGGCTGCGCCAGGAGCACCAGCGGCCTCTCGTCGGTGCCCGAGGTGCGGCTGCGCCGGTGGGCGTGTTCTCCATTGCGATGGCAGCTCGAGCACGAGCAGCGGTGGACATGGTCTCTTCTCCTCAGATCTGCTCGGGCCTCAAGTCCGTGAGCAAAGGGGCAAAAACGGGAGAGTCCTAGTCAGCGGGTCCTCGTCAGCGGGTTAATTGCTCGGTCAGCAAGCAAAGTACCCTAATTAGTTCGGATGTGACATATGATCAAGATACCAGCAAATAACGGGGGTATTTAATCAATTGCGAGGAAGAACAGGCATATGATCAAAGGCCTCTGAAAAATAGGGCAAATTGGATAGAAAATATCCCCACTTGCTTGAAACAAAGTTGCTCAGCTCCCAATCACGTTGCTATGCGAGTTCTGCTCTCTCGCATCCCGATCTCCATTCCTTCCTTCTTCTCCTCCTCCACCGCCTCCAAAACTCTAGCCCCGAGGCTTAGCCTCGTCCGCCGCTTCGCCGCCATGGCCGCCGCCGCCGTGGATGAGTTCGTCAAGGGCCGGGTCTTCCCCAACGGCGTCGCTGCCATCACCCTCGACCGCCCCAAGGCCCTCAACGCCATGAATCTCGGTGCGGATCGCTCTCTCCTCCTCCTTCTCTTTGGCCTGCTCTGGTTGTGTGTGCCTTATGGTGTGATTTTAGTTGGTATACCGCGATGCGACGCTGAGATTTAGAAAAAAAGACGTTGGATCGTTGATTTACTTTATGGCGCGCTCGTGCGATCCACGCTAGTTTGCTAAGTTGCGGAGAAATAGGTGAGATTGGTGTCGTGCGTTTAGTCATGTGTTCAAAATTCTGTACGTGATTTTAATTCAATTTGTACACCGAAGTTGTGACTAACAGTAACCAAAATAACTTACTGCTGGAGTGTTAAGTTTGAGATCGGACTGTTACTCTAGTTGAAGTACAGAGCAAATTGCACGTTGCACCACCTAATTTTATACAAGTCACACATAACACCAGATGTTGCTAATCTTTAGCACAACACCATGTCTTTCTTTACCAGCCCATCGAGCTAGCCACGCCAAGCTGGCCAGCTGACATCATGGAACCACATACAGACGCCACGCATGTGCTGTGTTGGCCTCCTTTCTTGCTGCATGGCGATCGTGTTGCAGTGGATCATGCCACACTTGATTGAAGAGGGACGTCTTCCTCTGTTTCTGACTTGCCCGTCTGTTCCTGCCCGTGTGAACATGATGTTAAATACTGGTGGTTTGGTGCAATTCATGTCAATTTAGGTGGTGTAATGTGCAATTTACTCTTTAAGTTACATGTGAAATTTGTTGCCCAGTTCCAGCTATGTTCCCAAGTTAAATTTATGTTACGGAGAATCTGGATTGACTAGAGAACTCTCCTGGGGTTTAGTATTGGCACACGTGGTTCGAACCCACTCACCCAGGTTTGAGTCTCACTTCTACCTTAATTTCGAAAGATGGGGGAGTTAAGTCGTATGTCTCACATCTCGAATCTGGTCTGGCTAATACATGGAATGTCATCATCATGGGAAGGGCAGCATGAGTACATTAATCTGAAATTAAGAAAATGACACTAGTCTCAGTAACAAATTTGTAGCCATCAGCGACCTCAGGCCCCGATTTGAATGTGGGAATTTTTTGCATTGTTCCTGCACTTGTATGATTTTCCTGGAAAATTCCAGCATCCCACTCACAAAAAATCAGATTGCATATATTAACATGAACGGTATAACATAATTTCCATTTTTGAACTAGCATTCTTAGGTTAATCAAGCATGTTTGTTTTGCTTTTTGTGTCATTAAGTAAACTTAAACTTGAGATGAACTGTTTGTGCAAACTGATACACTGACATTAACTATCTTACCCCTGTATAAGAAATAAATTGATGTGTTATGAGGTTTAGGAGTGCTGTCTAATTATCTTTACAGAACTAAAAATGCTTTGGTTCTACTGGTCAGAAATTCAGATTGCTGATAAAAAGATATTTTGTTGGATTAGCTCTTTGTTGTATGCAATCTATAATACAAAATGGGACTCAGTGGGATAGATCTCGAACTAAACAGATGACTACAGGGTGCTGCATGTTGTCATGGGCAGCTCTGATGCAAGGCTTTTGGTGAGGATGTTAGTGTATTTAGGCTCAAGCTTTGGGGATACGAAAGCTATGAGGTGGAGTACATGATTTAGCAGCCGCTAACAGTACACATACAGAGCATGTAAGCAGCCATATTAAGTGGAGTAATTTGGGATCAGTTTGCTGTAATTTTAACCATGTTGGTCATGTTTGTATCAGTTATGAATGGATGGGAGCAGTTTTTTCACACACACCAAAAAAAAATCATCTGGGCATGTGAATTTCATGTCGGCTCGTGCATGCCAAGGTGGCACCGATGTGCTAGTTAGTTGGTTTTGTACCTCTAGTGCCTCACTTAAACAACTTTGTGGACATAAATGAGCGTCTGTCCAGTTTCTGTACCCACTTGAACCCACCTCACAAGTTTGTAGACCTATAGTGGAATTTATTCTGCATTCTGATTTTTTTCCTACTTACATCTTTTTCCCTGTAGAATGTTTGTTTGGTAGGGTATTGAGCTCCACTCACATATTTTGAGGTCTCACATGATTGCAGAAATGGACGTTAGGTACAAGGCATTTCTTGATGACTGGGAAACAGATCCAAGTGTTAAGTGCATCCTTGTGGAAAGCAGTTCTCCCCGTGCCTTCTCAGCTGGTGATCGTTTCTCCATTTTTGTTTTTTCCATTTTTTGGTGACTAAGCTATGGCTTGGATGTTGAACGTGCTGTTTTGCCTTCTTTCTTGGTTGTTGAACATGTTGTATTGCCTTTTCATTTCCGGAGCATTGGAGATGTTTTCAAATAAGATTCATGGCCAATGCAGGGATGGATATTAAGGGTGTTGCTGCAGAAATTCAAAAGGACAAAAGCACACTACTTGTGCAAAAGGTCTTTACCTTTTCCATGTGTGTATTTTTTATCTGATTTTACTTTTAGAACTCAGATGGTTCTTTTTTTCTTTTTGTTCAAATGTTCATGTCATAATGTTATTATATGTTGTTAGTTGTAGCTTTGCTCGAACTTGCACAAATAGTGATTACTGCTTAGTGTAAACTGCAGGTGGGGATGTGAAGAGACTTGCTAATGATTGCACAATGCCAGAGATAATAGAGGTCTAGTAATAGCATGACTATCGCCTTCTTGGTCCATAGCTTGACATGCTTAATGGAAAACGTGTTTGGGGCATTCTTGCTATTATCTTCTCTAAGTTTTAAGGAATTGTTTGTATCCGAGAAATGGTCTATAGTTAAAGTTGAAATTGCAATTGCAATCTTAAGGGGCAACCGAACAGTGTTAAAATTTGAATTTCATCACCCACTTCGAAGTGATGCAATACTGAAACAATTCTGAACATTTTGAATTTGTATTTTTAATATTTTACTCATTGATACATCAAAACATTGAATTCCGATTTACACCAGAATTGAATTCTAAGTTCTAACCATGTTTCAAGCCCCCATTGAGATGGGAGAATTGGAATTAAATTTTCAAGAGCAAATTTGAGGAGAATTCCAAACACTATTTCAATTCCCACAGCCACTTCCAATTGCTAGGATCTGAAAACCCTGACATTGTTGTTGTATTTTATTAGTAGATTCCTGCCATATGAAAAGTAAAAGAAGAAACCAAGCTATAGGCATTCTATTGGTCGACTCTGATTACTTGGAAATCAAATAAGATAATGAGCTATAGGTTCACCATACTGACATTTATTTCTTGTTTTCAAGTTGTGCAATATGAAAATTCTGCTTGTCTTACTAGTACCTTCTCTTGTGCTCCTTGGTTTGCTTTTTTCATAGGTAAATGAAAGTAGTTGACAGGGTTAACTTATATCCTCCTTTATTCAAAACATTGTTATCACTTGTATCACTAGGAGATACGTTATTCCTTTTCAGGTCTTCACAGCAGAGTACTCTTTGATTTGTAAGATACATGAGTACGCAAAACCTTATATATGCTTGATGGATGGAGTCACCATGGGGTTTGGAATTGGATTATCAGGACATGGCCGCTACCGCATTATTACTGAGGCAAAAAAAATTAACTGGAATTTAAATTTATTTTTAACGAGTTTTATTATCAAATTTTGCATTATGAAGACTCATCACCCTTGTTTGATGTGCTACGGTTACAGAGGACACTCCTGGCCATGCCAGAAAATGGTATCGGCTTGTTCCCAGATGTTGGTTTTGCTTATATTGGTGCAAAAGCCCCAGGAGGGGGTGCAGTTGGTATGCTTCTTGTTGCAGTAATCATAGGATGTCTTCTGCTACTAATTTCTCTATGAATGTATCATCATCAAGATTTTCTAATTTAATGGCATGAAATGCATAGTCTGAGGCTCTGAACCTGTGACACTCTCACTCCCTCCCTACTTCATGTACCCCTTGTTTCTATTTTGATCTTTGCGCCTCTTTGCTTTGTGTTTCTCTCTGCTGTTTCCATTTTTTTACTAAAGTGAGTTTTAAGATGATCACTCTTAGTGGAGTGGAGCATAATCAAGTTAAGATTTAGAGGAAAGTCTCTGTTGTTTGTATCATGGAAAGTGTTTGACAGTGCAAAATTCCAAGTCTTACATGTTATTTAATTCTTGTTCAATTATGGTGATCTTATATTCTCTCTGTCCAATTGATCTTTCCATTAATACTACGGTATTGTTGTGGCTTTCTTTCTTTTTCCACAAGCTAGTTGTTCCTAAATTGGTGTAGTGCGTTTATATCATATAGTGATCCTTCTTATTTTCCTCTCTTCACTTACGACATCTGCTTCTTTTCAGGAACTTACCTTGGGATGACAGGAAAAGGATATCCTCACCTGCAGATGCTCTGTTCATAGGTCTTGGAACTCATTATGTACCTTCCGGGGACTTGGGATCACTCAAGGAATCCCTCTTGAGTACTAACTTGTATGTTCCTAATTTTTGCTTGGTGAAAATATATTAAATGCTATCAAAATCATATACGATTTTTGTAAATTTTTATATTTTCTATATTGTTCATAACACAATACGTGCTTGCAACATTTCTGTAATACTTTGATGGTATCTTGACATCTGATGTTCTGTTTTTGGCTTTTCGCAGCACTGATGATCCTCACAAAGATGTTGAGTCACTGCTGATTGGGTACAAGAAGGAGCCAGAGGCAGAGAGCCAACTAGAAAAGCTTTTACCACATATCATTTCTTCTTTTGGTCCTGATAAACCAGTTGCTGAATCTGTCGAAGAGCTAAAGGAGTGTAGTCAGAGTGGTGATACTGCAGGTTATCTTCTGTTAGGCATCTCCTTTTAAGGCTCCTACACAATCTTGATATAGTTAAACACAGTTGCGAACTGCCTTTTGATTTCAAATGGCCCTATTTTCTGTGTGCTATTTGAAAATTAAGTTTAGTACAGTACTAACTAGAAAATAATGGCTGCATACTTGTGCTTATTTGTTCCTTTGTTGGCTGCAGTGGCAGAATGGGCCAATGATGCTTTAGCAGGACTTAAGAAAGGTGCTCCATTTTCTCTCTGTTTAACACAGAAGCATTTCTCTAGAGTTGCATCGGCATATGGGAATAATGAACACTATCTATCTAAGGTATGACTCTGGTATCCTACTATCCTGCACAGTTGAACTTTTTTATGTTAGTCATTTCTGTAATATTGCTAATTCTGGTGCTTGGTGTGTTCAGTTGGCTGGTGTTATGAAGATGGAATATCGCATTGCCTTGAGGTCATCGGTTCGAAATGATTTTGTTGAAGGTGTACGTGCTGTCTTAGTTGACAAGGACCAGGCAAGTTATCCATATGATTATAATTTAAATCTCTGAATCCTGAAATTGTTTCGTCCAGAAAACTTTAAGATCACCACAGTTAGGTACATGTCTTAAGAACCACCTTCCATAGGTCAACAAGCCTCCATCGACTGATCTTAGCCCTGAATGTATAAGAGGCCCAATCAGTTAGGACACGCCGCTGTCCACTACCACTATTTGGGATCATAAGTGCTACAAAATCCACAACTGTACATTTCCTGCATCAGTTGGGATCAACAGTAAGTCCCTTTTTTGAAGGGAAATTAATTCCTATTTTGGACCGCTTGAGGTTAAAGTTGCATAGCTTAAACCTCCTAGACAGGTCCTATTAGTGTTACTAAGCTTGAACTTATAATATAAAGAATATTCCACAAGCTAGCTTACAAGAAAAATTAGCTAGCTAAGTAAGTAAACTCTAGAAGCAGTTCGGGCTTGTTCAGCTTAAGGCCTGGAGCTACTTCCCCTAATTGAAGCTTCTATGTGGAAGTGTGGCCTAGAGTTATTAGAGCCTACAAAAAGCTAGTTATTTTGCCCTTGTTTAGGTTTAGTTCAAGCTAGGCCAAACATGCCCATGTAGAAGATTAGGCCTCTTCCCCATAGCTTTTCTCCCTCCAAGTATGACCTAATTTAACCACTAAATGAATCATCACTATATTTTATAATCATTGGGCATAGCATCAACATTGGGTGGATTTTGTGAAATCAGGGCCTGGTCTGGATTTGTAGTAAGTCTTCTAAAATGGGTAAATTGCAATGACTGCTCTCTCCATATATGGAGTGCAACTTCTCTCAATCAGATTTTGTAGAACACCCTCTAATAAGAACCAAGCTTTGCATGAGCTTGAGCTTTTTGAAATGTTAATCAGAAAAACTTAATTAATAGATCCAGGTATCATCTATGACTTACAAATCAGGTGCAACTGCTGTGCAAAAAGGGTAATTACATTAAACCATGTTGGAAGTTGAAGTGAACTTCCCTTAGTTTATCTTGCAAGATGAGATAGCTTCCTTTTCAAATAGCAAGTGAAATACAGGGCATATGGGCACGCAGTAAGTATGTGTTGGGAAGGTTATCATAATGTAATGTGGTAGTGGTTCATTTTTTTTTGGGGTGGGGAACGTTAGTGGTTCATTTAACTAAAAACAAAAGGGATCAGTGGCATGCCCCTAATCTTTTCATTGAATTTCCTTGTCACTTTGCAGAATCCGAAGTGGAATCCACCAACTTTGAAAGACGTAAACACGGACGAGGTTGAATCAATTTTTGAACCATTAGCTGCTGACGCTGAACTGAATGTATGATTTTCCATAGCCACCTATAAAGCTATGGCCACCTGAACATCCCTTTTCCTTTTGATGATACAAAAAGAAATTACGAACATAAATACGATGGGAATCGAGCCAATAAATGCTTAAGAGTATTATCTGAAACTAATTGAAGTATCATCATTTGATTCAGTGATTTCTTGGACTGAAACTGCACACAAGGACTTATGCCCCGTGCTTGGCCTTCCTCCATCATGTTCGTCTGTAGTGCCACATTTGAGGGGGTGTTCAAGCCATGGTACCATTACCGTGGCTTGCATGATGTTCTAGAAGTGCTTGCCACTGGGCAGTGCTTCATAATACATACGTGTGCAATGTCTATGTAGTGTAAGAACACTGGGATTGAAAAAACATGGTTTGGCCAGCAGAATTTTAAGATAAACTAGTACAGCCGAGGTGTCTAAATATATCTATATGGCATCAACTCTTCTGGAAGGCTTGGCAAAGTGGCTTTGTGAGACTGATGCTGATAAGAAACGTGACGATATGTCTTGTTTTCCTGACGTATGGGGCCGGACGATGGAGAGATATGTGCGGTTCGTTTCCAGCGTACTTTTTTCGAGAGGAGGTTTTTAGCTTAATTAATCATGTTGGCTAATTCTCAGTTGCCTGAAATTTTTATAAATCAAGGACTGCAATTTTAGTGAAAAGTTACTGTAATTTTTAATCTGTAAAATTGCACATCTTTTACCTTAAAATTGTAGTTTTAGAGGTGTGTAATTTTAGTAAAAAGTTACTGTAATTTTTAATCTGTAAATTTGTACGTTATTTTAGTAGAGATGAGGGTTGTTGGATTTTAATCCAAAGACTTAAAAGTAATTGAGGTTTAAGAAAATTTCAGACAACTAAGAAATAGACATTCCTTTAATTAATTGTCTTCGTTTTTTTCTTATCAACAATGTGACCCGCCATGCATTCGGTATGTAGCGAACTAGACGGTCGTCAACACTTCCATGTATTTTGCTTGGGGACAAACTTAGGATGGATATTTTCTACGTCCAAGCGGTACCCTGTGGTTGGCACTTCGTGTACCCAGTCGATAAGCCTGCATGGAATGCAGTGGTGTGGTACTGCTCCAAATCTAAAATATTTGGGACATGGTGGACAACGATATAACTAGCAGATGAGTGTGTGCCAGTGCTAGGGACAAAATCATAGAATCTTCCATCTTATCTCGCCCATCCAGCACACTCCCCATCAAAAGAACAACACAAAAATCATCCATCTATCCACGACGACCACACAAGTTGCGCCCCCATCCTGATGGATGAGCGCCGCCGATCCGACGAGGCATCTCATGATTTGTCCGGGGGCAGCTGCGTCATCTGTTGAAATATATTTATATTGTTTTGTCTTTTCTTGATAGCTTGAGTTTTTAGTAAATTAGTTAGTGTATATAATTATTTAATATGATATCATAATCAAGAAGTCTTAAGTTCAAAACTTGATCAGTTCACTATTTTTAAGACCTAGAGAAGTCTAGACGTGATATATAGTGTTGAAATATATTGTATATTTTCTCTAATAGCTTAAATTTTTTAGATGAATTAGCCAGTCCATATAAGACAATATGATATTATTTACTTTTCTTTAAAAATTAAAGCTTTTAAGTAACTAATTGGTGCATGCTATTAATATCTCCAACTCAGCGTTTGCTTCGCTGCACTACTACTAACCAGTACCGGAAGCAAAAGCGCGGCCCCACCCCGACAACGACATCGCGTGGTGTCACGCTCTCTAGGTATCTTCAGTCTCCACGTGCGGGGCCAGCGCTAAGCGACCTGCTCGACCGTTCAGGGGAAAACGTAAAGAAAGCAGAGTCGGGTTTCGTGCTCAAATAGCGGATAAGGCTAACAAGGCGGCGCCGCGGCGCGAGGGGAGGCGGGGAATGAGAATGTGAATGGTCCAATTATTGGGACGTGGGACGAAGGGCACTATCCGGCTGTGGGGCCCGGCCAGGAGATAGGATTACGGATTACCACCGGCAGCTGCGAAGCGATTCCGTCCACTGCGTTACACTGACTCGGACAGGCCGGGCTATTCCCTCCTCCTGGACATTGCCCGTTGTTTTCTTTATAATTGCCTCCGGATCGATACTCCGTCCATTTGGGTGCATGTTATGAACTTACGGATTTGGTAAAGATGAGCAAAATATTCCAAACCTAAGCAAGTGTACTGTATGCGACATCCTTAACTTTTGAGTTTTGGTTGTATTTTTTTATACTGCTCCACTAGCTACTATATTGCTACTGTATTACTCCTAGTATTTTTTTTGCTGGTGACAAAATTAAGTCTTGTATTCCATCCAAGTGGAACTCTAAACACGAGCGCTTGGTGTGGGCTTCATTTAATCAGGCAGGTCGATGAGCAACATTATGACGTCCATGAGCCACCGGCAGCGATCGACGGGGGGCCTTCGGCTCGACATGTGGCGCGCTCACCATTCATGACTCGTGACGACAACGGACGGGAGGCAGTGCAACGGACCACCTCGCAAACTGTGCAGCTTCCGACATGTGGCGAGAGCCCAGTTGTGCTCCAAACTCCGGAGACGACACCTCATTCCGAATGGCGCATCTCATCGGAACCGGACAGGTGCACGGTGCGTGGAGGGCTCGCACAGTGCTGCTGTTGCTTGCGATCTGCAAGTTCGCCAGAGCTTCTACAAGCTTTACGGAGTAGAACTTCTCTCCTCCCATCTGATAGGCCGCATGCTGTTATGCGGCGGAAAGTGGTCAGGGAATCGTGTGCTGACAAGGATGGAGAATCTATCCACTCGGACGAGGACAAGGGGATCACATCCTAGTGCACAGAGCTTGAGACCCACGTGGCGCTTGCCCACTGGGTATCGGTGCCACGGCTGATGAGCAGGTGGTCCACCGTGTACCGCTCTGCCCGTAGGAGTGACCGAATGACTATCATGTGCAGTCAGGTTTTGGTGCGTCCGGTGCACCGAGTACGAAAACACCCCGTGAGTATTAGGCGCAGATAAAACATGCGATAGTTATATTATAAAATTTTAGATCTATGACTCGAGGGAGAAAAAGACAGATTTAATTCTGCATAGTTCCTGTCGGGTGCTACTCAATTTAGATTTAAATTTAATACTACAGGAACATGATTTTTTTTTCTTTGGTTTTTTGAGCTGCAGATCAAACTTAAATTTGAACGTCTATGTCTTTATTTTAAAAAAAATCTAGATGCACCCGAAACATCCTCGATGGATGAGTTTGACATCACTGGTAGCTTTATTCTAAACGGTTGGACTTTCAATACTTAACTTTGGATGCTCTATTAAGTTCTTTTTAAAATTAATTGATTTTGCAAAGTAGTAGTACCTAACCTTTTAGGTTGGAAACTTTTTTAATAGAACCCCATATTTCCATGAAAGTAGATAAAGTACAAAAGCCCCAAGAGGTAGGGCACATGAATAAACAAAATTACATAAATTCCCTCGAACGCATGTGTCATACAACCACAAAAGCGAACAACATGTTTGAAGCAATAATACTGACGCGAGCGAAACCTTTTTGACGAAGCCCACCGAATCACCATTGTCGAAGGTTGCCATCGTAGTCGCCGCTTCGCATGCCAAAGATGGAAGTTAGGGTCGGCAACATTACGAACAACGGCGAGAAACACTTGTTGAACTGCTTCCATAACAGCTCATCTTGGAGCTAGAGGAGGAGGATGAGCACCACAAGATTCCACCACAAGGCTACCATACACCTATGGAGATCGATACTAGCAATTGGGCGTCCCTGAGGGGGAGGTTGAGGATCTCAACAGAGTGTAGCTTATTGCATGGAACCACGACGTTAAAGAGCTGTAAGCCATCGTCGCCATGGTTGTTGAAGAAACTCATGTGCTAGTGAAGAAAGAAATTGACTGACCAACACCATGCATAGGGGAGAAGGTCATGCGTTGGTGTGCAACTAGGTGTTTGGATGGCAAGATAAACTAGAAGTTGAAGCTCTTGATGCCGAAAAGCATAAAATTGCTGGATCCTAGCTCCGGCATACAAAGGGGTGAAAAATGTGTGGGTACTTTTATTGAGAGAGAAGCAAGAAGGTATGGGGCAAGGAGCAGTGCCGAACAAGATGAGGAGAAACGTAGTTCTCAGATCCATCCAATTCACTGATTACAAGAAGGAAACGAGCTCAGTTGCTTGACCATCTCTATGGCTCCATGCCAAGATTTTCCCCTTTTGACTAGAAAAAGAAGGAACCAGATCTGAGGGGAGCACCTTATTAAAGCCCGCTCCAAGACGAAACGCTGTAGTGGCGACAACACCGGCAAAGTTGATGGGGACGACAAGGCTGAGACCTGACCAAAGGTGTCTCCATCGTGCGACTCCAAGTCGCCAAGGAACTCATGTATCACCATCACGACAGGCAAGCCTCTAAGGCAACATCACAAAAACCTATAAAGGTTTATAAAGGAGGTAAGAAGTTGGAGCCCCTTCCCCCCTCCCTTCCAGCCAGTGAAGCTAGTGGAGGTGAGGGGCAGATGAGGTGCTAGGAGGAGCGGAAGAAGCAAGGAGCCCTAGGAGGGAGAGAGACGGAGTGAAAGCGAGTGGTTCTCAAGCTTTACCGACACCTAGCTTGAAACTTGGAACACATTATTCTCTTTGGTATTGTGGTGCTCCAAGCAGAGTCAGAAGTTCCACATGTCACCTTTTAGTTAATTAAATTATGGGAGATTATTTTTGGATAATAATATTACAATATCAGTTTGGATATATTTACGCATGTACGTTGGCCATGACATTCTCTCTACACCCTTCATATTATGGATGGTATTTTATGAACAGTGCATATCTCCTTGATAGACTTCTCTACACCCTTCATATTATGGCTGGTATTTTATGAACAGTGCATATCTCCCTGCTAGACTTCTCTACACCCTTCATACAGTATCCTCGAGACCACTTGCTTCAAGCCAGTCTGCCCCGGATAGATGCAACCTCACGAAAACGAGCATAAGCTAAGCGTGTGGTTTATAAATCCAGGATAAGAGATAAACCTCCACGAAATCAACCTCATCCCTTCTGCCGCCATTTACCATAGAACTGATGCGTAACTCTTATCGTTTATCCCCTAAAAAGGAATAAATACGATATTATATGACGGCAATCTAGTCACCTTCACAAATCCGCTAAAATATCTGGAATAATCCACCACAACTATACGATCCAAATCAAGCGGACCCACGTAACCTCCAAAAAATATCACACATCCATCCATCCATCCATCCCATTCGTCTGTTTCCTCAACCTCCAACACCCGTATAAGTATCCCTCGACACTCCCGCTACTCGCCGCGCACAAGAACATCAACACGCAGCTCTCAAAGAAACCAAGAAAAGCTCTCCCTCACTTCTTGCTCAAATCAATCCAGTGTCTACGCACGAGCAGTTGATCGAAGAATTAGCCATTAGTAGCCAGCTTGCAGCAAGCGCAATGGGCGAGCTGATTCCTGGGTTGCCGGAGGAGGTGGCGAGGGAGTGCCTCATCCGCGTGGGGTTCGACCAGCTGCCGGCGGTACGGCGCATCTCGCGCCAGTGGAAGGCGGAGGTGGAGTCGCCGGACTACAGCCGCCTGCGCCGGGCGGAGGGACTGGCGCGGCCTGTGCTCGCCCTGGTCCAGGCACAGCCTGAGACTGCTGAGTCCGGCCCGGCACACAAGCACTCGTCGGCGGCCGGCGGTGGCCCAGCGAACAACTACCGGATGGTGCTCCTGGACCCGGTGGAGGGGCGGTGGGCCCCGCTCCCGGTGCTGCCCGGCCCGAATGGGAGCCTGCCTCTGTTCTGCCAGGTTGCTGCGGTGGACGGCGGGCAGGGGAGGAAGCGGCTGGTGGTCGTCAGCGGCTGGAACCCGGAGACGTGGGCACCTACCGACTCAGTGTACGTGTACGACTTCTTGACTGGCGCGTGGCGGCGCGGGGCGCCCATGCCGGGTCCCCGGCGGTCGTTCTTCGCCTCCGCGACCGTTGGTGGGGCTGTGTACGTGGCCGGTGGACACGACGAGGAGAAGAACGCGCTCCGGTCGGCGCTGGCGTACGACCCGGACGCCGACGCGTGGACCACGCTCCCGGACATGGCAGAGGAGCGCGACGAGCCGCGCGGGCTCTGCTTCGGCGGCAAGTTCCTGGTCGTCGGCGGGTACTCGACGGAGGCGCAGGGGCGATTCACCGGCTCCGCCGAGTCCTTCGACCCGGCGACATCGACCTGGGCCCCTGTCCAGGAGGGCCTGCTCGAGGACGGTGCGTGCCCAAGAACCTGCTGCGCGGCGCCAGGAGCCGAGCGCATGTACATGCTCCGCGACGGGCACCTCGTGGCGCGCGACGGCGGCGCCTCGGCCGCGTGGCGCCCAGTGGCATCTGTGCCCGAGGACGCGCGCACCGCGGCAGCCGTGTCCGCTATCCCGGACGGCCGCGTCGTGGTCATCGGCTCAGGGTGCCACGGCGGCGACCAGACCGTGTACGTACTGCGCGATGAGGCCGGGAAGGCGGCGTCCTGGGCGTGCGCCCCGGCGCCGCCGGAGTTCGCCGGGCACGTGCAGGCTGCCTGCTTCCTAGAGATCTGAATTGAATGTGCACAACTATGTATAGCGTAGAACTGTATATACAGGTGCGTATAACGTATCATTGTATAGTGTATAACTGTACAGCAACTTGGTGGTACTCCCTCCCGTCTAAGTCGAAACTCAAGTTTTGACTGTAAATTATTCTTATAGAAAAGGCTTTTCAATATAAATCTCATGGTATCGGTTGACTGTAAATTATTCTTATAGAAAAGGCTTTTCAATATAAATCTCATGGTATCGGTTGAATTAATTATTGATTAAAATTTAAAATTAGACAAGAAATAAAAGCATTAGAGTATAAGGATGTGTAATGTACAAAATGCAATCAGATGATGCGACTTATGTTTTGATTCTGTTTGCAACCAGAGGTGCTGCTTGCCAATGAGAAGATGGAGTAGCTTCTTACTCGAATGGATGCCGTTTTCTCGTTTGTTTTGTTCAGCCGGAACCAAGCTTCCAGCTTTCCTCGACTCCACAGCGACACGGTCTGTTTCGGAAGTTCCAAGTGTTTGGAAGCTTCTGCAACGGCTTATGGTAAAATCGGGAATACGGCGATGAATCCCTTGGTTGTATCGTATATATGCACCTGCAGATGCTTCATTTACTCCATTCACTTCGCCATTTCTCATATTTCAAGTTCGTATTTGCCTGAAATGCAGTCACGAAAGGCGTTGCTCCTACTGTTTTACTATTAAAAAAAAGAAAAAATAAATTTAATTGGGTAAGGGCCACTCTCAACTTTGCAAAATTGAAGAATTCTCTCCGTTAAGATAAAAATTTAATTAATAATTATCTTATTATATTATGGTTTATGCAACATAAAATTATTATTAGTGGACTCACATAAGTCAGATGCAATTCTGATGTGTAGAGGCTTCAGTTCACTCTCGACTCGTCCTGTCGCTCAATCTTATGTACTCTAGCTCAATCAGTTAATCGCTGAAACGGACATCTGAAATCGTCGACACAGGCCAGCGTCGATCCCCATCGCAGGAACCATGTAGGAACTCCTATCCATCCCGGCACGCACGGCAGCCGATCGAGCCGCCCGTCTCTGTCGCCGAGAGGACTCGCATTTAAACTTATCCGGCTTCCGAGCGGTGCTTCGGCCCAGGAGCCGCTCGTGCTCGCGACCGGTTTGACGTTCTCGGAGGACACATGGTCGGTGGCGAAACGGTTTCGGTGCGCTCGATTAATTGCAGCTGCCGGCTGATTGGGTTGATCGGATCGACGTCGTTTTTGGTCGTCCTCGCGGCTGGGACTGGACCGCGCTATAGTTAGTTACTCGAGGGGTGTCGGCTCGGCTCGGCCGCCATGGCGAACGTGTGTCGGTACCTCGATTTGTTGCTCTGAATGTACTAGTACTACTTCGTGCAGTGTCTGCCCGTCAAGGGAGATTGAGCTGATGTCGCATGGCAGATGCCAGCCGTGCCACCGGCCCGCCACAGCCTAACGAATCACGCGGCGGCATGAACGATTATCCTGATCAAACCGTGGGTCCCTCTATGCGCCGCCGTCTTTTTTTAGGGTGCGATACTCCTAGCTATGCCGCCGGGTAGGCCTCAATGGGCTGCGTCCATGCGACTAGATAGGCTGGGCCCATAGCCGTTGAGTGTCGGCCTGGCCCGTTAAGGACTTGTTCGGTTCCTAACCAATCCCCTAAGGAAACTAATTTTCTAGTGGATTGGGTTGACATCCCTCACTCCACCTAATCTTCTTGGAATTGAATCTCTCCCATCGCTCAATCCCCTCAACTATAAACATTGTTTAGATTAAATTAGAATTGTAGGAATTGTTGTAAGGATTAATAAAATATTCCATATTCAAAAATAAGAATAACTTATAATTTTCGAACAAATACGTACATCTCATCGGTTGATCATAAGAATAACTCAGGATGTTTCACAACAAGAATTGACACTTTTGTCATTCATGTGCAAGTGTTCAGTGTTAACAGCATCATTTTACGTGATATCCTTGCAGCTTCAGGACTCCTGGCGACCCTCGGCTCTTCACTGGACTTTAAGACCAGCCATCATGCTAATCGAGGAGCTCCTTTGCAAAATTGTGCTTCAGAATGCTAGAGTTGTGTTACATTCTTATTTTATCTCGCTGCAAAATAGGTCTCAATGAAATAACAAATCACCAGAACAACAAAAGAATTTTCTTTCTCAAACATGCATTGGCTTTTCAATGGCAAATAAAAACCTACATACGCTAATTTCAGACGTCTCAAATGTCCTACTTCAAGTAATACATCCCATTTACCAATAGCATAACTAGTGCATTTGAAGCAAAACAAGCAAGCTGGCAATAAGCATGATCTTGGCCTGATAGCAGAATTCTGAATACATCTTAGGACCAAAACTGTCCTTATCTCACTATACCATGGTTTGCATACATCTACAACCTATTTCACTCAGTAAAACAAACAGACCATTCATCTTGTCGATCCTAAAATCATAACTGCTATATATAAACACCTCAGGCGAACAGATACATCATGTCCAAAGCGGGGGGAGTTCACTTCATCTAGCAAGAGGTTGGGCCAATGCCAGAACCAGCACAAGCTAGGTGTAGCATCCGAGCACCTGACAATTTCAAAGTGGAAGATATCTATGAAATGGCAAGATATATCATCCTGAGTAGTTATAAATCTAATTTGATTCTTGAGTACTCTTTCAATCATCTTATTGAGCAGTTGAGCTAAACAACAAATGGAAGGTGAGAAATTTTACTGTGAGCACACAGCATGCAACCATGCATTACAATTATCCAAGTAGGACGCAAGTAATAACCCAAGGTACCTAAGACCATCCATTTTACAGTTCTCTAAGTTGTCTAAGATGAAAATTCTACATAAGAAAATACAGAACCTCAGCCCAACCGAGATCAGAGCCTATTTTGTTCAAAACAAAACAAAAAATCTCAAAGCCTGAGCAAGCACTAACATAAAAATAAACTTGTATATTTTTCCAGGTGGTTCATGATTGCATGGTCTCTCATCTTGTAAGAGTTGAAGAGCCAACTAGCATTGTTGATGATTTACAAGGTTATTCCCTCGATCTTGCTCTACATATTTGATGCAGAAAGAATTAAAGAAGGAATGACAATGATTGAGGTGCAGATAGAAAATTCTGAAGGGAAGAATGAGCCCAAAACTTGAGCTGGTAGGTGCAATTTCTCATATCTGTTCAAATTTAGTTAATTAAATCAATGAAAGTGTCGATGTATGGTATATGGGGGGGTCCTCACAGCGGTACGGGAGCTCGTACGTGGATTTGTAGTCGTGGGGACGTCATCTCAAGTCACCAGGGGATCTTGAACACAAGTCGAAGGGGAGACATGGTTTACCCAGGTTCAGGCCCCCGAGATGGGTAACAGCCCTACATCCTGCTGTAATGTGATTGATATGCGGTATGGAGTACAAGAGATTACAAGGGGAACTCGACGGGTAGGGAACCCAGCGAGATGGATTTCGAGACTAAAGGCTCTCGAGGGTGGTTATTCTACTAGGGCGATGTGGTCAAGCGTAGCTTCTCCCCCCCCCTCGAGGGGTCTTGTGCTCCTTATAAAAGCGGAGTAAGGCGACAGCCTCATCTCGAGTCCTCGTAGTACACGAGTTGGACTCCTCCCCGAGGGTATGCCGAGAGTTGTTATCCGATTCTAATCAGGACACACCGACTTGGGCACGAATACATGGTAGTATTATTATTCATCATCAAGCCCTCCATCATTATGCGTGATGAAGCCGAGATTTGGACAAAGCACACCCAAGTTGAGGTGATGCTCCCTTGCTGCAGAACTTGGTGGGCTTAACCCATTATTGCGGTCTGAACCCGTCCGGCGAAATTCACGGATGGTGATGTCATGATCCCACTTTGTCGCATGGTGAGTCTGTTGATGCACCAGAAGCGGAGGACAGGCGGATCAACGACTGGCGCGAGTCGGTGGAGAAGTTCATCGGTGAAGCCGGGTTCGAGGCGGTGGAGGACGCGCCTGCTGCTGCTGAAGATAGCGAGGGTGATTATGTCTCCGGGGGTAGTGATGCTGCCGGGAAGGAGGACTAGACCCGCCTCCTCTTGGTTGTACGTCCTCGCTTTTGTGCTGTGAAAAACTTTAACTTATGCAATTTGGATCTTGTTGTTTTTGTCGTTTTATGATTGATGCGAGAAACTCCTTTGTTCTGCTATGTAGTCGTATTGCCTTAAGGTTGCGTGATGTACTATGTATATGACTTCGAACCCCCGACTGTTTGTGCGAGTTTGGCGGGAACTCGGATGAATAGTCTGAAAAAACTTTACTGTAGTAGCCCTCGACTGTTTGTGCGAGTTAGCAGGAACTCGGATGAACAGTCTGAAAAAACTTTGCTGTAGTAGCTCTCGACTGTTTGTGCGAGTTAGCAGGAACTCGGATGAACAGTCTGAAATTTTTTTGCTGTAGGAACCCTCGACTGTTTGTACGAGTTAGCAGGAATTCGGATGAACAGTTTAAAAAAACTTTGCTATAGCAGCCCTCGACTGTTTGTGCGAGTTAGCAGGAACTCGGACAGTCTGAAATTTTTTGCTGTAGGAACCCTCGACTGTTTGTACGAGTTAGCAGGAACTCGGATGAACAGTTTGAAAAAACTTTGCTATAGCAGCCCTCGACTGTCAGTTTGAAAAAACTTTACTGTGATAGCCCTCGACTGTTTGTGCGAGTTTGGCGGGAACTCGAATGAACAGTCTGGAAAAACTTTACTGTAGTAGCCCTCGACTGTTTGTGCGAGTTAGCAGGAACTCAGATGAACAGTCTAAAAAAACTTTGCTGTCGTAGCCCTCGACTGTTTGTGCGAGTTAGCAGGAACTCGGATGAACAGTCTGAAAAAATTTGCTGTAGGAGCCCTCGACTGTTTGTGCGAGTTAGCAGAAACTCGGATGATCAGTTTGAAAAAACTTTGCTGTAGTAGCCCTCAACTATTTGTGCGAGTTAGTAGGAACTCGGATGAACAGTCTGAAAAAACTTTGCTGTGGTAGCCCTGGACTGTTTGTGCGAGTTAGCAGGAACTCGGATGAACAGTCTGAAAAAACTTCGCTGTGGTAGATTCACCGTGTGAGTAGGTTTGTACTCTGGCCTCGGGGTAGGTTGCCGTAGTCGGGGAGGCAAAACGAATTGAGGAACTCGTGCCGTGCCTGGCCCCGCGCAGATGCAAGGTAGCTATTCGCCGTTGCATATGTGAAGAGGCAACTCGAGTTAAGAAACGTCGATTACTCGCCAAACTTCGGATAGATGCAAGGCGCTGATGCCGCCGTACCCGGGGCGGAGGGTTGAGTTGTGGAACTCGTGCTCGACCGAGCCCCCGGGCGAACGCTGGGCGTGATGCTTGTGTGCCGGCGTTGGGGAACAACATAGAGTTGAGGAATCTGCGGGGAATTTGGCCCCTGCACGTCGTGGCAAGGCTTATGGACAGCTGACCGGACTCAGGCGGTGAAACGGGGCGCGAACCCGTGTATGTGCCAGCCCCCGAGTGCATATGAGGCGGTTATACGGCAACCAAACTCGAGGAGGCAGAACGAGGCGCGAACTCGTGTTCGTACCTTGCCTCGAGCTGTCAAATGCTTATGTGCTATTGACTGGGAGCGCGAAACGAGGTACAGACTCGTGTACGTGCCGACTCCCGTAGCGAAGCATGTTAGAGGCGTTGGGAGTATCAATAATTGCTTGATGCAGGCTGAAGAATGTAGTAAAGTATAGATACCATCTTGTCGGTGAGTGCCGTTGAAGCGTACCCTGCGAGTTATAAAGAACTCGATTCGAGATTGGGAAATACCGATGCGGGCATTGGGAACCCGACTTTTAATAATGCGAGTATGCGGAGCTCGACTTTTAATAATGTGAGTATTGGGGGCTCGACTTTGAGAAAAATCCAATGCGAGAGTTATTGGGAACTTGACTTTATCTTGGGGAAGTCCGATGCGAGTACTGGAGACTCGACTTTGCCTTGAGAAAGTCCAATGCGAGTTATATGGAACTCAACTTTGCCTTGAGAAAATCCGATGCGAGTTATTCGGGACTCGACTTTGTCTTGAGAAAGTCCGACGTGAGTTATTGGGAACTCGACTTTGTCTTGAGAAAGTCCGACGTGAGTTATTGGGAACTCGACTTTGCCTTGAGAAAATCCGATGCGAGTTATTCGGGACTCGACTTTGCCTTGAGAAAATCCAATGCGAGTTATTGGGAACTCGACTTTGCCTTGAGAAAATCCGATGCGAGTTATTCGGGACTCGACTTTGTCTGTGGATGACTAGCTTTGACGTGATTGATATGCTTTCGTCCGCGAGCTAAGGTGATGAGGTAGCATGCCTGCAATGTAAGCCCCCGACTGTGCCGCCAACGGGTAACTCGGGCTTGCGTAGAATCTTGGCACCAAGCCCCACATATTGCATCTTGTATAGGTCGTGGATGGCGATGAGAACGAATTCGGAGATGAAGTCACACGCGCGCGGACATATCCTGAGTGATGGTCGTTGTCGTAGGTGTTGTTGTTGATGAAGTCGTAGACGAAAGCGTAGACGGAGTCTCAGATGAAGTTGTGGAAGTAGCCGTTGACGAAGCTGCGGACGCCGTTGTCGATAGGGTTGATGATGTCGGTGAAGTCATGGACGCCGTGGTCGCCGAAGCCGATAAAGTTGCGGGCGCCGTTGTCGATGGAGTCGTAGATGAAGATGAGGATGGAGCCACGAACATAGTTTCCCTTGCTGACACGAGAACGCCTCCAAGGTGGTGAGCGAACCTGTGCACGAAGCTCTTGGTCGAAGTTGCCGACAAAGTCACAATCAAGCTCGTGCTCGCGGACGCAGTAGCATCCACATGCCGATAGTGCGTCGATGATCATAGGATTCCCGGAGATCTGACCATTGAATTAGGCTTAAATTCGGTAGACATGTGCGTGAGGAGGTGGCGCACAACTCCACCGAACGGATCTCTAAACGGAGGTCGTATGGTAGGTCACCCAGGGATGGATAGGAACTCCGATCTAGTCTCTCGTGCACAGGGACTCGTCTAGATCGGAAATTCGTCGCAATAATCAGATTAGTGTTGGTGATTGAACCGTCGGATTGGGCTGAAATTTTAGGGCGAGGTGTGGAGAACAATCCCGCACGATCTGACCAGAGGGATCTTCAAAACAATGTCGGAGTCGTCCGGTGGACTCGTATTCCCGAAATCGCGCACAGTCCCGTCTAGATCCAAACAGCGCCTCGTTTTTTTCGGACTTAGCTGGAGATTCCGCTGTCGGATCTCGATAAAAGTTTGCAGGGTTGAAGCCCACTCAATTCCACACAATTTTACCAAAGGGATCGTCGAAATAAATTCTGAGGCGGTGGGTAGAGCTCGAACAAGGAGATCGCTCGTGCTGTCCTGTATCACGTGCGCGGGGGCAATGTTGATGTCGAGCTCCCGTGCACTGTGGCCGAAATTCTTCACGATCCCGAGCAAGATCGAAGTCGTTGTTGATGTCGTAGACCCGCTTTGATGACGTGATGTCCCCACGGACGACGCCAGCTGTCGATGTATGGTATATGGGGGGTCCTCACAGCGGTACGGGAGCTCGTACGTGGATTTGTAATCATGGGGACGTCATCTCAAGTCACCAGGGGATCTTGAACACAAGTCAAAGGGGAGACACGGTTTACCCAGGTTCAGGCCCCGAGATGGATAACAGCCCTATATCCTGCTGTAATGTGATTGATATGCGGTATGGAGTACAAGAGATTACAAGGGGAACTCGACGGGTAGGGAACCCAGCGAGATGGATTTCGAGACTAAAGGCTCTCGAGGGTGGTTATTTTACTAGGGCGATGTGGTCAAGCGTAGCTTCTCCCCCCCTCCTCGAGGGGTCTTGTGCTCCTTATAAAGGCGGAGTAAGGCGACAGCCTCATCTCGAGTCCTCGTAGTACACGAGTTGGACTCCTCCCCAAGGGTATGTCGAGAGTTGTTATCCGATTCTAATCAGGACACACCGACTTGGACACGAATACATGATAGTATTATTACCCATCATCAGAAAGTATGGTAAGTTATTCTAATTACTTGTAACACAAAATTCTAATGTAGAAAGGTTTGCTGTGAAGCTACCGAGCTTTGATTATGTCAGCATTAAAAATACCTACAACATCATGCACATCAGCACAAAGTGCACCACAACTTTAATTATTTGAGAAACCGAGAATCTTAAGATATTTTTTTAAAACTCTATGTAGCTAGCTAATACATTTTGCTTTTTTTAAAATCGATTTCAATCAATCAATGTATTGCAGAATAGGAAAAAATATTCTTTTATACCTTTTCTACTGCATTGATCTGCAATGACCCACCCACCTTATTAACCACATAAGATGACTAGTTTCATCTACACTAGGAAAATTTTCCTATTCTGCTCACTTTTGAACACCTCAAAGGCATCAGCTTCCTCATCAATTGATAACTCTCCCATTGTGTTCACCACTGAAATACATCTCTTGATGAAGAAATCATCCACAGTCTTTGCCTCTGCTCTTTCTTTAACTAACGCTGCAGCTTCCTCCTCGGCTCGTTTTGTTCGCAATGCAAGATACCTCTCCATCATATCAGTAACACCTCTATTTTGCTTACGCTTTTTTTTGCTCCTTTTCTATTTTCTCCCTTGTGGTAGCGTGATTCTTCCTTTATTGATTTTGTTCGTACTCTACTCTAGCCTCTGGTTGTTCACTTGAGAAGTCTAGATCATCATCATCATGATCCATTGTTTATTGAATATCAGGAAAGTGTACCTCTGTGTCGATAGAGTCATCAACAAGATCCACTTGTGTAAGAATAGGGTGCTGTGATGGCTCAGCAGATGTGAAGTTCAAACTATCCTCAGCAGTTTATCCTATACAAGAGAAACAAATTGACAAAATGGAGATAAGCATAAAATCCAAACAGACAGTAAAAGTACAAGCTACTCTTAGTTTATCTTACCATCATAAAGCTCACCCAAAGCATCAAAGAGTGGAAAAGATTTACTACGAAACTTCTTGGCTCCAGGGAAGGATTACAAAATGTAGAAATGAAATAAACGAATGGCTGCAGAATTTAGCTCGTAAATTAATCAGATAAGATTTGTAAAAATATCTTATAATGATGATGTTATTCCAAAGTGCTGGTTCAACTTCTATCATATAGCTTTGATCATTCCATGAGGCCTCACTCTGCTTCCTTGCTTCCTTGAGCATCCTATAGTCTCGTTTCAGCTCCTTTTATTTTTTCTTGTATTTGAACCTCTATGAGAGTTACATCGGATACTTTTCATGAAATTTTTTCACAATCTTATTCCATGTTTCACTTGACCACCCATTCTGCTCCCTAAAGAAGGATTGTTATGCTCATTGAGCAAGTCAACTAAAGCTTTTTCTAGTCCTAGATTCCATGAGGCTCTAGATTTATCCACTATTAGAAGAAAAAAAGTTGAAGATAATCAAATTCAATTATAAGGCAAGTTGCTCAAGACAAAAAATTTATGCAAGTTAAAAAAAACATAGCATAATACCTTTTGGAGATGACCCTTTCCTTCTTCTGCTACGGCATTTTGGTGATGCTTCTTTTGTGCATCTTTGGCTTGATTGAAGAAATTTAAAGAACCCCTTCCAAACATCATAACTGTTAAATGTAAATTTTTTCTTAATATTAATAACATAAATATCCAACATAGACATCCAACAGGGAACTACTAATAAAAGCAACAAGGAGTCCAGATTTATTACATCTAGTTGAAAGAAAAAGGACAATGGAACACAAAACTACCAGCTATCGTGACCAGTTACTAACATAGTCTTCCCACATCTTCGCGACTGTGTCTCTATTATTATTTCCATGAACCATTTGACTACTCAATGATTCCACATCATTATGGTATTGATTATCACCTCCTGAAAGATCAACGAAATTCTCAGATGGTATGTTATCGAGTTGGTTATCTATCCACTTTTCATCACCGTTATGCATTTGAATGATATTGTGAAAAATTACAGCAGCTGCCGGTATCTTCACTTTGTTCTTTATGTGATGAAATGTCCCAACTTTGAGGATGGAAAAGCATCTCTTTAAAACTCTAAAGACCATTTCTATATGATTTCGTAATGCTGCACGGCGATGATTGAACAACTCCTTGTAGTCTCTTGGTTGATGTTGTCCATGCCTAAACTCTTTCAAGTGATATTTGATTCCACAATAGGGTGCAAGAAAGGATGGTATGTTGGCATGGCCACCATTAACAAGAAAAAACTTGCCTAGAGAAACTTGAAAACCACTGTTTAGAGTAGACCTAAGGACTCTAGCATCCATAGCTGGTCCCTCCCAACCACATGAGATAAAACTGAAATTCAAGTCGAAGTCGTAGGCTAACATGATATTTTGGCTTAGTGTACCCTTTCTATTCCTATACGGTGCAGCTTTCTCTCCTAATATAATGTGACCACCATCGATAGCACCTATAAAGTTTTGCAAACAAAAAACAAAAATATAATTTTTGAATGTTAAAAAAAAAGTACTAATGTACACACTAAAGTCAAAGTAGGCACCTTGAAGTAAGGAAAGAAGCGATGATCTGAACAAATTTTCCAATGTGTTTGGTCAATATTGGGAAGCTTCAAAAATCTAGTGGGGATTATGTCAAGACTTTTTTCTTCTTTCTACACGAGTACCCCGAGAGATGTAAAGCAGGAAAGATAATGTGCATCATATCATTATCCTCTTCCTCCCTCCTCCTAATTTGATCCACCGTTCTCAAATTCATTTTACCACTAAATGAAAATATAAAATTAGTGATCAAAATATATAGCAACAGCTAAGAAAGAAAAAAATAACCAACAACAATGATTATGCATAAGCAATTAGCACGTGAAGGGAAGATGCATGAAACCTCGATTTTGGCCTGCTCTCCGACACGATGGTGATCAGGTGTTGTGACTAGATCTCAGGATAGAGGTGATTCATCTTGTCTCTCTCTACCCTGGACGGCAACGATCTACACGAAAAATCATATATGCTGTTAGGCCCTATCATGCTACTAATTAAACAAAAACGCAAACAGTAAAGATTGAACTTAATTCTATTCAATTATACACTTCGATGTCAAAATATGCTAATCAAAGAAATAAAATCAGGCAAGAAATACTATGTCAGTTGAATTAATGGTACCATTGGCATGCATACAACAGAAGAAACTTCACAACGTTATGCTCTCAAGGTACTACTCAGTAACAATTAACGATATACACACTCTAAAGTCTACTATCTTCATTTACACCATTGGAGATTAAACCTTTAGAGAACAAACTCTTTTTATTATTTTATTTTTTGACTAACAGCAGGAGAGCTGCAAGATTAATTCATAGTAGAAAAGCAAACTGTAAAAATTTATCAGGATCGGGATGCTGGGACCTTAATATGGGGAAGTAATATGCTTAGAACAAATAAGGCTTATCTATGCATATTTTTGGGTATGAGAAAATGGGTGTATGCTCAAACAAGTTTCTTTCAGTGTCAGTAAATTTAGATCTGCTGGAACTTGATTCAGGTATGCTTAAGCTAGCTAAATCACAAGCTAATGGTGAGACATTTTCTCTAATGAACTGCTACTTTGGGATGTTGGAATATCTGGGCACAAAGGAAAAGGTGCATATTTGACAATGCTCCCCTAACAAAAATAGATGGAAGAGACTGTTACTGGTTGATCTGGAACTGTTGAAGGCTAGAATTCCTCAGCAGTTCACTGATGCTTTGACAAGTTCGAGTAGCTGATTAAGGAAGAAAAAATGCATCGGTTCATCTTGTTAATTTTTAGATGCAGGGCGGCATTGAATTAAAGGCTAACATCATGGTCAAAACAGATGCTGGGTTGGTCTTATCCAATTTAGATGCAAACATAGTTGTGAAATGCTAGTAAACTGCAGGAAAAACCATCGGATCCTCACGTGAAAAATCTTTCCGGAAGTATTGTTAGATGATTAACATAGCTGTAAGATTAATTCATAGTAGAAAAGCAAATTGTAAAAATTGCAGAGGGAACAAGTTCATTGAATTCTCTTTCCATTTGCATACTGAAGTATACTTAGCAACCATCAGATTTTGTTGTAAACGGCACCCAACACTGGCCACCCAACGCCGGATGGTTCGATAGTCTCATCGAGTATCAACACCCCTTAGCCTGCCCAGTTGGAGATCGCGGCGGTGCTGCTGTGCACTGGAAGCAGGGCAGTCTCGCGCAGAAGCCGCAGCCACTCCCTTCGGCCGAGAGAGCGCCCCAGATGCATGCAGCGCCGCGGCGGCCCGCATCACATCGGCTGCCGCTTGGCTGGCCGTCTCGGCCGTGAAACCTGCCACCCAAAACCACCCCACAGCCGCGGCAAACCAAGCCAAAACCCTCACGAATTCCGCTAATTCTAGCCGACCTGCACCCGCGCCGCGCCGCGCCGGGCGGCGGTGTCCATCTCCCACTCCTCTCCCTTTACCCAAGAGAACCATTGAACCAAGCAAGCCTCCCTCCACCGCTGGCCATGAAACCCCTGTCAAGATCGCGCACGACACCAGCTGCCAGGACGTGCTGCGGCGGCCCGGATCTCGCTGGCGTGCGTCCGAAATCTGAGGACTAGAGAGAGAGAGAGAGAGAGAGAGCGGAGTGGAAAAAGAGAGGACTAGAGAGAAAAGTGGGAGGCTCACCAGGACGAAGTAGCCGTTCGGCGCAGTCGTCGTCGCCGTCGCCGCTCCGCCACAGACGCTGTGCTCGTGTTGCGTGGATCCATTCCACGAGTCCACGAAGAGTATTGTCAGACCGGTGGATTGAAGTGGATTGGGCCGGGAAATTTCTCACCTTGACCCGATCCAAATGCGCAAATAGGTCCATCTTGGAGTAGTTCCGCTTGTTTGATTTGTAGGGAATTGATCGCTTAGGGGAACCAATTCAGAGGGGGATTGAGTTGATCCCCCTCCTATCATCCAATCCCCTTATAGGATTAAATCCCTTCCACCACCTAATTCCTCTCACTTGATATTTTGTTTGGATAGTGTACTTAATCCCTCCCACGTGTTGGGGGATTGGCCTTTTCTTCTTATATCAAACAACAACAACCAGGTACTAATTCAGTGCTAAACTACATTTCACCAATAAAATGTGTAAAAGTTCTATTGGAGGCTGATCAAGTAAGCATACATGAGAAGTTCAATTCACCAGCACATCGATCACACAAATAAGGCTGATCAAATAAGCATACATCAGGCTGACCAATAAATCTAGCTCTGCAGGTTGTTCTTACCACAAAGCTCTATCTCCACAAGTTCTAGCTACTCTGGACCCATTCTTATTAACATAAGAGGCAAGGTAGAAACTTTTGGTCTTTTCTCGTTGGTAATAGTAAATAGAGAGATACCCGAACGAACCAGCTAGGTAAATACACCGTCCATTCAAGTCAAACATAACTTGACTATTTTGCATTGCCAAAATGAAAATGGTGTCAGCAATATATCACCGTATACATTGCAGCTAAACTTAGTGAAAAATCAACTAAGAACAAAATATTACTCGTTAATGTGAAGCACCATCATGAAGACCCTATCAAAACTAAAATACAAAATAGATGTGCCAAAACAGTCTTCATCGGTCCAAAATAGATAAGCATGGAATGGTATCCAGAGGATACTTCAGGGCCATCACTATAGAAATAAACCAGCAAGATATCTAAATCCTGAGCTGAATGAATATCTTGATAGCATCAAGATAACCCCTGAAATAAAATAGCTCCTGGTTCTAATAAGCTAAGAAGTGAAAAAACTAAAACTAAAACAAGGTAAAGCTGGCCAGAAAGAAAATCAATGGATGATTTATCTGAATTTGGACTATACCAAATCGACTATTATGAGACTAGTAAACTAACCACATGGCAGTCAATCGGAAATGAGACCATAGGTTAAGCCTCCAAAGCTAAATCTACAGAATGCTTAACAGCCAAAACTATACTTGTCAAGAAAATAGTAGGCCAAGCCCAACACAAAATACTGTTCTTTTCTATCACAGGAAGAATGGTTATTGCCTAAATATTGTATACAGCAATGATTTGACAGCCAATAACACCAACCATATATATATATAGCAAAATTTGACGACTTTCAACTATTCCTTATATAGATTAGATGCCACGTGTATAAAAATGTTTAAACAGCCATGATGATACCTTTCATCTCGCTCTCTACATACAAAGGATCAATAGAGCAGTAGGTAAAACCACAATAAAAACAAAAACTTTTATACCTTTTCTACTGCCTGCAATGACCCATCCGTCTTCTTAACCACACAAGACGACTAGCTTCATCTGCACTAAGAAAAATTTCCCTATTCTGCTCACTCTTGAACACTTCACTCTTGTATCATGTAATAATTTTTCCCGTCTAGGATAATTTGCCAAAGGCTTAAAACTTTCAGGCTCCATCCTAAATGCTATCCGGCAGTCCTTAATGTGCCCTTCAAGGATTTCCCTAACACGATCCTTGCCGGATAGCATTGATGTATGACGTGGCCTTTTTTCTCTTTGCCCTCTAGTCCCCAAGAGATATAATGCTGGGAAGAGAAAGAGCATCATGTCATCGTCGTCGTCCTCCCTCCTCTTCCTAATTCGATCTATCCTTCGCAAATTCATTTTAGCACTAAAAAATATAAAATAGTTAAAAAGCTACTAACACTTATTCCATAGTAAGAGGAGAAATAAGAAGGTGGGAAGGCACAGCTCACCTTGGCCTTGACGTTGTCGATGATGTCGTTGTTCTCCAACTCGAAGATGATCTGGTGTCACGACAGGATTCCACGACGGTGGAGGTTCGTCCTCTCCTTCTCTACCCCAAGCGGTAGCAATCTACAAAAAAACAATCAAGTATGAATTTATATACACCAATTCAGACAAACAGAAAAGAAATATGCCATATCATATAAGAAAAATAAAATAAAATGTTGCAATTGGAATATAGATATGGTGTTCCAAGACAAGTACACATAACACATGTTGTTCCTGTCTTTAGCTACCATTGCAAAATCACTCAGGTTCCTCACCTAACAAAGGGCAGCCACCAGCAGTAGTACATATGAATGAATGAAGCATTGCTGCCAATATAACATTAAAAACAACACATGTCACCTGTATAGTCATTGACAAAGCAGTCGTATCGGAGCACTGCAACCTAAATTAATTGCATAACAGATATGAAGCATTAATTGCATATCAGATATGAAGCAATAGTTGCGGAGACGGAGGGGCTTTTACTGCACATCAACGATGAGAAGTGAAGAACTCTCTTACAGACAACTTGCTACTTTAGCTGCAATAGAACTTATTTCTACACTTCGGTTTTTTTCACTACAAGCTGGATTTCTAATCTGACATCTGTCAAGATCGTTGATACATAAAAGTGAGCAAACGTTAATGATGTTATTGGTAGTGCAAATGCAATTGCTAATTTGCTACAAAATCTGCCTGACATGGCTAAGCTCTGGAGTGCAACGACTAGTACAAATCTGGGAGCAATCATATGAACGGGCAAGCATTCTATTCATAGAAGGGCAAAACAAATCAAATTGTTATTACGTACAAAACGAACGGAGATCTGTACAAATTCTAACCTCTACTAGTTTCTGCACTATGATTTGGTGATTGCAACTATCAAAATCCATATACAGCCAATCAAAAGTTATCTGAAGGATATATCAACCTCTTGAATTATTCTGATAGATGCTCTTACTTGTACTAGTTTCTGCAATCATGCTTCGAACTAACAGAACGACACCTATCGCAGCGAGACACAGACCGATCGATCGATCACGAATCCATGCGCGCCTCTCAGTCTCAACTCGATCGAGCGCGCTTCCTCGCCCTGCCCTCAATGGAGTAGCCGACGCGCTTCCTTGCTTGGTCCTCGTCGCTGGAGTAGCCGGCTTCCTCGTCCACGCCGGGGTAGCTGGAGACCGGGAGAGTCTCCTCCTCGCTGGACCTGGAAGGTGGTGGCGGAGGGACCACCGGCTTTGTGAAGACCTTGTGGAACTCGAACCTGCGTCACCGAGCTCGAACAAGAACCCACGTTGCTCGCGGAGCTCGGCCAAGAAAGTAACGACGGAGCTCGGCCAAGAAACCCCAGAAATCTAGACGCGTTGGAGAAGAACGCCGCCAGGGAGGGAGGAGAGGGAAAGGGAGAGGCGGAGGAGCTTACTGGGGAGAATGCCGTAGTCGGAGAAGAATGCCGCCGGGGAGGAGAGGATGACGGCGCCGTCGGGAGGAGCGGCGTCGCGTCGCGATGGGAAGAGAGGAGCGGCGTCGCGTCGTCCGGGAACTTCCACGAGGGCCAGGGAGATGATTCTTAGCCCTAGGGAAATGGGCCGCCACGCAGGGATTTGGTGGGTTTTTCCCGAGTAAGCCCAAAAACCAAACACGTAAAAAACGTTTTGACGGGAACTGGGCCCAGCCGGGTTGATCCACGGGGATTGGCCCGCGATCCCGGCCCATCCCGACCAAACCAAACAAAGCCTGACAGAAATGATCCACGTGGATTGGGCAATGATCCACGCTGGGATGAACCTAACCTAACCAAATAAAGCTTTAGTAGATTATGTTGATCCTCCTCACTCGTCCCAATTCTTTTGGGGTTGAATCCCTCCCATCACTCAATCCTCTCAATTATAAATATTGTTTGGATTAGATTTGAATTGTAGCGATCGAATCAAATTGCAGAAGGTAGTAGTTAGTACTGATCAGCTCATGGGTGCGCAGCTAGCAGTATGGCACAGTAACTTTATTTGTCTTAAATAAAATGCAGCCATATATATGCATGATCTCACTCAAACATCAAAATCAAGTGAACAGTAACATTCGAAACAGAGGAATTGCAACAATAGAAGCATCAAGAAAAAAAATCCACATATATATGATTTGCTAATGTTCAGAGGAATTTTAGAAAAGAAAAGTCTGTCCATGGATTCAAGCACAATGAATGATCAGCATCACGGAGAGCCGTAATGTCGGGAGTAGTGACAAGCACCGCCTCTTCTGCAGGGGCAATGGCAGTGACAAAGCCGGCATCAACACCTACAAGGCAAACCCAAGTTAAGCAACCTTACATAAAAGAAAGGTGCATGTGTCAGGCTACTGCATGAAACAGGATTGAATTGCGAACTGCAGCGGCTGGCAATTGATCTAGAATTCAAGATAAAAGAGGATGCATGTAATGCTCGAACTTCTTATCAAACTTTTAATGGTAACGATAAAGAAACATGCAAAAGTTGACGGTTGCATTACAGGTACATGATAGTGCTATGTAGTTAGACATCTGCATACGACGAATACGACCAGTGAAATTGAGATGCTCGCAAACAGCGGTAAGAAATGCAACTAAGGTACACTGATCGAAGAATTACTCGATAAATGGCTTTACATAACATCAAAGGAATAATGATACGCATAAATGGCTCAAATTTGACAAATCACTAGCATCATGAAAACAATCAGAATACATCCTGACTCTGAAATCCTTATAATCAAGGGCAATCAATAGGGATGAACAAGCAAGAACAGCATCAGCATCCAATCACTGGTTGCATTCCTCAAGCAAATTAAGTGGCGCATAGCACTGACAAATAACAGAATAAGTGGTTTCCGTCGTCTATGATTCTCTTATCAGCTATTATACGCACTGTCCAACCTAATCATACGAGTAGTCGATGGGAATATACTAGAGAATAGGTTTTCTTTGTAGAGCAATGAAGCATATAAGATTAAATTGAGATGAGCCTAATTGAATTTGGGTTAGATGGGGGCAAAGCGAATTTGTGTGAAATGCAGTTACGCCTGACCTGCGGGGCAGTCGATGAAGATGAATGCGGGTGGGTTGGCGGAGTGCGTCGGTGACCCATGTGAGGGGTCTTGGAGCCGAAGGCGGGGGGCAGCTTGGAGCTGGGCTTGGAGAGGCACAACAGGTGCAGGCCCTGGAGCGAGTGGTGGCGGATGAGGGCCTGGTCGAGGTGGCAGTCCCTGGCGAGCACGTCGGCGGCGGTGAGGTGGATGCGGTTCTCGAGGCCCAGCAGCAGGTTGAGGTTCCGCAGACCCGCGTCCCGCCACCACGGGCAGGTTGAGCCGCGCCAGGGAGCCGGTGGCGGCATTGTCAGCCGTGTCACCTTACCACGGTCGTTGGACGCCGCAGACGGGCGTGGCTTCACCGGCGCGGGACTCACCCGGAGAAATCAAAACCCTAGAATAATGTCATCACCGGAGAAGGAGGATGAGGAAGAGGAGAAGCGGAGGCTCACGAGGGAGAAGAAAGCGGGCCTTGATGTCGTCGTCGCTGTCGTTGGAGGAGGCGTCATTGTAGCCGGAGGATGCATCGCTAGAGACGGCCGCATACAGTTCTCCATGGATTCGTTCCACAGTTTGAAGGCGATTTTTCTCCGTCCCATGGAGTGACGCACAATTGGTCCAGACTATGAAATGATTCCTGATTAAGCTGTTCCACGTGGTTTGGACAAGGATCCCGACCGGAGTTGGCCCAACCAAACAAGACCCAATGGAGTTCACTCGGGCGGCTGCCCCAATTGGCTCGGTTAGCACGTGTTGCAACAGCAGTTCTATTTGGCTATTTGAATCGGTGACTTTCTAGCTAGCTGAGTATTACGGTACTATTGTTCTTGATGATATTTGAACAAAATATATTGAGATATTTTTAATGTATGGTGAAACAAAATTATTAGTCATCTTCCTTCAATATGGAACATAAAATTGTTTTGATGGGACAAGATGTACGCTCACACAAAACGTTGCTTAACACACCGTGGAACAAACAATTTCATCGCCTCGTACAAAATCCTCTTGTCGGGAACAAAATATTTCTCACCGTGGAACATTTTTCAATGTATCTTGGAAAAAAAAGTCCGTTCGATCATTTTTGCTAGTGGAACAATGTATTGATGGAACAAAATATTGTGTGATGAAACAATTGTTTGTGGAACATAAATATTTAATCAGTTGTAACAAAAAATTTCTCTAGTCTAAAACAAAAAATGAAAGAGAATGTAGGTGAAACTTCTCAAATCTGGAACAAAACAATAGTGTAACAAAAATTAACCATGAGCGGAACCACGCGAAAATACTCGTAGAAAAATTCAAGAAATTTGGTGGAGAAAACCATGAAGTTAGCTAACTAAATAGGGATGTGCTCAGGAACGATTAAAAATTATTGTGGAAAAATTAAAGTTAAAGAAACGAAAGATAAGACGAAGAAAGAAACGGAAAAGGTAAAGAAGAGGAAAAATAAAATGGGGATGTAGTACCTGAAAATAGAAAAGTAAGAAAGGAAAAAAAAGAAAAGGACAAGAAAGAAACGTCACGCTGGCTATCCACGTGGACGTTATAGAGGATAGCTTTTGTTTTGAGATTGCACACTTTTAGGACATAAAAAGTCGGTTGCTAGACTTTGGTCGGACGCGAAGTACAAATAGCTAAAATAACTTTATTGCTATCTCTGGAGGTAATGTAAAGAATTTTCGATCCGTCACCTCTCGCACCGTTAGAGATGTTCGATCGTTACAATATAATCTCTTTTAACTATACGACATCGCTGCAATTGCCGCAGTTGAATATAAGCATAGAGAAAACACATGTGATGTCTATGATATTTTAAATAAATAAATACAACCATCTTTTAAACGTATGTAACAAGTTGATATCCAATGCAATAGATCATAAAAAATGACTACAACATATACAACATAAAAACTTAACACTTGTAATATAAAAATTTAATTTATGCAACAACGTGTTGAAATAATTAGACAATTTTTGAATTATACTAATCCATGAAATCACGAAAAATGACATGATAAATATTCTAGCGAATATATCTACAGAAGCATTTCTAATCAAGCTACACATGCTAGTGTACTTAATCATCAGAATTTTATCAAATAGTCCAGACATGCTAGTATCTAGCTCATAGCCTAAGGCTATTACGAATAGAGAGAGGCACAGAACGTACGTGGCGTTTATTGGAAAAATAGCAGCATCGCTATTGTTGCCGTTGTCACCCGCCATGTAGTCATTCGCTTGATGAAGAGGAAGTAGTCGTACTGCAACACCACCTCGCTCCGATTTAGCAGCGTGAAATAGTCGAAGAAGGTAAGCCGAACAGCAGCGGACAGTCACGCAGAGCGCTCCCCAAAAACCTTATTCGCTTTCTCCCGGTGCAGGATCTCAAAGGCGAGGGTTTCGGAGGCCTGTCCTCCCGGACGCCCGTGGACGCGAACATCGGGATGGAATAGCACTAATGTGGCAGCATAATACTAGGAACATTTAGAAGGAACAAGCTTCACTCGAGGTTCACGCTCACGAAGAGACAGAACACAAGAGGGCTCTTTGTGGGAGAGAGAGGAAAACCCTAAGGCTTGAGGTGCAATGAGGGTAGCCCCCTCCTCCTCTTTATATAGACTAGCTTCCTACTCTATTTTCTTTCCACTAGTAATATGGTACTAAACCAATTACAAGTGTTAGCAATAAATTTGGGCCTTTGGGATTTTCAGGAATTTAATTAATGGGCTAACTAGGCCCAATAATTCTAACAATCCCCCACCAGATCCCAGAGGCACCAGGAAATTGCTCTCTATTCCAAAGTATTGTTTGATATACCAGCGTTTCAGTGGAGACTGTTAAGTTGAACATCCACCTAGACAGTGAGCTACACTTACTTGCAATTTGAACAGTGGACTATGCCTTGAACTGCAAGTTTTGTGCAAACAAGTTTCACGCAAAGTCTTGACCGATACTAGGCTGCCGTAGAGCTTTTCCGCGGGTGGAGCTTATGCGTCATACTCCGGGCCTTATCATGAGTTTATTAGAGAGTACCCAGCTCTCATAGACTGCGACGTTTAACAGTCGGACCCATATAGGTGTGTTCTTTCAAGATGTTCTGTAGGACAACATCTCTGCTCAAAAGGCCACTCAGAACACATTAAGATAAAGATCAACCTACCATACAGATTAGGAGAGAATTGCATCTTCACGGAGTGGGTCTTCATAAAAGAAATACTCTCCTCTCAGTTAACCAATAGCTTGTCTCGCCATTTCTACTTCACGGGATCTCCGATCACATAGAATGGGTTACCACTATGGATAACTCATGCAGTAGGTCTCATACCCATCTCGCTCGATGCAGTGTCCATCACATTCCACGACAAAACTTTTTGTGAAGGGATCTGCCAGTCTTAGCCGTTTGGATATAATCCAAGGCTATCACTCCGGAGTTTCTCAATTTCCTGACAGATTTCACCCTTCTCTTTACATGTCTTGATGACTTCATAATATCCTTAGAACTGTTCACTTTGGCAATCACAGTTCATGAGGATAGCAGATATTGGTTTTTCAATCACCTTAAGTCTATCAAGAGCTCTTGAAGCCATTTGGCTTCAACTGTAGCTATATCTAATGCCGTGAGTTCGGTTTCCATTGTTGACCTCATTAAGATGGTTTGCTTGCAAGACTTCTATGAAACAGTGCCACCTCTAAGAGTGAAGATATATCCACTTGTGACTTTGATTTCATTAGCATCAGATATCCAGTTTAAGTCACTATAACCCTCCAATACCCATGGGTACCCAGTATAGTGAATGCCAAAGCTCTTTGTGCCTTTTAGATAGCGTATTACTCTTTCAAGAGCATGCCAATGATCATCGCCCGGATTGGAGGCAAACTGGCTTAGCTTGCTCACAGCAAACACGATGTCAGGCCTTGTGGCGCTAGCTAAATATATGAGCGAACCAATGATTTGAGAGTATCTCAGTTGATCCCTAGCTATTCTTCGATTCTTCCGAAGCAACACACTAGGATCATAAGGTGTTGGAGAAGGCTTGCAGTCGATATAACCAAAACGACTTAAGACCTTTTCCACATAGTGAGATTGCAAAAGCGTGATCCCACCATCTTCACCTCTCAATAGCTTGATGTTCAAGATAACATCAGCTACTCCCAAATTCTTCATTTCAAAGTTGTGAGATAAGAATTTCTTGACCTCCTCAGCAACATGAAGATTGGTTCCAAATATTAATATGTCATCGACATACAAGCACATAATAACTCCTTCAGCCCCACCATGGCGGTAATACACACATCTATCAGCTTCATTAACAAAGCCTGTAGATGTAAGAGTTCTGTCGAACTTCTCATGCCATTGCTTAGGTGCTTGCTTAAGGCCATACAAAGACTTCAGTAACTTACACACCTTTCATTCTTGACTACAAAACTATCTGGAACTATACATAGGCACGGTCAGGAAGTCCAAGTGCTTCAACTCCCCGTCGAAAGAGGAAGCGAACAGGCACTCGTTTCAGTTCCTCGTCAGGAGATGAAACGAACAGGAACTTCATAACTAATTATAGTAACGCGTCCGTTACTAAAAATAATTCTCACGGAAGTCCAAAAGACCGCACCTGCCAGCCAGCCACGTCACGGCTCGGATCGCGCTCGTGCACGTGAGCTGTCTTAACGTCCATTTGACGAACGAGAAGACCATGTGAAGCAGCCAATGATAGTAGTACACGAATGGTGGTCATTCTGGCAATAGGTGAGTAAGTATCAAAGATGTCTTCGCCTTCTTTTTGGGTATAACCCTTGGCCACAAGCCACGCCTTGTACTTTTCAATAGTACCATCAGGCCTAAGCTTCTTTCTGAACACCCACTTGCATCCTACGGTTTTGCAACCGTAAGGACAATCAGTGATTTCCCAGGTTCCGTTAGCGAGAATAGAATCCATTTCGCTACGGACTGCTTCTTTCTAGTAGTCAGCATCCCGGGATGCATAAGCTTCTGAAAAAATCCTGAGAGTATCATCCACAAGATTTACAATGAAATCTTCACAAAGGATTTTGCAATCCTTTGTCTTTTGCTCCTCCTAAGAGCTTCATTGTCTATCTCCTCAGGATTTTCCTCAAGTGTTTGTTCAAAATATTTCAAAGATGTGGCAGGATTGGGAGTTTGTTCAGATTTCTAACTAGAATTGCTAGATATGGTTTTCATAGAAAATATATCTTCAAAGAATGTGGCATCTCTGGATTCTATGATGACACCAACATGCACATCAGGCACTTCAGATTTCATTACTAAAAAATCTATAACTAATGCTATAATGAGCATAGCCCAGAAAGATACAATCCACCGTTTTTGGTCCAAGCTTGCGTTTCTTTGGAATTGGCACATTGACTTTCGCCAAGCAACCCCAAGTGCCCAAATGTGAGAGTGATGTCCTTTTCTTTTCCAATTGTTCAAATGTGATTATCTCTTTATTCTTTGTAGGAACTCTGTTTAGGACATGACAAGAAGTCAATATAGCCTCCCCCCACCATGCCTTTGATAGCCCCGCAGTGTCTAACATGGTATTAACCAAATCTGTTAGAGTGCGGTTCTTCCTCTTGGCAACCCCATTTGACTGGGGTGAATAGGGAGGCGTCCTTTCATGGATTATACCATGTTCCTCACAGAATAAAATGAACTCATTAGAAAAATACTCTCCACCACGGTCAGATCTAACCCTTTTGATTTTTCTTTCAAGTTGGTTCTCAACTACTGCCTTATAGATTTTAAAGTAGTGTAAAGCCTCATCCTTAGATTTTAACAGATACACATAGTAATACCTAGTGGAATCATCAATCAAGGTCATGAAGTATTTCTTTCCACCTTGTGTCAACACACCATTCATCTCACATAGATCAGAATGAATGAGTTCTAATGGTGCCAAGTTCCTTTCCTCTGCAGCCTTATGGGGCTTATGAGATTGCTTCGCTTGCACACAAGTTTGACACTTAGAGCCTTTGACTAAGGTGATTTTCGGGATTAAACTCAAGTTGGCAAGCCGTGTCATGGTACCATAGTTAATATGACAAAGTCGTGAATGCCATATATTAGCTTCACCTCCATTAACTTCATCACAAACATGGTTTATAACTTTATTATAAAAGTCTGAAAGAGATAGGCGAAACAAGCCTCCGCACTCATAACCTTTTCCAATGAAAGATCCATATTTGAACAAGACTACTTTATTTGACTCAAATACCAACTTAAACCCATCTCGACAAAGAAGGGAGCCGCTAATAAGATTCTTGTTTATTGAAGGGACATGCTACACGTTCTGTAGCTGCATGATCTTTCCCGAAGTAAACTTCAGATCGACCGTGCCAACACCATGAACAGAAGCATGTGACCCATTCCCCATCAGGACTGAGGAATCCCAAGCGACGTGGTAAGTAGAGAACAAAGAGATATCAGCACACACATGAATATTGGCACCAGTATCAATCCACCAATTGGTAGACTGACAAACCGATAGAACAGTAGGTGAATTACCATACTCTGCTCTCGTCTCGGTGTTGCCAATAGTCACATTGACAGACTTAAAGTTCTGTCCTTGCTGACTCTTCCTGCCTTTGCGACTCTTGCAATTCTTGGCCCAATGTCCAAGCTCACCGCACACAAAGCAAGGATGCTCTTTTGTGTTCTTCTTCTTCTTGAAGTTGGTAGTCGGTGCAACCTTGTTTTTCCCTTTGAACTTGTGGGTGTTTTTCTTCTGCACTAAGTTAGCGCTAGAAGTTCCTTCGATTCCTTTAGAGTGTGTGTTTTTTGCTCTCGCCTTCTCTTCAACATTAAGAGACCCAATGAGATTCTCGACAGAGAACTCTTGTCTCTTATGTTTTAGAGAAGTAGCAAAGTTCCTCCATGAGGGAGGCAACTTGGCAATAATGCCTCCAGCGACAAACTTGTCAGGCAACACACTTTAGGAGTTCGAGTTCTTTTACAATGCATTGTATCTCATGAGCCTGCTCAAGTACAGAACGGTCATCGACCATTTTGTAGTCATGATATTGCTCCATGATATACAGTTCACTGCCAACATCGATTGCGCCAAACTTGGCCTCGAGCACATCCCACAATTCATTGGCATCATGCATATGTAGATATGCATCAACCAATTTCTCACCAAGCACGCTAATGACGGCACCCACAAAAATGACAGTGGCATCCTGGAACGCTTTTCTTGTTCAGGAGTAGCCGTTCCCTCAGGCCTGCCAGCTGCCACCCAGTACACGTTCATAGCGGTGAGCCACAAGATTACTTTAGTTTGCCATCTCTTAAAATGTGGTCCATTAAAAGGACCTGGTTTTAGCGCAGCGGCAAAGCTAGTCATCAAAAATTGCCTAACATATGGTTTGACAACATAAGGTTTTTGGATTGTTGGAATAATTAGACAATTTTTGAATTATACTAATCCATGAAATCACGAAAAATGACATGATAAATATTCTAGCGAATATATCTACAGAAGCATTCCCAATCAAGCTACACATGCTAGTGTACTTAATCATCAGAATTTCATCAAATAGCCTAGACATGCTAGTATCTAGCTCATAGCCTAAGGCTATTACGAATAGAGAGAGACACAGAACGTACGTGACGTTCGTTGGGAAAATAGCAGCACCGCTATTATTGCCGTTGTCACCCGCCATGTAGTCGTTCGCTTGATGAAGAGGAAGTAGTCGTACCGCAACACCACCTCGCTCCGATTTAGCAGCGTGAAATAGTCGAAGAAGATAAGCCGAACAGCAGCGGACAGTCATGCAGAGTGCTCCCCAAAAATCTTATTCGCCTTCTCCCGGTGCAGGATCTCAAAGGCGAGGATTTCGGAGGCCTGTCCTCCCGGACACTCATGCACGAACGTCGGGATGGAATAGCACTAATGTGGCAGCATAATACTAGGAACATTTAGAAGGAACAAGTTTCACTCGAGATTCACGCTTACGGAGAGACAGAACACAAGATGGCTCTTTGTGGGAGAGAGAGGAAAGCCCTAAGGCTTGAGGTGCAATGAGGGCAGCCCCCTCCTCCTCTTTATATAGATTAGCTCCCTCCTCCATTTTCTTTCCACTAGCAATATGGTACTAAACCAATTACAAGTGTTAGCAATAAATTTGGGCCTTTGGGATTTTCAGGAATTTAATTAATGGGCTAGCTAGGCCCAATAATTCTAACACAACGCACAAACATATATACAACATACATATAACCTATGTAAAAAAAATCTAAAAAACATTATAGCACAATATTCATGTATATGCAAAAAAGAAAACATTCACGCAACATTTAGACACAACTTGTGCAACATAAAAAAGAAATCTCCAAATCACTAACCTCGTCCATCAACTCCAAGACCACCAGTCTCGTCGCCTCTGGGCTTGCCGTTGGCAAATCCGGATGTCCTAAGCCCGTTGTCTTCATATCTGGCCAACCAAGACAAGTCCATCACGGTCCACCATCTTCTCTGAACTCGACAACGTGCCAAACTGTTGTTCGAAGCTCCATCTCGAGCTCTACCACGAGGTTGGGGCAGGACCACCATGAGCTACAACGTCTGAGTAGGAGGAGAAGACCCTGGGGCAGGGGCGAAGCCAAACAGGGTTGGGAGGTGTATAGCTACCCTGGTTCAAGAATTTTTTTTCTAACAATCATTTTGTAAAATCAGATCATAGCATCCAATTAAGCTCTCGTGCAAGAAGATCAGGAGGGAATAGGCAGAGCTAGGGTTGAAAACGGTATGAAAACAGTCGAAAAAATATCTTACCATTTCCATTTCCGCACTCTCTTATCGGAACGGAGACGAATACGGAAACTCCAGAATCAAAATGAAAACGGAAAGTACCGGAAACGAATATGAGACGAATACGGTCGAAAACGAAAACGATAACGAATATTTGTCGGAACACAAGAACCCTTTGAACCGTGCACAAAAATACAATAAAAACAACATGACACAAATAATATATATTACATAACCAATTATATTTATACGAAAGTAGGAAGGGTTAGCCTGTTAGGGATAGGGGATCTAAATAGGCCAGAACTTTTACGTGGGCTTATTCGAAAATATTCCGTTTTTCTTATACGGAATTTCCGTTTTTGTTTCCGTTTCCGACTGAAATTGCCGTACCGTTTTTGTTTCCGTTTTCGTATAAAATTTCCGTTTCCGTTTCCGTACCGAACAATTCCGTTTCCGTTTTCATTTTCAACCCTAGGCAGAGCCAGAGAGGAGGCCCTCGGAGCAGCGAGTGTTGCAGCTCGGTTGCGACCAATTGATTGGTTCGATCGGTCGGGCGTTGGAGAGTGTTTTCCGTTTAAAATCGTTCCTGCCTGTTTGATCATGCGCATGTGGGTAGTGGGCACAAGTCTCGTGGCCGAAACCTGAGAGGAAGCTCCAAATTGCTGGGCCGGAACGCCGCCGTCGGCCGCGCGCGGCGCTTAGTTTTTCCGCTCAAAACTGCACTAATGCATGGTATAAAGCACGTAGTATAGATAAAGCCCAGCCCATTTATGTGCTTATGCCCGATGGTCTACATAGCCGAGCGCTGAGGCCCCTGACCAACAAATCTCTGTCCATTTATCAGATCTCAGTTTATTCTGTAAGCTACCTTTTCTTTTTTCCGTTTTGAACTCTTCTCTTTGAGTGGCTGCACCACAATAGCCTAGCATGGCGTGGCATTCCTAGCACGGTGTGGCGTGTGATTAGTCTCAGGGGCAGCTAATTTGCGGTCATTCATTGCCGTGGTCGATTGGGGGCAGCTAATTTGCGGTTGTTCATTGCCGCAGTTGATTTCCGATAGCTAGAGTCGCTGTTGGAACGACCATCCCACCGATGTGCCCTCCTTCCACATTTCCCTTTTTGGTTTCACCCAGCTAACTACGATCTTCATCTCCAGCCACGGTTATCTTCGTCTCCAGTGATGGCCTGGCCTTCGATGGGCGGCAGCACAAGAGAATATAAGAAGAGACAACAATTTTCCTTTTGTAAAAACATCAGTTTTCAGCAGAAATCTCGAGAGTTTCAACAAAAGAAAATACGTTTCAAACATTAAACTTTCTAGTGTGTTTCATAAAAAAATTCAACCTCAAACACCATAAATTTTCAACCCATGAAACTATCAAACTTTCGACCACATCACAATCAACTTCCAACGAGATGGAATCACCTTCCAACCAAGAAATCGAGCTTCCAACCCTATGAAATCAAGCTTTCAATGAAAAACAAATTGAAAATACAGTCAATAAATTGGGCCAAGAAACTTGAGATCTGGTCATCTCCACCTTGCACAACGTAGGCAGTGCAAGAAAGGATGGTGCTGGCGGAGTTGGAAGCCACGGTGGTCTTGGTGCCGGCGCTGCCGCTACATCATAGTCCCAGCCGCACACGAAGAAGAAAACAGGAAGGGAGGAGAGGTGGATAGCACTAGCCAACACCGTATTGGGAGAGGGATGGGAGGCGGTGCATGGCGGTTGCATGGTTGGAGAGGTGCACGCGGTATCACTAGAGAGCAGCGCCGGTACGTTTCAGAAGAAACAAGAAAGGGCGGTGACAAACAACGACGGCGGTGGTGTGGTTTGGAGATAGTTGACCACGGGAAAGGCCTGGCCAGATGAGAGAAGAAAGAGAGGCTGTAGGTTGCCAGCCACCGAGATCTAACGCTGCGACTGACTGGATCGAGCACCACCACAAGCTGGGCAGTTAGGATTTGCTAGGTTTAGGATTTGAAAGGCTGAAACTAGTGGCGTCGTACATATTGAGACAATCATATGCGTGTGTGCAGCTAAACAGAATACAATTATTTTCATATATAGCGTATGAGTAGGTCTTAGACCTTGTGGCACGCGCGGCCAGCCCAGCCTATTTACACTGGGTGACAGATTTGCTGACCTCAGCATCTCGGTAAGCACAAATTTGCTGATATTATCAGAGATTTTTTATTTCTGAAATTTTCATAATTTTTTTTCAAAATTTTATATGATTCTTTTGTTCTTTATATTTCCTTTTGTTCCAAGTGGTCATTCTTTTGTTCCGCCAATAATGTTTCACCATATATACACATGTTCATTTTTAATATGTTTTTATTCTTGTTCCTTGTAATAACTATTTTTGTTCGGCGTAGCTACCTTTTTTGTTCCAACAATAATATGATCTCCAAATTTTTTTTGTACCGGTGGAACAAATTGTTAGAGCTGATGGAACAAATTTTTAATTAGAAACATTTTTGATGACTTACATTTTTCTGTGAACAAGAGAACAAATTTCATGAGTTGCACGGTTCTGTACGACATTGCAAGGTCTGAACAAATTTTAGTGGGCTGGCCTAATAAGTGACCCGAGCTTACGGGTCGCTCGGATGCTATATATTAGCCCCTGCAATGTAGCGTGAGTGCCCAATTGGCTTGGTTGTGTGTGAGCTTGGCCTCAATGGAGAAATGAGCTTCAGCCTGCGCGCTTGGTACTTTCTGTATTCCCTAGTTTTGGGCCTAATTCGGTTTATTCGGTCTTGTTCGGTTAATCAGTGGATACAACCGAATATGCTGAAATAAATTCAGTTTTCCTGAAGTGCTAACCTATTTAGTCCGGTTTCGATTTCAATTTCTTGGTTATTATGCGCTTATAGCGGTTCTTTTATTGTTGTATGCATGCCTACTATATCCTAAACTAACACATTGCAGGGTCCTATCTAGACTAGTTACAAACATATCATCGTACATGGCTGTCGTTAGATTAATTAGTCCATAAATGACATGAATGGTACTATAGACAACTATCTATCTATACTGTGACACGGTGAAATCGGAGCTGTAGTGTTATCGAGTGACATACCGGTGATGACGATTTGCGAAGGGTGAGTTTGGTAGGTGGCGCTTTTCAGCTATTGCAGTGGGCTTTGTCGGTGCAAGGTTTGCAACTTTTCCTACGAGGCTCATAGGAACACACCTAGGCAATAAAATAATCTAAGAGTAAGGTGTATGCAAGAGATGATTAGGGCTAGGTATTTTAGTACTAGATTCTTGTATTGCGCAAGGATTTGAGGGTCCTAAAGGTATGAGAGGGTTGTGAGAGAGCGACAATCCCTTGTACTCTTTTGAGGTCATGCTTAAAGAATTCGCGGGTGATTTTGCCAAATCTTCTCTTTTGTCGTGATTGTTCATCATCATTATTTTGGTACTCTTTACAGTGTTCATCTACTTCGGTCTTAGTACCGTGCATGCTCATGCTGTATCTCACTAAATCTAATCAGATTTGAGGGCTGCTTCGCATAAGAAGAGCTATCAGAGTATAACAAGTGGTATCAGAGCCAAGACTAGCTTAATAAGACTTGTGAGAAGGTAGTAAGGCCTCAGGTGGCACGTAATTAGGAGCGATGTTAATGATGTGGAATCAAGTACAGAAATTTGATGGCGGTGAAAATTTCAGCGTGTGACAATGTATGGTGAAGGATATTCTTGTCTAATAAGGACTAATCGACACCCTTGATGCGGAAAAATAAGTTAGGACATCTAATGGAGACTGGAAGGTGATGGAGCGAAAGGCTGTCAGTATAGTCTGCTTATATCTCTCCTGCGAGGTAAAGTACTCGGTGATCAATGAGAATTTGCTGAAGAAATTGTACATGGCAAAGTCACTGATAAACCGGTGGGTGTTAAAGTAGCTGCTCAGACTGCACATGGCTGGAGGCACGTGGTTTGTCAACCATCTCAATGTATTCAATAAGCTTGTCACACAGTTGAGTAGTGTGGATGAGAAAATCAAGAAAAACAACAAGGTTTTCTTATTGGCTTCATCTCTACCACCATCATGGGAGCAATTGGTGATGAATATCCTCAATGGAAAAAGCACTTTCAACTTCAACGAGGTAGTTGCATATATCTTAGAGGCGAATTCCTTGAAAAAGCCATTGAAATCTTCATCCTCAAGTGATCAAGTATTGACTGTCGTAGGTTCTATAGATGAAAGCGATAGTCATGGGAAAAAGAACAGCTAGAACAGGGACAAACATGTATGCTATTTTTGTGACGACGAAAGTCATATGATAAAATACTGTCCAAGTCTGAAGCAGTTGAAGAGTGCTTGCTTAGTGGCAGTAGCGAAAGATGATTCAGATGTACTTGTCGTTAGTCAACTAGGTACTTCTCATGGATGGATATTTGATTTGGGTAGTTGCTTCCATATATATTTGGCAAGAGAGATGTTTGACGAAGGATCTTTATGCCGCACACTAACGAGAGTTCAGTATGTTCCCAGTTTAAAGAAGAATCTAATATCTGTGAGGTTACTTAAACCATGTGGTTGTGAGGTATCAGTTTGAGGTGGAGGTAAGTGAGTTACTTGCAAAGGAGAGATAATCATGAAATGTATTTAGGGCAAAGGTGGATATAGTTTGCTAGAAAATTTTAACTATGGTGCAACCAATGGGAGGTTTGATACAAATCTGGCTAGGAGAAGGTAACCGTTTTGTCAATGATAGGTACTCATGAAGGATCAAGATGTCAGCCCAGAGGAGACCGGTGAATAGGAGACTAATAAATTTTAGCAATTAAACTTTGTTTTGCAATTAGACAGAATTAAAGATTGTCTAATGCAAGAACTATATGAGCAATCCTACATACTAGTCAATCACAACCACAACAAGTAAGCTAGAAACATAAATCTTGTGGTAAAAGGATGGGAACAAGAAAACCAAATGATGCGCTGAATTTGTTGCCAAAGTTTGGATCCTTGGGAAATCCTAGATCTTTGTTTGTGGAGCTCGTTCATTTTGATCAAGAGTCAGCTTCCTCTCAAGCCTTTATCCCTTGATGACGCACTCTACATCTTCTCTATCTCTTCTTAGTGATCCTTCCCTTGGCGTAGACAGATCCTGATTGTGATAAACTTCTTAAGGCTCATCACAACTTGCTTTAGAGCTCTTAGGGGCCCCTAGCCGTCTAGGATACCCCAATATTCAAGAGTAATAGGCTTGACAAAGACTTGGAGATGAACTAGATGCTTGAGTGCTCAACAACTCTAGATCTCTTACTCTTTTAATATTTTCCTTACAAGAATCAAAATATTTTTGCTCCCGGAAGATGGTGAGGCTTTCGTGAGAGCTGGATTTCGAATGGCAATGAGTTGTTCTCTGATGGGAGAGTGGGGGTATATATAGCCTACTCACAAAAACTAGCCCTTCAGACAACAAAACTGTTACCTGGAGTATCCGGGCATGGCCTAGACACTCCGAAGTTCAAACTTTAACGGCTACTTCATAGGCAAGAAAAAAGAACCAGAGATCTGATGAAGTCCTTGCCCGGAGACTTCGGTAAAAAATTTGGATACTTCGGACCAAAGACAGAGAAATGAAATTCCTAGATAAAAACCTCTCAAGACTTTGGCCGATCTGAGAATTCTCATGTGTTTGGATACTCCGGACGAAAGTCCGGACACTCTGGGTAGAAATAGAGAATCTGAATCCCCAGAATAACTTCTCTAGAGACTTTGGACAAATTGGAGTTCTCACATGCCTGGATACTTTGGACTGATGTACGAATACTCCGCACAAGTAACCGAGAATTTGGATCCCCGGAGTGTCTACTTCGGACACTCTAGTCACCATTTCTCTAAGGCATGTCCGGATACTCCGGGTCATAGTCGGATACTTCGGGACACATAAAACAACATCTATCTCTCACAAAGATAGAGATGGAAACTTGAACATATAACACACATATGTTGAGCATTTCGAGCACTAAGTTTTCTCATAGGCTGTTCGATGAACCCTCTTAATAGTAGACCTTTCCAATACTCAAAGCGGTTATCTAAATCAATGAAACATCTAGGAAAAAGATCTAATCTAGATAAAACATTTTGCCTTCTTCTTTTCAATCTTTTTTTGGGGGGGGAGGGGGTTGCCAACATCGGTTAGACTTCACGTGAGGAACTAAAACCTGAATACACACTTAATAAATACATTAGTTCCTTAATTTTTTATCATTAATCTTCAAAACCTATTTAGAGGGCCAAGATGAATTTTCAACTCAGATCGTAGCTGCAGTTGTGTGTGGAGCTACAAAATGGTTGCAAACTGTAACATACGCAAATGCGAAGGTGCGAGCTGTTGGAAGAAGGAAGTCATGGTGGGACCAACCATGCAGCACCAATGAGCAAGTGGAATTTAGAGGCGGTACAAATCTATGGCATGGAGGGCTGTAGGAACATGTGGTGTGGTGAACAAAACTACACAATGAAGGAGCTCTTAGGTGGAGAGTTCGGATGGTCCAGCCTAAACACCAACATGCATATCATGGTGGTGTGCATGAGCCCCGATGGTGCGGACGCTCCCAAGATGGAAGAAAAAAGACAAAACCGATTTGGAGTGAATTCTTCCAGGAGCATAATGATTTCGATCGATAAGAGTCAAGATGGATATTGTTGAATATGGTGTGACTCATATCTTAAACCTATTAGGATTCAAAAATGTGTGCTATATGGAAATCCCAAAGGAAACCTATTAGGATTCAAAGACCTCCTTGTTTTAGAGGGGCTATGTGAGAACCTATATAACCCATGAGGTGTGGCCATAGGAACGCAACCCAAACAATTAAGTAATCGAATAGCAAAGTGCAAGTGTAGCAAATCAAATTTTGGAGCTTTAAAAAAATCTAAAAAAAAAGAGGACCTGAAAATTTCATCGACTTTTGTTTCACTAACTAATGTTTAATTCTAATTTTAAAAATTAAACCAAAGTTAATTTAAATTGATCCAACTTGAATTTGATTGGCTTTTCGATTTGGAATATATCTCCTGGATTTTTCTCAGAATTTTGGAAGTTGGTTTGGTATTTAATCTCACTCTGTTGTTCTTTATTTTTATTTTGGTTTTCTGAGAAAGGAAATCCCTTTTTCTTTTTCTCCTTCCCTCCTTGGCTGCGCCGCCGGCCGTTTCAGCCGGAATCTCGAGCGCTACCGCCTCTTCTCCTCCTATGGTATCTCTTCTCCTCGCCACGGTGCCCCTTCTCCTCCCCCTCACTCTCCTATAAATAACCCCAATTCCCCTTCTCTTTTCCCCACTTCCCCACACTTCTTTTCCACGAAATCCTTGCCCAAACCCTCTGCCTCCCCTTTTTGTTCGTGTGCAGTCTCCAAACAGCATGAATTGCCTCTATATTTTTGCAATTCCTTTTGCTTATGAAATCTTTTCAAAGATCCCTCTGGTGAGAAGATGTGTAACCTCCTCCTCTACCTCTCTGCAAAGTTTGATGAAGATCCAATGGTGAAATCTCTGGCAAAGCTCCAAACACTGAGGTGCTATTTGTATCCAGATTACTCTTCACGTGCATCAAGATTGGAACCGCGTCCTCGTTGCCTCGGACCTCCTTTTCAAGATCCATTCGGTGTGATTGTGCTCAACAATATGAAGATCCATTCAGTGTGATTGTATGCTGTTTTATTCCAGCAGCTAGCGTGTCGATTGACACACTGTTACCTTTCCGCTTGTTGCTCTGTTTACTTGATACCCTAAGTAGAATATTATGTTTTAATTCCTGAATAGAGTAGAGAAATTCTTAGCCATGCTTAAACATGTCCTTAGGATATTTTGAATTGTCTCCCCGGAGGAATGAACTTTGGATCAATGATCCTTATTAAAACTTATTTGTTGAGCTCGCTGAGCTGGGCCGGATGCCCATTGTTTCCTTCTGTCTTTATTCTTTCTATTCTACTCTGGGTGAAACTTACCATCTAAAAGATGTGGACGACAGCTAGATCATGTGATGAAGGAGCAATGGTCGTTTTTCATGAGATGAAGAAGCCATTAGTCGTCCGCATTGAATAAGGCCAAAATCTTGAACCCGAGGATTGTGAAAACAGTACAATCACATGCTATATGGGCACTGGCTTGGTTGAGTATGTTAGTCGAGTCTTGGTGTCGACATTGCTGTACCGCAGAAGGGTGGACGTAGCTACGAGGACCTCAACACAAAAGCGGGGCACGTAGGGTAAGCGAGTGTACCTTCCTCCATGTTGAAACCTAGTGGGCATGTCACATCGAGATGAAACTAGCTAAAAGATCTCGTCATGGTCACCCTGCCGACACGCTGATGGGCATATGTATAAGCCTAAGCAGCTTGACATAAGGGGATGATCGTGTCATGTTGGTAAAGTGTACAAACTCTGCAGAGTGTCAAACTAGTCTCAGTCAGTCCCCCTTGCTATTTCCCTCTACCCCTTTGCTGATGGAACCTATGGTCGATCTAAGGCAGGAGTTCCTTGCTCGAATGTGTCGGTCGTGAACCACACATGTTGGAAAATATCCCTGATAATAAAATTGATTTATATCAAATGATGCCTTCGAATCTACCCTAATATTTCAACTAAAACTGTTTTGACGCAAAAAAGCCATAAAGCCTTCCTTTGAAGCCTCATGTACACTGGTTTAGATATTTCCCTACGAGGGGGCACGCTGAGTATGCGAAGTACTCATCGAACATGTTTTGTTGTGGTGGTGTGCAAAGGAGTATGCTGAAGGAGTCGATGAGGATTACTTCTATGATGATCCCGAAGAGTAGGTCGCGTGGCCTCCGTCAACTGCCTATGGCACGGATGGAGTCGCTCTGCTTTTCAATTCCGTTGTTTCCTCTGATTGTATTAATGTTACAAGACATGATAAGCCGGGTGGCTTATTGTATTCAAACCGTTGTACAATTTTTTTTAAAATATCATGCAATGGTATACATTTCGCCTGTGTTTGTCAGCTTGATCCTGGACTGACGACGATGTACACGAGGGGTCTGGTAGTTGAAATTGGACACCCACAGCAAGCAAGAGGGGATTAGAGGTTAGGTTTCTTTAGCACTAGATTCATGTATAGTGCAAAGATCCAAGGGTCTTGAAAGTGTGAGAGGGTTGTGAGAGAGTGACAGTCCCTTGTACTACTTAAAGAAGTCGTGGCCGGCTTTGTCAAATCTTGTCTCTTTTACCATTGTTGTTCGTCATTATTATTTTGATACTGTCTACATGATTTATCTACTTCGAACTTAATATTATACACGCTAATGATGCATCTTACTAATTTTGATCAGATTCGAGGACTACTGCACATAAGAAAGGCATCAACACCCCTCTCCATGCACACACATCCTAGTTGCGAGGTCTTTGCGGCCGTGCAACCGTAATTGGTATGCACCAGATGAGCTTAAAAGTATGCATCAATTAAAACGATCAAGTCAAATCAAACCATGTAAAACCTCGCTCTAAATAACTGACTTATTCATCACACTAGTAGGGTGCCCATGCGTTGTAACAGAACCTCAAATAGTAGAACAACATCTCATGATGAAAAAATGTTGGGGATTAATGTCGAGGGAGCACATGTATGGGGATTGAACAACACCAGCTAGCCAGTTAACTCAGAACGTAAAGATTGAAGTCTGTTTAGCAGAGTTTGTTAAGAGTCGGAGAGTTGGTTAGTGGAGGATGTGATATTACCATCATCATCAACTCAAATTTTATAGATAGTAAAGATATTGAAGCCCTAGTGTCAACATTGTAAATAGTCAAACCACGAAGTGACCAGCTACTCCTTCGCCACCAAAAACTTATAAAGTACAATTATCACCTTCTCTTCTCAGTTTAGATTTTAGGACCCTCTACTTTTCAGTTGCTTAATTCCTTTTAACTCTTAATCTCCCCTTTAAGTTGTTCGAATCAACATCCAACTATCTTTATTCTCACCCCACTTTAATATAACATATAAATTAAAAATCACATATTTTTAAAACTATAATTTTAGACTAAACAATGTATACATTTTATGTGACTGAGATTTATAAAAAATTTAGATAACCAAAAATTAGCGAAAGCATTTAAATTTTTTAATGTACCAGTTCGTGAATAAAATTTGATACTGCATCGTGAGCTGTTAAGTATTAGTATCACATTTTCTCATCAGTTTTGGGCCTTTTGATCTGTCTGTTGAAATGACTTCCTGCAAGCAGGGTTTGTGCTTTACATCCGAACCCAGCAGCTCCAATAACGTGTGCGTTCGTGCTCATTGCAACGATGTGTAATTCTGTTTTGCTACCTGCAAAATGCTGCTTAATCCGTCGAGACATATTTTTTTCTCAATCAGTGCACCTAACAACTTTATCCATTTCTGCACCCAAATATGTACTCGCACAGTTAAAAGGTTACAGCGACGTATCCACATCAATAGAGGTACTGAGTTTGATACCTGGCCGATCTCCTCAACTTTCTTGTAACGTTTTAGTATTTAAGGGTGTCGAATAGAATTACGCCACTACTTCTATCTCGCATACATATACATGTGCTTACATGGATCATGGATGTACAGCTATAGCTAACCAAAATTTTGGTATGTAGGGTTGGCTTGAACACCGACCAAACACACCTTACGTGGCTTGTATTATAGGATGACATCAGCTGTCTGCAACCATTGCCGCTTATGAATTTAAATGATTTGGATAGAAGAGAATGAGAAGAGATGAAGAAAGCTGTCTCATGATATGTAATAGATAGTTTGTAACACATCTATAGATGGCCTACGTACGGCTTTTCAGTTTTGTATGCCTACAGAACTTGCGAGATTGGCCAGTGCGTTCTGGTTCACTCGTACAGATTTTGCAGGTAGCTAGCGTTGTTGACTTTACACAAAATGGAGGGAGTGTACTGTGTCGACTAGCTAGCTGGCCGCTTCTTCAACCGTCTGCTAAAAGATCAATAATGCAACGAAAGTAGCACATCGACGACCTAACCTGCTATAAGTACCTGATGATCTGGCAAGAGTTGTGACGACCAACACAAAAAAGAGACCATAAAAAGTCAGTACTTGTGATGATGTTGATGCACTAACCAAATATATGTACACAAATTAGGTCACTAAAGTAATTCACCTTTACAGCCGCACTCGTACGTACTTGATCCGGTAGCTTCCCAATTTGTTGGGTGGTCAAGGTCCCCTTGCTTTGCAACTTGCTTTCTTGACCCGTGAGATCGTTAACTAACTCGGCGAGTATCTCAACGACTACTGAACTCACTTTTTTTCTAATTTGTTTTATTGATACTCCTGCCTCTGTATCAAGCTAATGAACATAGTCTAACCAAATCCCAAGAATACAATGATTTAGAAAGGAAACTGCCTAACGGAGAACATCCAAAGCAAAATTTAATTAAAAAATGATTTAGATGGCTGGAGGACCGTCGTCACCCAGTTGTCTGCAGGTGTGCCAGCTGCTACTAGTAAAGACCTCCATTACTAAGATCTCCAACTGCTTGCTCTCTTGCACCATGGTTTTTCTAAACTCCGGCTTCAAAAGACGCCCAACATCACAGTAAACCTTCACACCTGAAGATGACCTGTTTTAGACGAGAGAAAAATTTGCTATAAAAAATTATGTTGTTACAGCATAGCTAAATAGTCTAACACATGGCTACCTCGAAGAGAATTTGTGATCATAACCCATGCCCCATACTAGCCAATCACCACCCCAACATAGGAGAAACGCTAGTGGGTGCAGGTAACTAAAAGTAATGTATACCACCCTCCATACAAAATGAACTACTATGCAGTTAAAAAAATAAATGTTGAATAGTCTCATCCTGATAAGAGAAGCAACAAGTTTTGGTCCTCCGCTAATTCCATTCAAGTAAATTATCTTTAGTAAGGATCACGCCCCTCCCCAAGTACCATATATATTTTTTAGTTTTGAGAGGTAGTTTAAGTTTCCACAAGTGCTTATGATGGAATTGACTATCAGAATTCATCAATACTTTATACATAGATTAGATCAAGAATTGACTATTCTGATGCAACACCCATAAAAAGTGTCGTGCGCATCAGAGAAGCTGACCGACGCCACCCGGGACATTAAGCATGCGTTTGGTTGGAGGGATGGGGTGGGATGGGATGAGCCCATCCAATTTTTTGAGGGATATCCGGTGTTTGGTTGGGTGGATGGGGTGGATAGGGATATCCACCCCAGAGGAATATTCTCTCCAGATGCTGGATGGAGTGATCCCTCCAAATTGGCCGGATAAGGTGAGCCAAATTTTTGCTAATCGTAGTTTAATGGCGCTTAACGTTTAATCGTAGTTTAATCGCCATTTAACGCTGCTAATCACAGCTCGGGCCGCCGCACCCACCCGAGCTCCACCGCTCGCCCCCACCCTGCCACCCAGCCCTGCTCCGGCTGCCACCCAGCCCTGCTCCGGCCGGCCCCCACCCTGCTCCACCTCGCCCTGCTCCGGCCGCCGCTCCCCGCCCGAGCTCCGGCCGCCCAAGGTCCGGCCGCCACACCGCCCGTCCGAGCTCCGACCACCCCCCCGCCCGAGCTCCGCCCGGCCCTGCTCCGCCCTGCTCTGGCCACGCCGCGCTCAGCCGCCCCCACCCTCCCGAGCTCCGGTCGGCCCGCCGGAGCTCCACCTGGCCGCCCCCGCCTCGCTCAGCCACGGCCGCCGACCATCGCTCGGTCGCCCTCTGCCGCCCGAGCTCCGGCCGCCCCCGCCCGCCCGATCTCCACCCGGCCCCGCTCGGTCGCCCCCGCCCATCGCAGCTCCGGCAGCCCCCGCCCGAGCTTCGGCCGGCCCCGCTAGGCCCTGCTCTGGCCACCGGAGCGAGGAGGCGGCGGGCAACCGAGACGAGGAGGCGGCCGTGGAGGCGGGGTGAGTGACGGGCGTGGAGACGAGGAGGCAGGACGACGGGGAGAGAGAGATGGTCCAAAAAAAAACTACCTCATCCCATCCTATCCTCATCCTTTCTACCAAACAAAAAACTAGTCCCTCCCACTCATCCAACCAAACAGAAAACTGACTCATCCCATCCCTGAAAAACTAGATATCCCTATCCCATCCATCCTTGCCCTCCAACCAAACGCATGCTAAGTCATTCCATGTCGCAAGCTTAAGTCCAACTATAGCTTGTTGAAAAGAAATGTTGGGAGGGTCCTGTAAAGATCATTTTGTAATATATGATATAACATGAGATCAGTGTGGACTCATGAGAAGAATAAAATGGAGTTTTCATCCCATGCATACATGTAGACATTTGCAAAAAAATAATGTAAAAAATCCTAACATTTTTTCCCTAGAGCTAACTTAAGTAGAAATTATGGACCCAAGTACCTTAAAACCTCAACATAATATTTTTCCTAAGCCTCTACTGGACTAGAGAAACATCCCAAAACTTTTAATTCATTTGGATTTGATCTGCAACTTTAAACAATTAGTTTTCCAAAACTTTTGCTTTTGGACAGAAATGGAATATGCCAATTGAATCAACTTCCCCTTCCCCAAAATTTATGAAGTTTCAGATTTAACAGTTATTCGCCTAACCAAAGGCCAATATAAAATTTGAAAAATATTTGAAACCCAATTAGACTATTTGTAGTTCAAAGCTCATTTTGGGCTATCTTGTTTTTTTTTAACTAAATGACCCTCTGAAAAAAATATTTTATTCTCAAAAAATTCTTGGAGGTTAAAAATGTCCTCAGGACCATTCATGAATTTTTCTGAATTTTTAAAAAATCACATCTAAAGCTCTATTCCTTCAACCCTAACCTAAAACAAAAGAAAAACGAAAAATAAATAAAATGGTTTCTCCTTACCTAGATGGGCCGGCACGGCCCAGAACCTCACCCTCCTCCTCGTGCTGGGCCTCGGCCCATCTTCCCCCTCAGCACGCCCGCAGGCGTACCCTCGCTGACTAGTGGGCCCCTCCGGCAGGCCGCTGTCGCCATGTCCATGGAAGCGTGCCCAAGCTCGGGAGCTCCCCGCCAGTGCCCTTCGCCCCTCTCTCTCTGATGCCCCTATAAAACTCCTCCCTCGGACCTGTCGACCCTCTTTTTCCTCCTCCACGGACCAAAGCGACCCCTCTCTCTCTCCTCTCTATTTGCGTCTTCGGCGTTGAGCTCCTCCACAGTGGACGCCGCCCCCCCAACAGCGAGCTCCCCTTTTTCCCACCTGCCGAGCTTCCTTTTTCTCCCTCCCTCTCATTCTTCTCTCCTTGCTGTGCTAGGTTCTCAGAAAGATGCCACGTAGGAGCACCTTCTTCCTCTGCTCTGGTGAAGCCACCGCGGGCGCCTACCTCAGAACTCCAGCGAGCTCGAGTACCACAACGACCTTCCCCAGCCTTTGGAGCTTCCCTACACTCCGTCGACCACCTTCAACCCTTCCCAAGTCAGCGTCGTCAACTTCATCGTCAGAGAGTTCGTTGCTGCTGGTGAGCCCCACGCTTCTAGCATCGATGCCTCCACCGTCAGTTTGATCGGCGTGATGGACCGTTCAAAGTGGTCAGACCGGACCTGTAACGGTCTAACCGTTACCCTGACGGTCTGTACGCCGTTCTCCCGCCCTTTTTGGCACATTTAGGAGAATGACAAGTGGACTACCACTATTTAAATCATAGAAATAATAAAAATAAAACTAGGACATGTGGGCCCTACCTGTAATAGACTCGGGTACAAATGAAAATAATGAAGCAAGAAGAGCAGAGTATGACAAGTGGGACCTCCTTGTCAATTGACTTGTCAATGTTGACCAGACAACTTTGACCAAGGGACCCACATGTCATTCTCAGTCACAACGGATTAGTTAAATATAAAAATATTTAATATACTTTTCTTTACCGAGGAAAAGACAAAAAGGTGTTAAAATGGTTTAAACTTCAAAAATTTGTAGAAAATTCATTCGAACTCCAAGTCAATTGATTATTTTGTGTAAATTCATCTTTATGGTGTAGATTTATTGGTATAAGGTTCATCCATGTGCTTATTATGAAATTTTTTGAAATTCATAAATTACCCTCAAATTCAAATATTTACACCTCAAGCTTAGAAAATTCATATTTAAGGTTCCACAACTCCAAATGAGACGAAACCAATTACACTAGTTTCATATATTTTTATTCTCTACATTATAGGATGCATTTCATGCATGTTATCATCTCTGAAAGTTTTGGTATTGATTAAATGCTCTCTTTGCCACTTTCTGGCATTTCAATGTTTTTTGTCACTAGAATCGGACAATGAGGGTTATTTTGAAAGTGATCAGCAACAAGAGCACTACCCTGAATAGCAAGGCAAGCATACTCACTTGTTGAAAATATTCCTATTAACTTATATCATGCTTGATTGATGAATGCATTGCTTGTGGTGTAGTTTGATCAATGGTTGTGACTATGTTGAATATTAGAATGTGATCACTAGCATGGGTAGGCATGTATGAGATACTAGACCAGCAAGATTGTGTTTTTCAATCATCTAAATAAGCCACTTGGAGATACTAGACCAGCAAGATTGTGTTTTTCAATCATCTAAATAAGCCACTTGAACCCTAAAGTAAGATGCTAGAGGCGGGAAAGGATACCCGGTGGAGATTTGGAGGGTGGATTTAATCCGATGATCTTGGGACAGGGATCTTTTTCTTCACCTGCGGTGTGAATGTGGTCGATGATTGTTGGGAAGGGTAATGGAGGGATAACCATGCACCCACGGCATCATCAGAAACACTTGTATTCGAGGTTAGGGTGGATTTAACCCTTCCTCAATTACACTTAATTCGGGATGTTGGTAGATTTACCCTTATCCTGGAATCCTTCTAAGTTGGGGAGGAGTTAGAGGGAATAATGTGACCTTGGTTGTGATGATTGCTCATGCTTGAAATCTGAAATTGGTTGGAGCCTTGTTGTTAACTACTTGTTATCTGTTGAGTGGTGTAACTCTTTTCTTGAGGTTAAGTGTGACTTAACAATGGTGAGCTTAATTTGGTATGATGGTTCTTCTCACATGCTTAAATTCGAGATTGGTTTAATTTTGGAATATTTAACAAAGTTGTTACCTCAATTTCTTTAATCACATGATAGTGACATGAAATGAGTGAATACCATGGTTCTACTAGTCATGTCATGTTAGCTTGGAACAACTTGTTAGCTAGCTATTCATTGAATCATGCCATGTTTAAGTTAATTTGGAATAAGCACTTTTGTATCTTGCGAGTACAAAAGTACTAACTCAGGAATTCCATTCCTGTAGGTGATCTTAGCATACTCGAGTTTTATGATTCCAAAAATGCTACATCTGATGTTTAAATTACAAGTTTGCTCGTCTTAGTCATGAGGTTGTTATGTAAAGCTTTTGGGAGATGATTTAGGTGGTCATCTCCAGGTTTTATAAGACCTTCCGTTTCTGTTTTTAATTTGGTGTTTGATGTAAATGAGTTTTAAGTCGTGTTGTGTGGATGATAATTACTTATCCCAGGTATGGGAGCTGTTTACTATATTGTAACTATTTTCCAGTAGAGTTTTGTTGTGATACTTGAGTTGTTTATCATGGCTTCCCATATACCATGCGTGTATGAATTGAAGTGTATGGGAAAAGATGTAAAAAATTAAAGTTCTCCTTCTTGCTTCGTTAAGTGCAGTGGATTCGGTTGAGTGACCCACTAGCTGAGATGTTGTGCTGGCTAGGCAGGGTGTGGGTGGATTATACCAGGATTTCAAGTGACCCACTAGCCCTAGGGCTAGATTAGGGTGAGGGTATAATCATCGGGCTTTTCTGGAACTAATGCATTTACCGGACTTGAGAGCAAACCTTAGTTCTTTAGAGGGTTTCCGGATCTCTTTTAACTTGCGTTGTGATGGGTTGTCTTTGCCCGGCTTGGCCAACGTGATAGCATACGCCAGTGTTGTGTATGATGTGTTGGCCTGGTGTCGGATCACCCAACGGTGATAGATACATACAACGAATGCGTGGATGGTATGTTGGGTGTTTGCTTGGGTATTCGGACTTGTACCGCATACGAGTTAATTGGAATTATGGGGTCCTAACAGGACCGTAGAAAGGACTTCCGCCACCAGGCGTGCTTTCTCCTAGCGACATTATAAAGAATGGGATACTGGGAATGAAGGGATCCGTTTCCCAACCACACATCCTCCCAAAACCTAATTTGCAGACCATCATGTAAGTTGAACCTCTCCAATTAGAAAAACAGGTCCTTGACTTTCATGAGCCCCACCCAGAATTGAGAATCACCGTATTGAAACTGGGCTTGCACTAAGGTCCCAGACCATAAGTAGTTGTTTTGTAGTAGCTATTGGTACATGCCATCCTCATTAATTAATTTAAATAGTCACTTGCTGAGTAGACATTTATTGTTTTGCTCTAACTTCTCGATACCCATGCCACCTTGGTCTTCAAATCTACAAACAATACTCCATTTAGTTAACATGTACTTGTGTATATGACCATCACCCTTCCAATAAAAACAAGACTGATAATAGTCCAAACACTTTCATATGCCTATAGGTATTTCAAAAAAGGAGATCATAAACATTGGTAAGGTAGATATGACTAAGTTGAGAAGAACTAATCTGCCCCCAGGAAACAAGTTATTTCCCTTCCAATTGCTAAGGCATTTCTCAAAATGATCCTCTATTCCTTTCCAATCACTATTTCTAAGTCTACTGTCGTGAATGGCTATACCAAGGTAGAAGAATGGGAAAAAAACCTAACTCATAGCCAATAAGTTGCTTATATTGTGGTTCATGATCCTTGGCTTTCCCAAAACATAAAAGCTCACTCTTGTGAAAATTGATCTTGAGCCCCAAAAGTTGCTCAAACGTGAAAAGAATGAGTTTGAGGTTTTTGGCCTATTGGATGTCATGATCCATAAAACTGATGGTATCATCAACATATTGTAGGATAGACAAACCTTTATCAACCAAATATGGGACTACTCCTGCAATGATGCCTTATCCCTCGCCTTATTGAGAAAGATGGCCAACATGTTGAAAACTAGATTAAACAAAATAGGTGATATTGGGTCACCTTGCCGTAGGCCTTTCTTCGTTTAGAAATATGGGCCTATATCATCATTTACTTTAATCCCGACACTTCCACCTTGGATGAATTGTGCAATACAACTACACCATCTGGGGGAGAAACCCTTTAAATGTAGGTTCTGGAGTAGGAACAACCATTTGACCATGTTGTAAGCTTTCTCAAATGTATCTTAAAAGGCACTCTGTCCAACTTCTTTTTGTGCATCTCATGCAGAGTGTCATGTAAAATAACCACACCCTCAAAGATGTTGTGATCTAGCATAAATGTCATTAGACAAGGTCATACTACCATTTTAGCCACAATAGAAATACGATTAGTGGCGACCTTGATAATGAATTTTAAATTGACATTGAGTAGGCAAATGGGCCGATATTGATGTATCTGTTGGGCATCACCCTTCTTTGGCAATAGTGTAATGATGTCAATATTTAGGCTAAATAGTGGAAGCCTTCCACTATGGAAGTCGTAGGAGAGCGCCATGAGGTCGTCCTTAATTACTTCCTAGAACACTAGATAGATTCCTGCTGGGAAGCCGTTCGGACCAGGCACTTTATTATGTTCCTTTTGGAACACTACCTTGCGTACCACCTTCTCAGAAAATGGCTGAACAAACACATCATTCTTATCGCTGGACACTTGGGGAATGTCGTCAACGATGTCCTCTATTTGTAATAATCCGTTATGTACCTTTTCAAATGTATATGTCCTCGTCCTCCTATTCTAGTTGGCAGATGTGTTGCTTTTGATGGCGACCGTTAGCAAGTAAATGGAAGTACCTAATATTATCATCTCCTAGTATATATTTTGATTTAGATCATTGATACCATCCTTTTCTTCCTCCCGAAGGGAGCTTAGTGATTTTATCATTGGCTACTCTCTTGCTCTCCAGTTCTACATTGGACAGCTGCCTATCCTCCGCAGTTTTATCTAAACTATCCATAGTACTGAAAATCTTTTCTTTTTCCTTGTTGTTTACAACCACTCGTATGAAGCCTATCTATGCAAAAATTGACATATGACCCTAATCTTGTTTGCCATCTCTCAGTCGCTGAGTTCCCCCTCACGTTATGCTGCCAAATATCGGTGACCAAATCAATAAACTCGTCCCGTTGTGACCAGCCAGGTTCAAACTTAAAAAGCGACCGGTTATTAAAGGATCAAGATTTTGGCCTAAAGGGGAGGGGTGAATTGGCAACTAAACAATTTTAAATTTTTCTTGCAATATTGCAGAATTGAAAGGTTGTCTAACGCAAGAACTATATGAGCACCACTAAATTCTAATAGACCACAATCATAACAATAACAGTAGGAAACTAAAGCTTGAAGAAATAAAGAGAGGAACCAAGTAACCAAAGGAGACAGGATGAATTGTTGCCAAATTTTGGATTCTTGGGGAATTCTACATCTCCGTTTGGGGAGCTTTATCACTTTGATCAAAGCCAGCTTCCTCTCAAACCTTTATCCCTCCAGGACACACTTTGCATCTTCTAGATCTCTTCTTGGTGATCCTTCCCCTGACAGAGGTGGATCGCAACCTTCGCAAACTTCTTGAGGCTCACCATAACTTGATTGGGAGCTCTCAAGGACTCCTAGCCATCTAGGAGACCCCAATATCCAGCAAGTGTGATGAAGAACTTGTAGATGAACTCGATGCTCTAGTGCTCAACTAATCACAACACCTTACTCACTTGAGATCTCTCTTGCAAGAATCAAAGGTTCGATGCTTGAAGAAGGTGGAGAAGCTTTCTTAAGTGCAAGAAATGAATTGTCAAAGAGTTAGATGTGGATGAAAGAGTGGGGTTATAAATAGTCCACTCACAAAAACTAGTTGTTGGCTGGAAAGCAACTGCCCAGGGTATCCGAGATTCAAAAGCCAATGCATCTATTTTCCTTTGGAGTGGGCTGCTTAGGTACTCTTGACAGTCAATTGCCCGGAGTATCCAGACACAACCCCAAACACTTCAGAGGGGAAAACTGAGAGAGACAAAACCCCGAACTGACCCCCTAAGTATCTAGCTCAGATACTCTAGTCCAACACTTAAGAATTCTCCGGTGGTCGAACAAACCTAGACACTCTAGGATATTTCCAGGTACTTCGGAAGGGAAACAGAGAGGAAAAAAAATCCTAGAATGTCTGGATGCAGACACTCTGGCTAACATTTCGGCTGACATGTCCTTCTTTGTTACCTATCTGGATACTCCAGACAAAACCCTGGACGCTCCGACTGACAAAAAAGAACTTTGATCATTTGAGAAGTTTTGGTGGAGACTTTTGGGGAAGATGATCCTAGTTGAGGATTTTGAGCACCAAAAATATTCTCCAACCCTTTAGCACATCCCTCTTGATAATACAACTTTTCCTATACTCAATGTGATACTTCAAATCACTAAAACATAGGAAATATGATCTAATCTTCAACGATGCATTGTCGCTTCTGAAAGGACCGAAGGTGCCGACTAGAGGGGGGGGTGAAGTACTAGTGCCTAATCCTAATTATAGATTCAAGGTCCTTCTCCCTAATTGCATATCATACCCCATGCATGCATCCATGTTCTAAGTTCATCCATGATTAAAGTTATAACACAGCTGAATCTAAACCAAAAATCGGGAATGAGTACTAACCGCTTACGTACTTGCATGTTTTATTTTAAATCCACCGTAGTTGCATCCATATCACTGGCATTCATGCATCTTCGTCCTTTTCGAATTAGTTTCTTAGGGTTGCTTTTCCCTTTTTGGAGGTCACTCGCTTCTTACCGGTGTTTCGAGTATTCTGGAGTTCTCCCGCATGCTCCCTCGTACTTCCCCGAGCAACGAGGCAAGCTCCATTGCTTGTTGATTAATCATTACATTGGGTGTTAATCCTTGTTTGGCTTAATTAATTAGAGTGACTTGGTGCTTGTGTGGATGTTTGCTTAATCGGTGCTTGATGTCGCACTAGTATGTGTAAGTCTTGTTGTTATGCAGCAGCTATGGCTGCGATTAAATTGTTGCCCAACCCAACTTGAACTAAATAAGGTGAGACTTGAGAGCCGAGGGTGTGCTCGATGGATACGATTGGTAGGTTATCAGATGCATGGATACGGCCCCCGGTGTTTTGAAGTGTTTTGCCGTCCTACCAACCTGAGGCAACTCCATCGTAGCACTCCCTTATCACCGCGCAAGCCTGACACCGAGAACAACACTACGGTATAATTGAGGTAAGTCTCAGATACTGCGTGGAGCCTCGCAACGTCCACCAGGAATGCACTCGTTATACCCGAGGTGGCTGAGTCGGCGGTGAAGGCCCGAGAGAAAGCTTGTACGTCACCAAGGAAACGAAACTATGATATATGTGAGGTAAGTCTCAGATACTGTGTGGAGCTTTGTGAACTCCACGAGGAATGCACTCCGTATATCCGAGGTTGTCGGTTCGTTGGTAACGGTTTGTATTGCTTGATTGTCTTGTACATGAGTTATATGGATCGTGAGCTGATCCGGATAATTTACGAATAGATCGTGGGCTGATCCAATTTAGTTGAAAATGATTGTGTGGCTGACCTATATGTGCTTGCAAGTTTCTTATGAAGCCTGGTCCGAAAGTTAATTTCCATGATGTATATGTTACTGTCATGTCTATGTTGTTGTTATAATCTATGTTTATGATGGTTTCCTGGATGTTATTTGGTGGTTGCTAAGGTCTCCTTACATCTGAAATTAAATGGTGTAGTTGTTCACTTTATCACCTGTATACAACCTGAACTTATTAAAAGTAGAGAAACTTAACCATTTGTCCAATAGGGTTAACACCATGTTTTAATTAGTTGATGAGCAATGACTTGCGAGTACGGTGGTTGTACTCACCTAGGTTTATCCTAGGCAGGTTCGTGGAGCTTTCGATGTGGACGTTTCGCTGCTTCGGTTTACCACTTTCGGCTTCGACTCCCTTGGGAATGTTGTGGGCTGTTTTTTGAGGTTGTTTCCCCACCATCTCGGGTATTTTAATTTGTCTCCGCTGCTGCTCTTGTAGCTATTTTGATGTTCATCGGCCTTTGGGTCGCGTTGTATGTAAGATAAATACTGCCCCGGGTATGGGATGTGATAAAAATTACCTCGTAATCCTTCCCTTTAGTGCTTTGTTGTGATATACAAGTTGTTATTGGGGCTGCCCATATGCAATGCGTGTATGATATGAAGTATATGGGTATGCCGTGAAGAGTTAAAGCCGTTCCTCTTTCTACTAAGTCGAGCAGGAATCGGTTGAGTGACCTGCTGGCTGAGATGCTGTGCCGGCCAGGCAGGGTGTGGGCGTATTCTACCGGGCCTTTGAGCGACCCACTAGCTTCCGAGCTAGGTTAGGGTGTGGGTAGAATCGCCGGGCTTCTCCGACCTTGCTTTGCATAGTGGAATTGGGAATGACTCTAACCCTTCACCGGATCAGGGAATTGTATGTGGTTCTGGGAAGTTAAGTCGCTTCCGGCCGGCCTGCGTTGATCAGGTATCGGATCACTCCGCCTCGATGAATACGGCGCAGGTACCGTGCCACTAGGTCGACTGGTCCCTCGGCCCTTGGCGACCATTCGTTCCCCTAATCATATATAATTCCCGGGTCCGTGACAGTGATTGTCGAATTTCAAATCTCTTTCACAAATTCTTCACATACATAGTCAAATTTAAAGAACTAGTATGATCCGAGTGAAAATGCAGCAGAAAGACCCCTAAAAGCCCTTGGTAACGTGGAGCTCGTTGATAGCTTTGAAACGAGTCCAAGATCATCAAATTCCAAGTTCAAACGCAAAAGTTATGGCAGAAACAGTGAAACTACCCGGAAGTACCGGGAATTTTTCCGGTTGTACCGATTTTTGGTACTGTTCTTAGTGAAAAAATTCAGCCTGAAGAATTCCAGAAGTACCAGGAATTTTTCCGGTTGTACCGATTTTTGGTACTATTCTCAGCACGCAAAACAGCAGTGAATCTCGGTAGTTCCGAGATTGAAGAATCGGAAGCACCGGGATTTCTGGAGAAATTGAAGAACTCAGCAAGCAAAAACAGAAGTGAATCTCAGTAGTTTCGAGATTGAAGAATCGGACACACCGAGATTTCTGAAGAAACTGAAGACTTTCGAAGAATTCAGCAGAAGAACAGTCAGGTTCAGAACTGAGATTTCAATCCAACTTTTTGGCTAATTCAAAATCTACCCAACAGAATTCAACCAAAATTTGCAGAGATGTGTAAGAAGGTCTTATGAATCTAGATCAAGTGTTGATCTTCATAAAAACTTCTCAAGTCAAGACCTTTTACCCTTTTTCTTCAATCAGCTCTTGAAATGAGGAAAAGAGGAATTTTGAGGGGAAAGGAAGCTCGTGAGGAATCTTGATCTCAGATCAATATGGCATCATCTCACATGTCCCAGCAACCTATTCCAAGCCCCAAATCACAGAATCAAAACCTCTTCATGACTCAATCATAAAACCCCATTTCTTGGCTTCTTCTTCAAGAAAACTCAAAATCAAGAAGGAAAAGGGTTGATCCTTGGATATGCTTGGATGGGATCAGTCCAGAGGTGACCTCCCCATCACTTACTTGCCATACCATGAATCAAACCACAAAGAAGGCAAGAAAATGAAAATAAAAAAGATTCGAAGAATGAATGGCTCAAGAACACATAGGGATTGAAGAAATCATTTTGTATTGGATTTTCGTGGGTTTTCTTTGGAGTTTACAAGCCTCTCATCTAGGCAAAGCACTCTTCAAAGGGCAGCTCTCAAAAGCTAATCAAAAGAGGTTGAGGGATAAGCACCTCTTACCCCTCCTTTTATAGTGGTGGAGGCATACCTCCCACCACATGGACCTTAAGCCCACTTAGATGGCATGGGCATTTAGCACGCATCACAAAGCGTCTAAATGATGCATCCACCATCTATCCTCTCCTTCTACCCTAAGCAACTAACCCTAAACCGCTTTCCGGCCTCCGCCGCAGTTTCTTGGTTATGCTTCGGTAGATTCCGTGTTTTTACCAAAACGCCCTCGTACTGACTTGGTTCTCACGTCTCGTCTCCACCCGCTTTCTTGTCCTCCGCGTACATGCTTTTAAGCCGCATGATGTCGTCGCCACCTCCTTGACCACATCTTAGCCCTCCAAGCCTCATGCCGGTACATATGGCCGAACCCGTCGCACCCAACTCGCACCTGCACACAATAGACCAAGCAAAGCGTTGCGAGCACAAGTCTTCAACTTGACCCAAGTTAGTCGAGAAAAAATCTTCATCCACTCAATTTTTTCTTGCGGCAAATTGAGAAACTCAAACTTATCAATCATATAACAAGTAATTCAAACCACGAATTCATGCAACCAAAAGAATCAACTCCACATAAGATGGCAAAATATTCATCACAAATATTGTCAAGTCCTCACATGTCTCACAATCTCCCCCTTGATGAATATATTGCCAACATCTCTCAATCAATCAAATTGGAGTTGGTTTAAAGATTTAAAAGCAATCCAGTTGCAAGAATTCACACTTGGACAAAAGAAAGAGAAAGCAAGCACTGGGTCAAGTGAATGTGAACAAGAGTAAGATCCAAACTGTGAGTGAAGACTTAACATATGCGAAGAAACTCCCCCTCACTCCTACAACAAATGCATTTAAGATCTACTCCAAATCAAGGCAACATCCATTCATAATCAAGCTCTAAAATGCACACCCATGCCTATCTTGCAGAAATATGCGAAGTGAATGATTGAAACCACTATTTCTCCCCTTTTGGCACTATAGTCATCAAGGGACTTCATGCGCCCGCTTAGACTAAGCAATGATAGAATATGAAGAATAAGCATGTATGCATGGAATGGAATGTAATTTTTGATTTTTCAGGTTTAGCGAGGTTTGAAGATTATCCAAAATGAGACACACCAAATGCTAATATGCCAGATAGGTGCTCATCAAACCATAAAAAGACACGTATGTCAAGAAGAGCAGCTAGCATCTCAAGTTCTTAGCATATTAGAGATTTCACTAGTGATGAGTTCCAGACTAGGTAGTCACAGTTGCAATGAATCGAAACATGAGTGAAGTATGACAACCTAGCGCTAAGCCATGACTAGGAGGACAACCGATCAAGATTAAGACCAAAATACTCTACCACATGCTGAATTAAGCAATCACATCATTAAATGGATTAGTCACAACCAAAAGACAACCCCATGCACGAGGAAGTATCTTGAGTGATTCATCCTGACTTTTTCACATTGAGTCCACATGATTATTTGGACTAGCCACAACCCAAAGTACTACCTCCTGCACGAGCAAGTACCTTGAGTGATTCATCCCTATTTTAGCATTTTTCACATTAGTAGATTATAGATTTTAAGCATGTAGAGCAAAAGCTAGTGACTTCTAATGACAATAAGCATTCTCCGACCCGAGCCACAAAAGCCTAGGCATGTTAAGTCACTAGCGGTCCTAATCAAGATTACCATGAAGTCCTATCTTTGACCAGTCAGAACAGAGATCATAGTTGCAATACTAGAGACATGAGCAGATTCAGAAGCAAAAGATTCCCTAGCAAGCAACTCATCAGTAGATCAAAGATTTTAAGTTCAAGTTGTTGTCCAATTAAGCTAGCATTGCAATTCTTGATTACACATGTCAAAACATGGTGAAATGAGCTAGACATCCAAAAACATGTCATATAGCGAACTCTCGTGATCAGTATCTCATCAAGGATAATAAACAAAGCCCGTAAAATGTAAAGTGCACATGATATATCACAAATGATGCAAAATGCACTATGTTACACTATGATACACACTGAGAAGACTCCCCCTCAAACCAGCCCATGGGGATGAACAATCCCTAACTCTCCTCTAAGTGCACAGAATCGTGTGGGATCTAGAGGCTTGGTAAAGATATCCGCGAGCTGATTTTCAGAATCAACAAACTTAAGCACTACATCACCATTCTCAACATGGTCTCTAAGTCAATGAATGCTGCACTGGGTTCTTAGCAATGTTAATAGCACTAGTGTTATCACAGAAAAGTGGAACACTATCAAAAGACAACCCAAAATCCCGCAAAGTCGAAATCATCCAAAGAATCTGACTACAACAACTAGCGGCTGCAAACATACTCAGCTTCAACAGTAGATTGTGCAACAGAAGATTGTTTTCTGGAAGACCATGAAACAAGAGAAGTGCCAAGAAAATGACAAGTTCCAGAAGTACTCTTGCGGTCTATCTTACACCCGGCAAAGTCTAAATTAGAAAAACCCCGAATCCCGAGAACAGAGGAACATGAATACCAAAGTCCAAACTCAAGGGATGATTGAAGGTACCTCATGATGCGCTTCACAGCTTGCTAGTGGGAGTCTCTCGGCGAGGCTTGAAACCTCGCACACAGGCAAACAACGAACTGGATGTCCGGTCTTGTCGCTGTCAAGTAGAGGAGGGAGCCGATCATACTCCTGAACTCCTTCTGGTCTACCGCCTCTTCTTCTTCATCAGGACTAAGTGATGTTGCAGTAGACATTGGGGTATTGATTAGCTTGGCATCGCTCATCCCGAACTTCTTCAATAGATCCTTTGTGTACTTGGCCTGATGGACAAAGGTGCCCTCTTTTGTCTGCTTGATTTGTAACCCCAAGAAGTATTGGAGCTCACCCATCATAGACATCTCAAATTCCCTGCTCATCATCTCAGAAAACTTGGACACAAGAGCATTAGAGGAGCCACCAAAGATTATATCATCCACATAGATTTGTACTATCAAAAGATCATTGCCACGCCTAAGAAGAAACAAGGTTTTGTCTACCCTCCCCATTTCAAAACCATTTTGAATCAAAAAGCTCTTAAGTCTATCATACCAAGCTCTAGGAGCTTGCTTAAGACCATAGAGAGCTTTGGACAGTTTGAACACATGGTTATGGTATTTAGGGTTCTCAAATCCTGGAGGTTGTTTAACATAGACTTCTTCTTCAATGAAACCATTAAGAAATGCATTTTTCACATCCATTTGATAAAGCTTGAACTTCTTAGAAGCTGAAAATGCAAGAAAAATGCATATAGCCTCCAAGCGAGCTACTGGTGCAAAAATCTCATCAAAATCAAAACCCTCTATTTGACTAAACCCTTGGGCTACAAGTCTAGCCTTGTTGCGAACAACAATGCCATCCTCACTTTGCTTGTTCTTGAATACCCACTTGGTTCCAATGTATTGTGACCAAGTGGAGGCTCTACAAGCGTCCAAACCTTATTTCTCTCAAAATTTTCTAACTCCTCATGCATGGCATTGACCCAACTATCATCAGAAAGTGTATGACATATATCTTTGGGCTCAAAAGATGCAACAAAAGCTGAATGCGCAAGTTCTGAGGAAGGAATGGACCTGGAGCGAGTTACACGCTCAGAAATGTCGCCGATGATCTACGCTGGAGAGTGATCCTTCTGGAGGCGTTGTGGACCCCCGAGCTCATCTGGAACTCGAGTGGAAGTAGCCTCGGCAGCCTCTACCTCAGTTGTAGAAGAGATAGGAAGCTGAGCTGCCGGTGAAGAAGGTGCCACCGCCGATGAAGAAGTCGTCGGTGCTGGACCCTCAGCTACTGTTGAAGAAGTCATTGGAGGACCAGCAGCTGCTGCCTAAGAAGTGGGGGCACAGCCCACGCCACTCTCAAAGTCATCTTCATCCTGAAAGATCGACTCAGACTCCTGTGAAACACCTAAAAGCTCGGGTCTAGCAGAGCTAGCCTCATCAAAAGTCACATCACAGGACTCCACAATGGTGTTAGTCTCAAGATTAAGCACTCGGTATCCTTTCGAATGTCCAGGGTATCCAAGCATAATACCATCAGAAGTGCGCGACTCAAACTTGTCGAGAAGGCCCTTCTTCAGGATAAAACATTTACAACCAAAAACCCTAAGATGAGACACATTTGGCTTCTTCTCAAACATAAGCTCATAAGATGTCACATGCAAAGAGGAACGCACAAAAACTCGATTTGACACATAGCAAGCAGTGTTGACGGCCTCAGCCCAATACCATCGCGATGTGCCATACTCATCAAGCATCGTTCTTGCCATCTCAACTAAAGTCCTATTCTTCCTCTCCACAACACCATTCTGCTGAGGGGTGCGTGGAGTGGAGAATTGGTGCTCAACACCACGATCAGCAAGAAAATCTGTGAAAGAAGCATTCTTGAACTCTAACCCATTATCACTGTGAATTCCCTTCAAAGAACCAGGAAAGAGATTCAAGAGCCTCAAAGCCAAATCTCGAAAGAACTCAAATGCTTCAGATTTATGTTCCATGAAAAAACACCCGAGAGAACCGAGAATAGTCATCAACAATGACAAGAACATACCACTTCCCACCTACCGATCGAACCCTTGCTGGGCCTACTGTGTCCATGTGCAGAAACTGAGCTGGTCCGTCAGTCTTCACCTGATTGACAGGTGGATCGGGAGCAGCAACTTGTTTGCCATGCCGACATGGGGCGCAAACCAAATCCTTGACAGGTTTGAGTTTGGGCAAGCCTCTCAGAAGCTCAAGACTGCCAACTCTAGTCAAGTGATCAAAACCAACATGCCCCAAACACTGGTGCCAAAGTTGAAAAACTGAAGAGCTAGTGGCAAGAAAGCATCTAGACTCTGAAGAACTAAAATCAGCAGCGAAGACTCTACCAGGGCGAGAAATACCAAAAGCAAGTGCACCCGAAGAGTCAAGAACACGACATCCATTCTTCTTAAAGCACACCTCATAATCATCATCAATCAGTTGTGAAACAGAAATGAGGTTGTATTTCAGTTTACTCACAAGGGCAACATCCTTGAGGATGTTGTTGTTGTTGACTCGCACTGCACCCTTGTGTGTCACACGTCCACGGGAGTCGTCTCCAAAAGTGATGAACTCATCACCAGACGTCTTGTTGAGGGAGGTGAACCATTTTGAGCTTCCGGTCATGTGACGTGAACACCCGGAATCAACGAGCCACATGTTCACCAACCCTCACCGGCCAACCTACACAAAAGACCGAAGACGAGTGGACTCAGTACTGGGGTTAGTCAGCAAAGATTTTCAAATCCAGTACTGAGTCACTCACTGAACAGGTACAGAAGATCGTGAGTGATTAGCATGCAATGCAATATCTTGAGCAACTCTACGACCCTGACCTAGAACGCGCCGCGGAGGAATGTCACGCACCGGAGCACGTGAACCACCTCCAAGGGGACGGCGTGAAGACTCTAGGCAACCTAAACCCTGTCGCCTGATAGAGCTACCAGAAACCTCAACATGTTGAGGCCTCATGTGTGTCTTAGGAGCACTCAACGCATTGTTGCATCGTTGAATACCCCTAAGAGCACGAACACGGTCATGACGCTCCTCCTTGAGACGTCGAAAGCAGAACTCAACTAGGTGACCACCCTTATGACAATGAGTGCATTGGTATTTTACCCTATGCGAGGTAGCACCAACTGAAGCTGAAGCACTCTTGTCCTTAAGAGGTGAACCTAGATAACCACCTGACTTGAACACTGTTCCCCTCTCCCCCTGAGCTATTGCAATCAAGCCTCTACCAAGAGAACCAATAGGATGAGGAGGATGATTCTTATTTTCTTCCACATGATTAAAACCTAGACCTTTGCCTGAGCTAACTCTAGACTTGTCTAAGATCATGTCAAGTTCTTTTCTACCTCCAGAAAATCTCTCCAAAGTTTTCTTGAGGTAGTCAACTTCCCTAAGCAAAGGAGCACATGTAAGACAAGCTCCTGAAGCTGACACTCTAACAGCTTTCTCATATTTTTCTTTGTATGCTCCTAGTTCAAGTTTTAGAGACTCACAAGACACACAAGCAATGCTACATGTTTCAACTACTGTTTTCTTAAACCTCTCTCTAAATGCAGCATGCATAGCAGAAACATCATTCTCAAGCTCATGGCAAAATGTGCAAGTAGAGGAAATAGCATGAGAAACATCAACAGGTAGCTTAGAAGCAGTAGCATTAGCCAAAGTGAGTTTTCTGTAAAGCTCAGAAATGTGTCTTCCTAGGCCCTGATTTTCTTCAACTAGTTCAGAGCATTTATCACACACTGATCTTCTCATTTCAAGCACAGATTGATTCAATTATTTATTTCTACCTTCCAAATACTTGCATCTTAAACATGGGGAAGATTCTTGAGTGCTCTTAGAACTAATGCTAGCAAGTTGATTCTTAGCATTCTTGAGTTCATTAGCATGAAATGAGTGAACAATGCAACCAGCAAGATAAATAGTTTTAAGTTTGGCTAGATTGTCTTTATAGACCATAAGCTCCTGGATGACAAATATATGCAACATGAAACCTAGAGCGAAGCACACTTTCATCTCATTCAACTCATTCAGAGGTGCTAAGCTAGAGGAACATCCTAGAGATCCACAAGAAGGCAAACTAGCATGTGAAGCCTTAAGCATGTCAATTTCTTTCTTCAGAGAGTCTAAATCATCATCCTTAGAAGTGCAAAAGGAGCAAAGGCTCGACTTAAGTTTATCAATTTCAATCATAGATGACTTGAACAATTCACTTACACTAGCATGAGCATCTTTAGCATCAAGAAATTCTTTGTGTAAAATATCACAACTAGCACACTCATCATCACCACTTATCAGTTTAGCAATTTCTAGTGTAAGATAATTAACTTTCTTAGTCAGATCTTTAGATTTCTTGATTGAAGCAAACAACGCATCATTTTGCACATCAAACATATCAAGCAGTTTATCATGCCTAACACTGAGCTCATTGAAAGTGCAACTTACATCGCTTTCAAGATCTTCGTCGTCGCTCTCTTCTTTGGATCTCGCCATGAAGCACATGCAGGTGAAGCCATGTTCGACCTTCTTCTTCCCTTTCTTCTTGTGCTTGGGCGGCTCCAGTTCATCCTCGCTTGAAGAAGAGGAAGACGAAGAAGAGTTGGAGCTGTTGTCGCTATCTCCAAAAGCGGCGAGAGCTCGATGAAGATTCTTCTCCGCCTCACGCATCTTGGGCCTTGATCCAAAGTTGTTCCTTCTCTTGTCCTGAAATTTAGAGGCAACCTTGTTTCTCTCTTTAGGATTGGGACACTCGGATCGAATGTGGCCTTTCTCACCACATCCATAGCAAGTGATGTCCGAGGATTTCCTTCTCCTATTTCTCACATTCTTATATGCCCTAGAGAAGCCTTTTGCAAATAACGCGAGCTCATCCTCGGGAAGAGATTCAAGTTGATCATCAGACAAGGAAGACAAAGTAGCAAGGGATAGTCCATGAGAAGAAGAAACCATGCAAGTGTCGGAGTTGACACTAGGAGACACTATCCCCAATGGATCCGAGGAAATGTTCCCGACAAGAGCCAAATTTTTGGACTTAGAGCCATTTCTGTTCTCCGAAGTGATCTCATGAGTAGAGAGCTTGGAGAACAGGTGATCGAGTGTGAGAGTGGCAAGATTGGCGGACTCTTGGATGGCAATCTTCCGCACTTCAAAAGCGGGCTCTAATGTGTTCAACACATGCCTGGCCATCTCTGAGTCAAAATACCTCACTCCCACACTCCTGAGCTTGTTCATAATTCTTTCAAATCTCTCAAAAAGCTCAGAAATTGATTCCCCAAAGCGTTGCTCAAAACGATTGTATTCAACTCTGTATTGATCCGCTCGAGCAATCTTGACTTGGTCGGACCCCTCATGGTAGGTGATCAAGGTCGACCAAATCTTATGAGCTGAGCAACCCGCTCATGCTCCTTCCTATCCAACCCAAAAAGCAAATAGTTGATGGCCTTGCAATTGTTTTCAACATCAACCTAATTTGCAGCCGTCACTTCTTCAGGAATAGCAAAGTCCCTTTCGATGATTTTCCAAATAGCAAGCCCCTCTGACTGGATAAAGATTCTCATTTGATTTTTCCAGAACTCCCAGTCCGTCCCATTGAAGATAGGAGGACGAGTCGAGTATCCGTGGGAAGCCATGGCTCGCAAAGCCAGTCAAAGCTTATAGAGAAGCGAGACCGGGCTCTGATACCACTTGTTGGATCGGTAGCTTCCGAGAGAGGGGGGGTGAATGTCAAATTTCAAATCTCTTTCACAAATTCTTCACATACATAGTCAAATTTAAAGAACTAGTATGATTAGAGTGAAAATGCAGTGGAAAGACCCCCAAAAGCCCTTGGTAACGTGGAGCTCATCGATAGCTTCGAAACAAGTCTAAGATCATCAAATTCCAAGTTCAAACACAAAAGTTATGGCAGAAACAGTGAAACTACCCGGCCTGAAGAAACAGAGAATTCCGGAAGTACCGGGAATTTTTCCGGTTGTACTGATTTTTGGTACTGTTCTTAGTGAAAAAATTTAGCCTGAAGAATTCCGGAAGTACCGAGAATTTTTCCGGTTGTACCGATTTTTGGTACTGTTCTCAGCACGCAAAAATAGCAGTGAATCTCGGTAGTTTTGAGATTGAAGAATCGGAAGCATCGGGATTTCTGAAGAAATTGAAGAACTCAGCAAGCAAAAACAGAAGTGAATCTCAGTAGTTCCGAGATTGAAGAATCGGACACACCGAGATTTCTGAAGAAACTGAAGACTTTCGAAGAATTCAGCAGAAGAACAGTCAGGTTCAGAACTGAGATTTCAATCCAACTTTTTGGCTAATTCAAAATCTACCCAACAAAATTCAACCAAAATTTGCAGAGAGGTGTAGGAAGGTCTTGTGAATCTAGATCAAGTGTTGATCTTCATAAAAACTTCTCAAGTCAAGACCTTTTACCCTTTTTCTTTAATCAGCTCTTGAAATGAGGAAAAGAGGAATTTTGAGGGGAAAGGAAGCTCGTGAGGAATCTTGATCTCAGATCAATATGGCATCATCTCACATGTCCCAGCAACCTATTCCAAGCCCCAAATCACAGAATCAAAACTTCTTCATGACTCAATCACAAAACCCCATTTCTTGGCTTCTTCTTCAAGAAAACTCAAAATCAAGAAGGAAAAGGGTTGATCCTTGGATATGCTTGGATGGGATCAGTCCAGAGGTGATCTCCCCATCACTTACTTGCCATACCATGAATCAAACCACCAAGAAGGCAAGAAAACGAAAATCAAAAAGATTCGAAGAATGAATAGCTCAAGAACACATAGGGATTGAAGAAATCTTTTTGTATTGGATTTTCATGGGTTTTTTTTAGAGTTTACAAGCCTCTCATCTAGGCAAAGCACTCTTCAAAGTGCAGCTCTCAAAAGCTAATCAAAAGGGGTTGAGGGATAAGCACCTCTTACCCCTCCTTTTATAGTGGTGGAGGCATACCTCCCACCACATGGACCTTAAGCCCACTTAGATGGCATGGGCATTTAGCACGCATCACAAAGCGTCTAAATGATCCATCCACCATCTATCCTCTCCTTCTACCCTAAGCAACTAACCCTAAACCGTTTTCCGGCCTCCGCTGCAGTTTTTTGGTTATGCTTCGGTAGATTCCGCATTTTTACCAAAACGCCCTCGCACTGACTTGGTCCTCACGTCTCGTCTCCACCCCCTTTCTTGTCCTCCGCGTACATGCTTTTAAGCCGCACGATGTCGTCGCCACCTCCTTGACCGCATCTTAGCCCTCCAAGCCTCATGCCGGTCCATATGGCCGAACCATCGTCGCACCCAACTCGCACCTGCACACAATAGACCAAGCAAAGCATTGCGAGCACAAGTCTTCAACTTGACCCAAGTCAGTCGAGAAAAAACCTTCATCCACTCAATTTTTTCTTGAGACAAATTGAGAAACTCAAACTTATCAATCACATAACAAGTAATTCAAACCACGAATTCATGCAACCAAAAGAATCAACTCCACATAAGATGGCAAAATATTCATCACGAATATTGTCAAGTCGTCACATGATTCACAAATAATAAATATTTTATTACTTATCTCTGTCTTAGCTTCAGAGACTGACATGTGGGCCCCATGGTCAACTCTGGTCAAAGTTGACCGAGTCAATGAAAGGTGGGGCCCACTTGTCATATATTTTTGATATTCTTTTATCCTTTTTGTAAATTCTGACGGGTGGGTCCTACATGTCATAGAGACATATTTAATCAGTTCAATTAATGCACTGTTTAGCCATTAATTACTGTTGTTAATGTGTCAGATTAGCACTAATTATATCATTAGCATTAATGATGTCGCTTAACATTAATATGTTGTAATGACCCTATTCTTAATACACGGGATCAGTGCAGATCATCGTGAATAAAAATGATTTCCTTCAACACATGCATGCATGATTGCTATTTAGAAACGACGCCGTTAACAAAGCCGTGAATAAATTCCTTCTAAGTACCAAATATTTCCAAAGGGCTAATATTTTAAAATGTTGCTCTAGAGTCAACTCCAACAAAAAATCCTAGAGTTAAGTACCATGGAACTTCAACAAGATCTTTAATCGACTTGCAGGACTAACCTAAAGACTAGCAAATCGAGAAGGATCGCTTTTGCATTTTTCCAAAACAAATATTCTTTGAGCCATATTGTCTAAGATCAATCTTTAGCCCAAAATTTTTTTTATATATTATTTCAAATCAAAAGTTAGAGCAACTGTGATTGTCAATCCACAAACATCTAGTGAGGTGTAAAGAACCTAGAGGCTCTATACCATCCTGTTTACTTCTCTCAAAATTTCTTTTGATTCACTGCTTATTTAAATTCCAAAATTGCAAACAAAATGCATGAAATAGAAAAGAACAAAAGAATAAAATAAAAAAAAGGAAACCTTCTTCTCATCTCCCGCACTGGGTCACCGGCCCAATTTTCTTCCTTCTCTTGGCCCGCTTCTTCTCCTTCCCTCACACGGCGCCGCCTCCTTCCCCAGTATACGCCGCCGCGCCCTCCTCTGCCAATTGGGACCCACCCGCAGCAATTCGTCGCCGCGTGGCTGGGCATGCGTCCAACGCCTAGCTTCGCCTCGCTCCCTAGTTCCCGCAACCGAGCACCCGCTCGCCCTCCGTCCCCATATCCACGCCGCCGCTCGGATGTGCCACCCCCACCTCACTCCGCCGTCCTCCTCCCTATTCCCTTTGCTGTCGCCATTTAGGGCTTTGCCCTTCTCCTCCACCCGTGCTAGCTCCCCCACACCGGCGTAGGGCCACGTTGCCCCCGCCGTCTTCGCCGGAGCACCTCGCCACCGGCGAGTTGCTCGCCGCTGCCATCCACCCCTCCACCGAGCTCGAGCTCCGTCCCTGCCAACGACGAGCTACCCACTGCAGTCGCCGCACCCCGCGTCGCGTCCGCCCTTGCGCCGCTCACTACCGGCGCCGACTCACCGCCCGGCTCGCCACTAGCCCACACCGACCGTCTCCTCCGTGAAGCACTCCGCCGCAGGTCGCCTCCAGGCACCGCCTCGGATCCGTCGCCGCTCGCCCTTGCCGCTCACCACCGGGGCTTGCTCCTCCGACCTCCGTCACCAATCCCGGTGCATCACCGAGGGTGAGGCCCGCCTCCAACCCCTTACCTCTCTTTTTCTCCCCGCCGGTGCTTTCCCCATACCGGATCCTTTTGCCACCGTCGAGCAGTACCGAGCATTACCAGTACAGCCAATTAGAGATAGGATTAATACTCAACGGTTAAACCCTGATGACCGGTGAATAATTAGCGTTAGCAATAATGCCTTCGGTTAATTGGGATCAACCACTGTTTAGCTTAACAATTGCCATCGAACCAGAGTAAGACCATTTCAAATCCCCAATCAATAATTTTTGTAATTCCACTCCTTTACAGAATGCCTTAACTAACCCGATTGATTCATGGTTTCTGACAAGTCTAACCGCTGGTTGAATCAATATACACTGACACAGCTGATGGTTGGTGTTGAGTAACCATATCAGTACCCTTAAGGCTAACTCCTTCTAGTAACCGATGGTTAGCAAGAATTAGCAACTAAGTCCATGAAAGAACAATGTTGTGTATACTGTTAAACAAGTTCATTCCTAATGGTATTAATGAAACCAAGATTATGTCCGATAACCGCATGGTAATTTATTAGTACTCCTTGATTACCTGCCGAGTAAGCATCTACCAATTAAAAGAATCTTGTTCACTTGTAGAGCTGATTGCTGTAAGTAAAACAATTAGCAAAATTAATGCCAAGGCTTTCTCCTTTGTCCAGGTAAGATTAACTTTAACTCTAGTTAATTCCACCTACTCGCTGCTTGTAGTAACGATCTAACTAATGCACTCAACACCCCCAGGATCCAATTAAATAACTTGTGGTAGATTAATATGCATACATATATAAGAAAGCCAATTAGCTATAGGTAACATGTTTCTCGTCCACGGTAAGTATTGATTGACTAATTATTTGTGTTCATGACAGTAACAGAAATTAATGTACTTAAGGACTCTGGTTAGATGAATTAGGTTAGAGTTTTATCAGTGCTCGCCTTAAGGCACTAATGAGCGTTAGGTTATTACTTAATGATTAGGTACTGTATGCACATACATTGGTTAACAGAATCAGGTAAGATTAGCTGTTGTTGAGTTAATAACCCTGTTTACCCACAAATTGTCATACTGATATAACAAACACTACTAAAACTTAAGCAAAACACTAACAATTAGTAGGTCACTACCGTTAATAACCAATCGTTAGTAACATCTAACGCATTACTGTTTCCATACACATCCAAAGGCAAAACCGTAGCTAAGACGGCATTGATCTAAGCTAGGCTTGGGTAGTAACCCTGAAGACCCCAGTTATGCTCTAACTGCAGTAATGTCTAATAGTTAACTCAGCTAAGTCTGAATATTTTGGAATATCCAATTCTTCACCGACCAGTGGTTGGCTCACTTAGTAAACACATTGATTAATTTATGGGCCAATGAATATCTAATCAGTGGACTTAACCTATATAATATGTTAGTGCCAAGTCAGTTTAAGATGATGCTCAGACATAAGCGTCCCATGCGTTATGTATGGTGAATAGTGTTAATGATACCTAATCAATTAGCTAGTTAACATCCTATATACCGGAGCTCGGTTTGGAAGGAAGTTGGTAAAAGCTGAGTTGTATGTTTGATCACGACAATAAGTTCCACCCCTTTAAGCCATATGTTCAAACACGACCCATTGAAACTTTATACTAGCTTCAATTAAGAACCCACCTCATATCAGGATCCACACTTCACCTTTATTTCAGCATGACATTTTTCTTATATGCATTTCTATTATGCAACATTTAAATAAAGAATGTGCTAAAAGATCTTAATAGTAACATATACACTTAGAAATTCATAACTTAAGCTCTAATAGACCGAATTGAATCAATCCAATTGCGTTAGCTTCATGATAGTGTCTCCCATACCTTAGGATGCATTTCATACATTTTGTCATTCTTTTTCTTCCTGGTTTTCATTTATACCCTTTGCTGTTTTTTCGGTCTTTTGGGCGGTATTTCAATAGAAACGAGCAACAAGAGTAATCTTGGAGTTGTTCCTCAACCCGCTTACGATCCAGAACAACCAGGCAAGCTTGCACACTTGTTGAATTAATTCCAGTTACTCTTATGCGTGCTTGTTCAATTTATGTCGTGTAGTTCGAATACTTCCAATTGTTGGCTGTGATATTTGGTTACTAGCATGAGTAGGTTGCTCATGTGGGTGTTTGGCATGGATGTGTCATTTAAATCACCTTAACGAAAACTTGAACCCTCTGGGGAGTTGTGAGAGACGGGATCGGACCCGTGGAAGACTTGACGGGTAGGGCGACCGCATGATCTTACCATAGTGGTCAATCCTTGAGCCGGCGAAGGTATGTTCGATGCGAGTTAGAGAAGGGTAATGGTCGGCCAACTACTACCTTCGACTGTATCGACGTACCTTCGTTCGAGGTGTAGGTGATAGCCGTTACCTCCCTCGACTAAACTTGATCCGGGATAGCTGTTCCGGAATCCATCTATGGCTAGTCGGTCATAGAAGGAATAAAAGGAAATTGGTTGTGATACTTTGCCGTGATTGGAGTCACAAATTGGGTAGTAGCTCAATTTTAGTGCAAATGTTGGTGATGGTTACTTGTTGGTAACTATTTGATGCTTGCGATGTGATGCTATTGGTGTAGCTTCAGATCTGGAATTACTGTTTCATTTGAGGGAAATTCAAGTTGAAGCTTGAGTATGTGGTTATTTCTTTTGCTATATATGAACTGGATGCTAGAGATGGTAGTCTTTAGTTTATTCCTGCTGAAATTGGTTTGTAATCCTTCTACCGTCATTTAATTGTCTAGCATGCTTAATTTTAACTTGGAATAAGCAATTGCATCTTGCGAGTACGAAAGTACTCATTCAGGAATTCCATTCCTGCAGGTTGTTTAGGTATCGTAGCATATTACAACTCTGGTTATTTCGATTTGGATGTTTAGTTTGCAGGGATTGCCCAGCTTGGTCAAGAGGTTGCTTTTGTAGGAGTATTAGGAAGTGTTTAGGTTGTCATCTCAATAGTTTATAAGTTCTTCCCTTGCTGTTTTTAATGTCCTGTTGTGCTGAAAATGACTCTCTAGTCATGTAAAATCGTAACTATGATGTCCCCTTTGTATGGATGACATGTATTATCTTTAACCCCTCTTATGTAGAGTTTTGCAATGATATACTTGTTGTATTGAGGGCTGTCCATGTGCAATGCGTGTATGGATGAAGCACTTGGGTATGCCGTGAAGGATTACCTCTGTTCTTACGGTTCACTGAGTCAAGTAGCTGTCGGTTGAGTGACCCGCTGGCTGAGATGCGAGGCCGGCCAGGCAGGGTGTGGGTGTATTCCACCGGGCCTTCGGGTGACCCACTAGCCTTCGGGCTAGGTTAGGGTGAGGGTGGACTCACCGGGCTCCTCCGCTTCTATTCTGCTTAGTGGATTTGAGAACGGTTCTAAGTCTTCACAGGATTTTGAAATCTTATGTGGCTTTGGGAAGTTTTGTCGCTTCCGGCCGGCTTGCGTTGGGCAGGTGTCGGATCACTCTGCCTCGGTGAGTACGGCGCAGGTACCGTGCCACCAGGTCGACTGGTCCTTCGGTCCTTGGCGACGATCCGTTCCTCTAACCATATCTGATTTCGGAGTCCGTTACATATGTCTTAATGACATATTTAATTGGCTATTAATGCCCTAATCAAACCAGCCAAGACTCGGCCGTGGGGCTCGGTCCGACCCGGCGGTCTGTCTGGCGCGACGCCGCCGACAGCGGCGGGGGTCGGGGCGACGACGAGTAGCAAAAAGGGGCGGTGGCCTAGTGCCTTACCGGGTGGCGAAGCGGTGAGGCGGCAGTGAGATGGGTGGCGCTGGGGGTGGCGACAGGGGCGGGGCGGCTCGGGTGGCGACGGAAGGGGGCGGGGCGGAGGCAAGGCGGAGCAGCGAGGGGGCGGAGGCTCCGGGATGGTGGGGAGGCGACGAGCGAAGGCTCTGGGATGACGGGAGCGACGTAGAGGCTCCAGGGTGGTGGGGAGGCGAGGGGCGGAGGCTCCGGGTTGAGACGGAGAGGCAACGCGAAGGCTCCGGGATGGCGAGGCGTCGTCGGCGGTGGGGAGGCGAGGAGCGAACGGGAGAGGGAGGGAGGCCAAGAGAGACGAGAAGGAGGGAGGGGCTTCGGCCGGGGGGGTGTAAGAGGAAAGAGCGACGAGAGCTCCGAAGCAGGAGGTGGCGAGCTCGGGCCCCAGCTGCTGGTGGCGGATAAGGGCGAGGCGGCGAGGGAGAGGATAAGCCAAGGGGGCGACAAGATGAGGATGAGGGGGAGGCGGGCTAGGCCACGGCAGGGAGAGGGGAGAGGTGAGGCCGAGCGGGCCAGGAGGAGGGAGGAGGCTAGGCCGCTAGCCCAGTCGAGAAAGAAAATGGGCCCTGGGAGGGCCCGTCCGGAGGGGGAAAGGTTTAGATTAGGTTTTCATTTTATTTTATTTTCAATTTCTCTTCCCAAAAATTGTTTTACCTCCTTTTCTTAAAAGTTTCTCCTCCTTATTTTAAAAATTCAAAATTCTTCTCAATTTTGACTTATGCGTGAATGCCATGATGCAGATGTTACAGAATTACGTAGATATGATGATATTGTTTCCACCACATCACTTGACCATTGTTCTAAATCACATGAATTGCTTGATAATTTTTGTGACCCATGTGATATCATTGATTTACCTAGTGATTTAGATGTACAAAGTGATGATACACACGATGAAAATTCTGAAATGTCTGATTTTGACATCCCGTGCGGTAATATCAATGATGTGCAATCTGTTTTGGGTGATATAGAAGTGGATTTAAGTGTTCCATGTTCTGAGATTGTTTCTTTTACTAATTTAAGAGCACCAATTGTTGAGCCATGTGTACAAACAGATTCTGACATAGGCTATGATAAGTTAATAGAATATAATGACGTGTATAATGCCATTAGTCATGATGTTGTATGTGCTATCCAACTTGTTAACCCTATGACTTTGAGAAATGCTCTAGAAAAGGTTTCTAAACTTGTGAACTTACCATCTTGGAATTCCGCCTACACTCCTGCTTATATGATTAATTTAATTAGAGCTACTAGTGTAGATGATGAAATTTGTGTGCATTTGGTTTGCATCACTTGTACTGAACCGGTTGTTTCGAAACTTACTCATTTTGACAATGACCACCTATAATTATTCATCTCATCACCTACGCATTGTCACTCTTTGATTCAAATGATTATGTTACATGCTGTAGCAATTTATGACATAGACAATGAATTCTTGATGCATAGGATTTGCATTGCATATGGTCAACTTTTTGCTTTTAGAGGAGATAGTTTGACGCCAATGATTCATTGTTTTGATATGACCTCCAATATTGGTGCTGAATTGATGTTAAATAGCTTGTCACATGATTGTTTCAACATTAATGCATTGATTTGCTCTAAAATTCAGCACGATGTGGCTTATTATTTGGGTACCGCTGATGATTAGTCACCTATGTTGGGATGGTTAAGTGATAGACATTGCAAACGTGATTATATGCATGAACATTTTCCTTATATTTACAAAATTGATTATATGCATAAACACTTCACGTATACTTGCAAATTGAGTTGCAATATTTGTTGGAATTATAAGAACGATGTACCACTATGCATGTTTCTAAGATCCATCAAGCTGAATCATAGTTGTGCTTATGGTTTTGATATAATTGCTAACCAAGAAAAGCTAACCATGATTGATAGATACATATATGCTGCATACATGTTTTCTTTGCTCTTTGATGGTTTTCAGCTTATGCAAAGTCGAGAATGGCATTGTTTTCAAGGAAGGGAGGATGATGAGGACATGACCCCTATGGATGCACCCGCTGCTACCTCTACTTCCACTACTTCAACTACGCCCTCTACTCAAGCTATAAAGAATAAAAGGAGGTCCGTAAAGATCGTCAAGAACAAGCGAGAAGTCAAGTTTAAGCTTTCGGGAGGAGGAACAAATAAAGTTCATGTGATCATGAAGATGTCTCACATGGATTTGTGCTGTATAAGGAGATCTCCCACATCACTTTTGGTCCAAGAAGAGTTAAAGATCAGGTCCAATAAGTTCTGGACTTTGATTCGGATTTCTGAGACAGTCTTGACTTCAAACTTCTATATCTTGAGCATACAGACTCCGATTTGGATAATCTTAGACTTTTTGGAAAGCTTATCTCGTGCTCTTTCCAACCTGTCTAACTCCATCTCTAAATTTCTTATGAGCACGCGGCAATTGCCAAAACAGTCTAGGACTATCTTTGTAACAGATCACCTCTTCTCTTTAAATACCCCCTAGGGTTCTCTCTTTAGCTTTGGGGGTTTCATTGAGTTGTTTAGCTACTGCTATATTATCGCATCTACAAGTCATGTAGGACTACCACCTTTTTAGATCACCAGTGGAATCCCAATACACTTTCTTCTATCTTGTGCCAATTTAATACTCGTAATTTCATATTGCAATTTATCATTGTTCTTGCTAGTTCTCCGGTTGCTTGCAGGAATTCGAACTTCGTTGTTCAGGTTGATCATGCTTACAGCAAGATCAATAACTATCGGAGGTTGGTTTAGCGATTGCTAAGGCGTATCGTCGCGTACGGTATAGTCGGATCGTCAAGGTCAAACTCCACCAAACCGTTAGTTATATTCTTCTTACCGAAAGATCGGGCCATCGTCCTATCAGGTTCTAATCAATTGACTGATTTTTGCTTAATTACATGCTAGGATTAAATAATACTTTACTATGTCTAAGTCAGTCTTATTTATTTATATATAGAGAGCTAATCTCATCACCTCATAAAAAAGGTAACTATCCTTTTAACCAAATAAAAAATTAACTTACCATATTTAATACTTATCCATCCAACCAAACAAAAAATTAATTGACCCTATTCATTCAACCAAACAAAAAATTAGCTAAACCTATTCCTAAAAACATGGATGGTCATATCTCATTCTACCTTGCCCTTCAACCAAGTGAACCCTTAAGACAGCTCCTGCCGATTTGCATCCTCGAACGCACTTGCAGGGAGCCACGAGCAATGAGTGATTTGTGTCTTCGTCGATTGCGTACTAATAATTGATGCACTAGTTGATGTATGTCTTCCGATATACGTATATATACAGGGAGTATATATAGAGAGAGAAACCAGAATACTTTTTAACCGAGTATTCATAACGACGAATTTTTTGCATCCGCAAGGAACCTACGCCTTCGTTTTGGAATTATGAAGGTCCCGATTGATTTATCCTTCTTAGTCCGTTGGTTCTATCAATGCATGATGTGAAAAAAAAATCATTGAATGGTCCGATGTGGATTTGTAATCGCGTCCAGTAAATGCAACACAGCCCATTCGAATACGTAGCGCCGCGGCGGCGGCATTTAGAAATTGAACTAGCCATTACGTCAAGCAAAAACACCTTTTAAAACACGAAAGAAAGTCTCTATTAGCCTTTAGTGTTGGCCGCCAGATTTGGTCAGTACTTTCTCCGTTTAAATATACAAAACTTGTTTTGATTGGTTAAAATAATATTTTAATCAATAATTACTTTATTAGTATGTAATTTATGTGACATGAAGTGGATGTTATTAGATTTATATTCAAAAATATTTACTTATGATTGTAATTTTGTATCACATAAACCATATATTAATGAAATAATTATTGATTAAAATATTGTCTTAACAAATTAAAATAGGCTTTATATATATATATTTGGATGGAGGGAGTAATCTATGTCACTCCTAAGAGTAAAGGGTACTCTAAAACTCTCTATTTTTTAATTTATTACAAGTATAACTTATTTACTTAATTTGCATATATAATAAATATATTTTATTTGAATTGTGGTGACTAGAATACGTAACTACTTAAAATCGAAGTAACACGGGCATTTCTATCGCGATTAATACATTGGCGACAGGAAACTCTGCCCACGTGCAGGAAGCCGTGCGACCTAGCTTCTACCACAGGAGCTCTCAATAATGTTGGTCCAAGGCTCATGCATATCTCCAATTGAATTGGCGAGCCAGTTAAATTGAGGACATGATACCTCCAGCTTTTTAATTGGCAGTTTCGCGGATGATTGATGGCGGAAATAAACCTTCATGCAAAGTGAACTTCATGATGGAATAGTGGAACTTCCTCCGTGATCTAAACTAATCTTTATCTTTTTTTTTAGAAACATGGTACAAATATAGGCGCTCACATATACGAACATACACTCACCCCTATGAATGCACGCACGCACACCCTACCCCTATGAGCACCTCCGAGAGACCGAGCCGATAGATCTTGAGATTGCACCTCGTAGTCGACGGGCACGTCGTCTCCCACTGAAAGAATAGCACCGAAAATCCTAGAATAAATCCAAGAAAATGCGAGCACCCATGCCAAGTCTAGGACTTGAATTCGGATGGATAAGTTCCACCACAAGGAACCTAACCAACTGAGCTATGCTCAGTTCGCAACTAATCTTTATCTCGCGTGGGCATATTGACACATCAGTGCAGCGTACTGCATGCACCTGTCCTCTCGAGTCGGCACGAGCCAAAGTTTTCGGCTCAGTTTACGAACTGTATTATTCTACGTTTAATTTATAATCATTTTTCTGCGAAGACGTTTATTTTATAATCTGATGTAAAAAGCAGCTAAAAGATTAAAAATTTAGGTATCTAAACAGATAAAAACTAGTAAAATAATTATGATTTTCATAATCTACTGTAATACCAACTTACTCAAACAGTAAAATAGATAAAAACTAATAAAATAAATATGATTCTCGTAATCCAACTCGGTACCAGCTTAACGTTTGTGACCGCATGTCCCTCTCCGATATCATCCATCTCACCACGACTGCACTCACCGCCGTCTTCGGCATCTAAAAAGTCTGAGCAATTAGGACAAACTCCCACTCCCACCAACGTCCCATCGCGATACTCAAGTAAGACATGCATGACCTTTTGAGTTCCGTGAGTTTGATCAACATTTTTACCAACAGATAAATAAATTGAGCAAATCTGACTTTTCGCCGACAGAAGTGTGACGGCGCGATACGGTGCTGTAGAGTTCTACAAAGTTGGCATGCATCCCGGCCAGACGATTTTGAGCCTCTTGTCCTCCTTTTCTCGGGTAGCTATGGCATCTCGGCTCCAACGACAAAATTGAGATGACATATTTAATGGCGGACAAACTTTATTGAACTGATTCTTTGTGGTACAAGCTTTATTCTATTCCTGCTGTTTGCGTTATCATGTTACATTTATGTAAGATCTACGGTTGGCGTTTCATTAAATATTCATCAGTACAGAAACATAGGTGCTTCACACAAGGTAAAATAAGACTCGCTACGCAAACACGCAAATGAGAATAAAGTGAGGTGAGATCAATCGATATTTAGAAAAACAGAACAAAGATATCTTAAAATATAAAAAAGGATGACACTGGCTAAGATTCGGCGCCTAAGCTTATACCTTCGAGGTTGGGTACAAAACATAAGTGGGTTATACAAAATTAAAAATAAGGAGCTCCTGCGCGTAACGAATGAGCTTGATAAGAAACCGGAAGAGATAAAATTGTCTGACAAGAACATAGACCTCAAATAGGACGCTCACGATATACTCGCTCATCTACTTTGTGAAAAAAAATTAAATGGTATCAACGAGTGAAAGTGAAACATCTTATCGAGGGAGATAATAATACAAGCTATTTCCACTTGGTAGCAAACGGCAAGTATCATAAACAAGTTATTTATAAACTTGAACAAGACAAGAGAATTATTCATGATGACATCGAGTTGAAAAGCTATATTACCACCACGTATTACAAAAATCTCTTTGGCCCACTAATTGGGAATCATTTTTCAATGATCGAATCCCTGCGAGATTATATCCCTCAAGTGTCTGATGAGAGAATGACATTCTCACAGAACAATTCTCTGAACAAGAGGTGAGGGTGCCAATTTTTCAAATGAAACATAACAAAGCCCCTAGTCCAGATGAGTTCTTTGTTGAATTCTATCAGGTGTTTTGGGAGGTCATCAAAGACGTTATGGCAACATTTCATGATTTGCACACCGGTACACTCTCCCTTTTTAGCCTAAATTTTGGTACCATTACTCTCCTTCCAAAATGCAAAGATGTAAGCTGCATACAACAATATCCACCAATCTGCCTATTGAATGTTAGCTTCAATATCTTTACGAAGGTGGGCACCAATAGAATCACTATAATTGCTGAAATAGTAGTGCACCCCTCCCAAACAACATTAAGGATAGTGTGATTATTCTTCATGAAACCATTTATGAGATGCACAATAAAAAGTTAGACGGGGTTATCTTTAAAGTTGATTTCAAAAAGGCATATGACAAAGTCAATTGGCTTTTTCTACAACAGACTCTTATGATGAAGGGTTTTCCCCTCGGTGGTGTTCTCGGGTGGAGAACTTTGTTATGTGAGGAAGTGTAGGTATTAAAATCGACGATAATGTTGGATCCTACTTCCAAATATGCAACGCTGTCATGGACATGTTAGCCATTATCATTGAACACGCAAAAGATGGAGGACAAATTCACGAAGTCATTCCACATTTAGTGGATAACGGACTTCCAATCCTTTAATATGTGGATGATATGATCCTCTTTATGGACCACGATTTGGATCAGGCCAAAAACATGAAGCTGGTACTTTCGGCCTTCAAACAGTTACCAGGCCTAAATTTCAACTTTCACAAAAGCGAGTTTTTTTGGTAAAGCCAAGGAGTTTGAGGACCAACATATGAGCCTAGCTATTTGGCTACGAGCTAGGAAATTTACCTTTTCGCTATCTTGGCATACTAATTCATTATTGGAAGCTTAGAAAGAGTGAAGGCTTGAGGAACGCTTTGAAAAGCGGCTAAGCAATTGGAAAAGCAAGCACCCGTCTATAGGAGGATGCCTTGTACTGGTCAACTCGGTCCTAAGTAGCCTACAAATGTTTATGCTATCCTTCTTATAGATACCACACGGTATCCTAAAACGGATGGATTACTTCAGATCTAGATTCTACTGGCAAAGTGACCACCACCATAGGTAGTATAGGTTGGCTCAGTGGATTATCTTATGCCAACCCAAAGGCCAAGGCAGTCTTGGCATCGAAGACCTAGATATCAAAAATATCTGCCTATGATGTAAATGGTAATTTAATCTGCTTAATGAGGAGAGAACATGGCAGAACATACTTCGGAAAAAAAATACCTGGACAGTAAATCATTAACACAGGTCTCTGGAAAGATTGGGGACTCCCTATTTTGGATGGGCCTAATAAAGGTAAAACTCCATTATAGGACGGTTCCCAAATAAGATTTTGTGAGCAGTATCCAATGCTATATAATATAGTTCGAAAGTGGCATGACACCATGGTTGAGGTGATGCGGCTAAACCCACATAATGTCTTTTTAACAAGGCATCATGGGACCAAATTTGTTGGCCTTATATGAGCTCTTTACATGGGTAAAGGTGGTGCATTTGACACCTCAGCAAGATTTGTTTAGATGAAACTCCATCATAGGGAACAGTTCTCTGTCCTGTCTTTATATGAACCTTTGATCCATTGAAAAATTCTCCTCACAAATAGGTTGCTTTGGTGCATTAAGGTCCTAAAGATTAAGGTCTTTCTGTGGTATCTATGATGTAGTTTATGTTAATCTATGACAACTTGAGTAAACGCAATTAGAATGGAAGACATGTTGTTTCTGTAGCAATGAAGAGACAATTCAACACCTCTTTTTTGATTGTCAGTTTGCGCATTTCTTATGACGGGTAGTACAGGTTGCCTCTAACTTGACACCACCTACTAGTATTACCAATATGTTCGAGAGCTAGTTAAACGGGACAGGTCAAGTACTACAATCTCACCTAATGGTGGGAGTAGCTGCATTATGTTGGTCTATCTAGTTGTGTAGAAATGATATTTTTTTCTATAAACATAGAATTTTTAATCCGTTGCAGGTTATCTATATGTGTGCCAACTGGTTACGGTCTTGGTCACTGCTTTAGTAACAGAACGCTCACAACACTGTGAGTGCAAAGAGCTCTTTACTACCCATAAGTGGTGCTTTAGCAATAGGCTTTGTAATTTTTAAGACATTTGTTTCTTGATTGCTACAGCATTGTTGCTCGTTCTTTTTATGCTTCTTTTGTTAAACCGTCAATCATGATATTCTTTTATAATAAATAGTGGTCGTGTATCCTTTTTATTATCTAAATGTTAAAAATAAAAAGGGGTGTCAATGTACAGTCAGCTTTCCCCTCAAAGACACTGAACTACATTTAAGTCCGATTCACGGCCGTGTTGGATCAAGATCATTTAGATTTTATCGTCGGCTCACCAACCTACATATGCAATGTACTGCCTTCTATTCAGACACATCCAGTCTACCACTCTTTGGCACCCTAACCATGAGAACATATCTAGTGCTCTCAAGAATGGTTAGAGTTCGTAAAAATTCTGAATTCTAAGCATTAACTTAGAATATAATCTACCATGTCATAAAGTTACAATCCAAATACAATCTGCATGCTGATAAACAACGGAGAGGATATTTCTTATTATTATGAATAGTAGATATTGAAATTGTACTGTGTAAAGCTATTATTCACATCGGGATTTATTCTTTTTAATTCTTGGTTAGAATTTTGACTTGAAATTTGATGGCATGACAATGTTGTGATAATGTTGTCATTTTTTTCGAATTTTTCACGACTTTTAAATATGCGTCTCCTACCTCTCCAACCCACCCGATGGCTTGTTGTATACTGGCTTCCGTCGCTATAATACCCGCACGCAAGCTGGATCCACTACCGAGACACACTCACCCTTCCATATATAATCTATCATTAAGAGCCAGGTGAATGTTGAAATCCTAACCGAGGTGAACCCCGGTCGATCCTCAATTGGCGTAATGTTTCATGGGTAGGACACCACCGTCGTTAAGCACGAATCTAGAGGTTGTTAGCTTTGCTTAAGATACACACACGAACTCATTGGACACAGGAGAAAGTTTTTGCGGCACACGCACTTGTGCCTTTTTTATTCTTCTCCACTTCTCACCAATGAACTTGGTTACAATGCCTTAGATAGCACACATACACACATATTGTCAAGCCACTAACGCTTGATCCGGACGTTTCTCACCACTACCTACACACATGCGTAAGTGAGGCACTACCAAGCCTGCAGATCACCAGGAACGCACAACGGCACAAGACGCAAGCCTCAACTAATTGCGTCCGCTTATGTCTCCACGTCCATCTGCCACAGGACTCGGCCACTCGGACTCAACCGTGCACGCATGCATGCAGCTAACACTTCTACGCAGACTAGACTGCTAACATAGGACACACACATACGCTAATCTAATCTGAATGCACTTGTTGCTAATTAACTAACCCACTACCAGCTTGCATGTACACACATGATCTCTTCTTTATGTGTGCACACTGCCGTAGCCTCTAGTGCTTAGACAATACTACATGCTTGAATCATAAACAAACTTAAACATAAGCTAATCACCTTGACAACAAGGTTAACTCCAACAGAGGTGACTCGGTTTTTTAATGAAACTAGAGCGACTTGGTGTAATTAGCACTCTATACTTCAATATCGTTTAATTTGCATCCATTGAGTTTGAAAACAAATCAAGTTGGCTCCTGTGATTGGCTTTGTGGGCCATTATGACACATTATCTGACGATGAGTAGTGAATAATTACTGTATGCAACAACTGTATCCGTATGCGAATTCACCATGACTAAGGAGTATCCTACTTGCCTGGGAGGGAGTATAACCCGGAGAAGGACTCTACATCGACAAAGGAAACCACCCGTAGGTATCCGGGACTCCTTAAACTAGGCAGTCAATCCAGACATTTAAGGAAAGTAGAATCCTGCTCGAGGACGAGTCCATATCCCTTACGATATGGTATACCCTCTATATAAGGATCTCGAAGGTCTTCGGAGAAAACAAGTTCAATAGAAACTTTCAAACCAGCTTTGGATTACGCAAGTCTTCAAAGATCTGTCTCGACAGCCACCCCCGACTAGTTGTAGATCCCATCTAGAACTAAACACCCCTTCTTGTACTTTGTCTCGAGATCAATGTATACCAACGTGACGTAAGGCTATTATCCTAAGAGAGCCTTTAACCTATATAACACCTTGTTGGTGGCCTGATTTGTGGGTCAGCTTACTCGGAACGATCCCCTCGTCTCCTCTCTCTCTCTCCTCCACGTATTACGTAAGATCAGCGGTTTACCGATTGTCGACAGATGCACCGACCATGGGGATCGCGTCCGCTGATTCCAACAAATCACCATCAGTGACTTCGCCACAAGTAGTGGCACGGATTGGATTCTCAGACGAGGGGTTCTACGATAACTTCACCCTTTCGACTGATCAGGAGCCAAGACAAGACCGAGTTGATCTCGGCAATCTCTCGCCTGACGACAAGTCCGAGAACAATGTAAATCGGTTCATGGACGAGTACGTCAGGACTTACGGGATTGATCTTCAATCCCAAGACTAAACATACCGGAGGTCTCCTCCAATGGCAGGTCCCATGATGGATCTGGAATACACCTCCAATGAACAGTATTCCCGCGAGGTACTCACAATGGAAGATGGGTTACAACGTCATAACTCTCAGGAGAACAACAAAGACGATCCACCCCCTTCTATGGGGGTTCCTCTGTAAAACCTGTCATCATCATAAGCACACGACCCAGGTGGTCAAGAGAAGACTCCAATTCCATGAGATTCCAATATGTTTGGATCGAGGGCTGCTCAGTGTCTGTCTAGAATTTGAGAATATCTTAGAAAACCTCTACGTTGGATCTCATGACTCCAGAAGGGAAACTATGGATAGACGATGTGGAACATCATATCCTCCAGGCACAAGAACAAGCTAAGTCCTCATACAAAGTGACTAACGCCTGCAGTGCCACGAAAGGTGTAACATGTTCCAATGCTTCATGTGAGAGGGCTAGTCACGAAAGACGATCTAAGCGGGAGGGATCTCCTCAAGATGCAGATCATCCGTGTCATCGCGTGTATTCACACGTCTGGATGACAGATCTACACATGTACACAGATGAATGAAGGGACTCGAGAGCTCCACCACATCGCTCCCCAGATCGCAATACTTCTCGGTATCACGGCCATGATCGAGGATGATCACCGATACCGAATGATAAAGCAGCTCGAGGAGTTATCTACGGCTGGCAAGCTTTCTCCACAGAACTACGATGGGTTTGCTGGCCCTCACGATTCAAACCTAGAACAATTGAAAAGTATGATGACACAACGGATCCAGCCGAGTTCCCACAAATCTACACAATAACCATTGAGGCTGCGGGAGGAAATGAGAAGGTCATGGCTAACTATCTCCTGACTATCCTCAAAGGACCAGCGAGGACCTGGCTCACCAATCTTCAACCCGGATCAATCTATTCGTGGGAACAACTATGTAGCCTATTCCAGGGGAACTTTTAGGGTACGTATGCATGTCCTGCAAAACCTGATGACCTCTTTCGATTCTTCCAAGAGAAGGGTGAATCCTTGCGAGACTACACCAAAAGGTTTAGCAATGTCCGAAACACCATACCCAAAATAACCGATCACAAGGTTATCCAAGATTTCATACGGAGTTGCCAAACTTAACGGTGTATAGAGGAAGTTTCCATGAATATCCCAAAAATCATAAAGGAGCTAATGGAGCTCGCCGACAAGGCACCCAATGCTGAAGAAACCCTCCAGTTCATCAAAGAGAGGGATGAAGGCATTGAGCGGCCCCAACTATGGTATCATGACAACTCCAAGAAAAGCAAACGCAAGAAGAAGTACTCCAAGGAAGACTGTGACAAGAGGCAGAAGACTAGAGAAGTGATGGCCAACTTCCCCAACAAGCGCTCCGGACCGCCTCGGAACAAAGAAAAGCCCCAGGCAAAGGCATGATCCTCCGGCAAAAACTAGTGTGATTTCCACTAGACTGACAAGCATGATCTTCGCCAATGTTGGCTCTTCAAGAAGTACGTCCAGGCGGAAGCCGAGAAATTCAAAGGAAAAGGACCACAGGTCGCGAACCAAAGTCGAGAAAGTAGCTCCGACGATAGCTTCGATGACCAGGCCCCTTTCTAGAGCAAACAACAAAGAATAGACCACATGTTCGGGGGCTTGGTGTTTTACGAGTCCAAAAGACATTACAAGACAGTGGCACGAGAAGTCCTCACCACAATTCTCCCGACTCGTCAGATGGTCAAGTGGTCAGAGGTCAAGATCAATTTTGACCAAACCGGCTGCCTCGAGAACTTCATCCGACTAGGACAGTTCCCCATTGTGGTCGAACCCACCATCAACAACTGTAGGGTCTCCCAAGTACTACTGGATGGAGGAAGCTCACTCAACGTCCTCTTCACCAACACGCTCGACTCGATGTAGATCCCTCGCTCATCTCTCCAACTGGTGACGCAAGCCTTTCATGGTATTGTGCCCGAATCATTAGCTACACCGATCAGGCAGATCACAATTCCGGTCACCTTCAGCAAACTCGACAACTCCTAGACAGAAAAGGTTTTGTTCGACATAGTCGATTTTGAGACAGCATACAATGCCATCCTAGGATGACCAACCCTCGTGAAGTTTATGGCTGCTGCACACTACGCTTATTAGTGTGTGAAGATTCCAGGCCTTGAGGGTGTTATCACGGTCCACGACTATTCAAAAGTAAGTTACACTGCGATAAACGAAGCCTTGACCTAGTCGAGGAACATCACACCAATAGAGAAGCTCAACACTCAGGACCTAAAGTGACAGTGAGAACTTACGAGGAGGTCAAATCCATACCTCTAAATCCAATAGAGTCATCCAAGTGCGTCCAAATCGGTTCCAACCTGGATCTAAAGCTAGAACTCGCGCTCGTCACCTCTCCCAGGCAAATGTGGACGTATTTGCATGTCAACCATCGGACATGCCTGGGATCCCCAGGGAGGTAATTGAGCACAGACTGGCAGTCCGCCTTGATGTCAAGCTTATAAAGGAAAAACTTCAGCGATTCGCCCCCGACCGAAAAGAAACCATCAAAATAGAGATCGAAACTTTTGGAAGCAGGCTTTTTACAAGAAGTTGACCATCCCGAATGGTTGGTCAATCCAGTTATGGTTTGAAAAGCCAACGAAAAATGACACATGTGCATGGACTTCACCGACTTTAACAAAGCTTGCCCAGAAGATGCTTTTCCTCTCCCTCGAATAGATCAGATAGTCGACTCCACCTTTGGTTACGACTATCTATGCCTCCTTGATGCATATTTTGGTTACCACTAGAACATCATGTGCCGAGAAGATGAGGAAAGACATCCTTCATAACTCCCTTTGGGATTTTTTTGTTACACAAAGGTGCATTTCGGATTAAAAATTGCCGGAGCTACATATCAAAGTGAAATGCAGCTCGCCTTACATAACCAAATCGGTCGCAACGTCAAAATATACACCAACGACCTTGTCGTCAAAGCTAGGAAGAAAGAAGTTCTCCTCGATGACCTACTCGAGACCTTCACAAATCTACGAAAGAACCATATCATGCTCAATCCATAGAAATATTCTTTCGGAGTTAACGTGGAGAAACTACTTGGTTTTTTAGTTTCACACCACATAATTGAAGCTGATCCCGAGAAGATAAAAGCAATCATAGAAATGCAGTCCAAGGACTAGCCGGTTGTATGGCCGTACTTAGCCGTTTTATATCTCCCCTGGGAGACCGGGGACTACCTTTCTACAAACTACTACGATAGCACAATGAGTTCTCATGGCTAGATGAATCGGAAAAAGCCTTCCAAGAACTCAAAAGTTATCTTTCGACCCCTCCGGTGCTAGTCACTCCCGACCTAGAGGAATAACTATTACTTTATATTGCCACCGGGCCATGAGCCCGTAGGTGGAGTCCTGGTAGTGGAACATGAAGAACCTAGCAAGCACGAGAAAATCCAGCGACCGGTTTACTACATTAGCGAGATACTTCACAGACCAAAGAAGTGCTACCGGCAGGTCTAGAAATTGTTCTACACAATACTCACTGTTTCTCAAAAACTGTGACACTACATCCAGGCTCACAAGGTCGTTGTACCATCTACCTTCCCGCTCAATAGCATCCTCCGTAATAGGGATGCAATCGGTCGAATCACCAAATGGGCAGTTGAACTTGGTGAGTTTGATATCTGCTTCTCTTCACGAACAACAATCAAATCACAAATCCTTGCTGACTATGTTGCTGAGTTGACCGAGGCACCGCAATCACAACAAATACCGTCTGACAAGCCCGAAGTCTGGAAACTACATTTTGATGGTTCGCTTACACTTCAGGGCTCTAGGGCTGGGATTGTGTTTACTTCCCCGACTGGAGAATGTTTGCAATACACAATGTAGATCAACTTCCCTGCCACCAATAACATGGCTGAGTATGAAGATCTGCTCGTCGGATTCCGAGTAGCCTCTGCCCTTGGTATTCGCTGCCTGTTGGTAAGTGGGGACTCACAACTGGTAGTGAAGCAAGTGAGTAAGGACTATCAAACCTCGGATAAGACCATGGCGGCTTACCTTTCGGAGGTAAGGAAGCTAGAAAAAATTTTATTAGACTCAAGGTCCGGTACATCCCCTGTAAGGATAACTGCCTCACTGATAAGCTTGTCTGACTAGCTTCCTCACATTCTCTATGTGCTTCCGATGTCTCTGTCGAAAAGATATCGATGCTGTCCGCGACATCAAAAGATGACATGGCGTGTGCCACGACATCTACAAATGACACGGCTGAAGGAGCAGTGGATAACCAACTCAGGATGTCATCACCAGATATTGATGCTCCATGAGGAGCAGCAGGAAAACCTGTTCAGGGGGAACTCATATCTCCGCTCGATAGAGAAGAATCATGGATGGACCCCATCCTCCAGTACCTCCAGGGTTGAGTTATGCCTGAAAACAAGCCACTAGGAGAGCAGATTACCCATAGGGCCAGGATGTATTCCTTGGTCGACGGCATCCTCTACCAAAGAGGCGCCCACAGAGTGCTCTTTGAAAGGATCACAGGAGCCGACTAGAGGGGGGTGAATAAGAGGCTAGCCAATTTTAAATTAACTACTCAATTTAAGCAAGTATAAGCCTTAACAGGTAAAGAGGTTCAGCTAGCTGTGTAACAGACAGACTACTCAGACAGTAAGTGATATGAAGATTAACACATAGCTGTCACATAGGTAGCTAACACAGGTGAAAGAAAACTCTAAACAGACTGATATAAGATATGACTGTGAAACAGGTAGCTAGCATAGATGGCAGATAAGCTAAAGTGCAACTGTGACACAGCTAGATAACACAGGTATAGAGTAAATATTATAGCTAGATCAGATATCTATATCAGAGAGTTATACAAGCATGCAGACAAGTAAGTGCACAATACAATCACACAAGGAGACAAGAGATTTTTCACCGAAGTTCCCACTCTTTTCAGAGAGGTACGTCTCCGTTGGAGAAGCTACTCCTAAGAGATAGCCAGCACTGAAACATGCTTGTTCTCTGAGTACCTGAGTCTTCAGGTCTCTTCCTTTTGCTTGTGGAAGTCCTTTTGCTTGCGACAGTAGACTTCAGATCACCTTCACAAATGTCCAGGCCAACCCACACAAGCTTGGGTGATCACCGGCGACTCCTACACCTGTCTAGGAGTAGACACTCCAAGAGTAACAGAATCCGCTGCAACAATCACTTGGAGGAACCAATTGCTCTTGCTCAAAGCTCTAATTCTCTAGGATAGAAACTAGGACACACTCACATGAAGGTTTGATTCTGTTCTAGAGGAGAGGTTCACTAAGGTTGAAAACAAACAAGGTTTGCAAAGGTTGAAGGTCCAAGACCTCCTCTGGTCCCCTATATATAGGGTCCACAGGCACCTGACCGTTACACTCATGCCACGTAGGATTAAGTGAGTCACCAGTGACAGGCACCAGTGACACAGCTAACCACAACGCACAACGGTAACAAGGCTTCAGGCAGACCGATACCTGTGTCACCGGTGGCTGACACAGGTGAAACCCTAACTGACGTAGACTCCCTACTCAGTCCGGCCTTGGCAGATTACATGCCCTCAGCGCACACAACAAACTCTGATGCTTAACAGGAGAGAACCTCCAATAGTTTTCTGACTCAGCGGACAAAGCATTGTAGTGCAGTTCCCTTAGCATGTTCAAACTCTCCCCTGGCACAGAGGTGTACCTAAGTCATAGAGCGGTTGTTCACCTGTGAGACAGCTGTGCCACATAGGTAACTATGGCTCTAGGGTTTTAGGAAGCTAGCACAGCAGTGTACTAGCACAACCCAGTTTCACAATTGTGCAAAACTGTTGTTACAGGGCCACTGACCTCAAGGCATCAGTGCCACTGTCCAACACTCTTGAGCATTGAGCATAAGAACTTCCAAATGAGCTTGTAGCTTCATCCCTCTTAATAGTACAGGTGTTATCTAAGGACTCAAGGAAACTAGCAAACCGAGACTTCAGCTTCCACCAACTGTAGTCAAGGTTCTTGACGCATCAAGCAACCATCACCTTGCTTGCTAGTCCTAGCACAACACCAGATTCTTCACAACTGTGGCACAGCTGCCTAGCACAGCCATTTCCTTGACCTGAGTAACCATCCTTGTACCTTTTTTGGTGGTCATCCTTTCTGGATGAATCATTCTTCCTAGAACCTTTCTTGTTAACACTCAAGGTAACTGTTAGATCCCAGTTGAGTTGCCATTAACCATCAAAACCATTTAGGGGCCTAGATGCTCTTTCACTCTTGCGGTGTATCACTCGGACGCAGGGTACCGAACTACTCAAAGAAATCCATGGGAGGGTGTGCGGAGTTCATGCTTCCTTCCGAACCCTGGTCGGAAAGGCCTTCAGACAAGGTTTTTACTGGCCTACAGCTCTCCATGATGCGAGGGAGATTTTTAGGTGTTGCCATCAATGTCAACATCACAACAAGCGTGTTCACCAACCCGCTAAAGCCTTACAGACGATACCCCTGTCGTGGCCTTTCACGACATAGGGGCTGGATATTCTGGGCCCCTTCCAGATCTTGCCTGGAGGCTTCAAGTTCCTCTTCGTCTGGGCCCCTTCCCGATATAGGGGCTGGATATTCTGGGCCCCTTCCCGATCTCGCCTGGAGGCTTCAAGTTCCTCTTTGTCACCATAGATAGATTCACCAAGTGGATCAAAGCTGAGCCAGTCAACAAGATCACCTCGGAAGCCGCTAAGCATTTTATCATGAAAAATGTTGTTTCGCGGTTCGGCGTTCCGAGTAGAATCATAACCGATAATGGCACTCAGTTCGCTAGTGCGGCCTTTATCGAGTACTATGCAGACCTTAGTACGAAGATCTGTTTTGCCTCTATAGCTCATCCACAGAGCAATGGGCAAGTCGAACGCACAAATAGACTCGTCCTCCAGGTCATGAAAACCCGTGTCTTTAACCACCTATCAGCCCATGCCAAGGCATGGGTCTTTAAGCTCCCGTCCATCCTTTGGGCACTTAGAATCACTGCCAGCCGGGCGATAAGTGACACACCGTTTTCCTTAGTATATGGAGCAGAAGTCATGCTTCCCTGTGAACTAAAACTACGATCGCCCCGGGTAGAGTTGTTCAGCGACAAAGACAAAACTCACCACCAAGAAGATGACCTAAATTTCATTGAGGAAAAAGGACTTAGGCACTGCTACATGCAACCAGATATTAGCAATCCCTTTGGCACTATCATGACCAGAACATTAGGGAACGCTCTCTTAGAGGCGGAGACTTGGTTCTACGACTCGTTGAGAACCATAGCGGCAGTGACAAACTTTCCCCAAATTGGAAGGTCCCTACACAATCATTGAGGCTGCTCGCCCCGAGTCGTTCTGACTAGCCATGGAGGACAGTCAGATCCTCAAAAATTCCTAGAACATCGACCAGCTCTGGATGTTCTACATATAGATACACACGATAGCACACACATGAATACCACCCAAGCCGCTCTGGAGAACCGCAGCGCGTCCCCCACCTCCAAACTTAATAGCACCCACCTGATGAGATCACCAATATAAACCTTACCAGGTACCTCTACATAGCAAGAGCACTTCGACAAGCTAACACAGAGTCGATAAGGCGTCAAGATGCCCCGGAAGGACCTGTGGACAACCAGAAAACTTGATCATAGCTTTAGTTTATTCTCTTTCAAGCTATACACAAATCCTCAGTTAAATGAAATCTTTATTCTTAATTGTCCATTAGAAACGTTCCTTTTTTGATAAACAGTTGGGTGCTAGATAGGTATAACGAGGCTGAAACATTTCCAACAACATGTTTTATGAAACGCTTGAAAGTTTAATACTCGAAAAGGGAAGGAAGTCTAAGCTCTAGCCTCACGGGAAAGAGGAAGATACCTTATCGTGTTGACAAGTGACAGAGGGTTCCCTGAACCATCCACTCGACCTCAACCTAAGGCCTGATTGACCTAGATCCCCAACTAGCGGCAGAGTCTTCTGACTTGGACCGAGGAAGAACCAAAAGGTGCGAAGTACGATGTGTTCGACGAAACCGATCAACACTTAGTAAACCGATAAAGCCCTCATACCAAGCTATCATGAGAAATATCCGGGTCAACATTACACTAAGGCAACTTGTTGATCACAAAGGACACACGACAATATGCCCCTCCACTTGTAGAGAGAAAGAAGTCTGAACTACGGTCTCGAACGAGACAGAAAAAGGTTGCTTACCACGTCTATCAGTGATAGAGGGCCTTTGAACCCTCCACTTGATCTAGACCTAAGGCCTGACTAACTGAACTCCTTGACTAGTAGCAAATTTTTATGACTCGGTCCAAGAGAAAATGGCTAGAAAGCGACAAGTGTTCTGAGTTCTCGACAAGTCCTTATTACCAGGTTCACGAGGTAGTTCTAGCTCCAAGCTAACGAAATATACCCACACATACCACTGATATTATCCAAAGTCATATTAATACAAGAGAATCTACAAGCCGAGCCTTCTTACAAAAGCATCTATGACATCATACATGGCCTCGACGAGCTTCCCAGTCTCCCCTATTTCTGCTCCCGGCAGCTCGTCACTGACGGTTTCGACGCCCATACCTATGTTACGAACCTTCAACAGCCACTGCCTCCAACAACGAGTCTCTAATCTCTTTCCACAATCACGCACTAATGTCAGCATCTATTGTAGGCCTCAGATGGGAAAGAGCCATTTCTAGCTCCGCAAGTTAGAGTTCGCGGTTCTCAGCTGAGTTAACCACAACCCTGACATAGGTCAAAGCTTTCTCGAGCAAGTCCATGACATGAAAAAGTTTTCTGTAAAGATCCGACGCCTTGGACTCTACTCGGGAAAACCATGCTTGAGCTTCCGACAATTTGCTGGATAGCTAGGCCTTCTCCAGTTCCAATTGATCTCGTTCACGTACAAGCTGTGCCACCATCGATCTCTTCATTTACAGTGCCACGTCGATTTGGCCAAACGCCTCCTCAACTCATGAGCTTCTAGATGAAGGGAGGTCGCATGAGAAAAAGCAAGCTTAAGCGACAAGGTCAATCTTGGCACAAAAAGAAGTTGGTAAAAAATAACGTCTCTTCATACTCCTCACCTCAAGCAAAGGACCAACGCACTTAGCCAAGTCAAGGCCTTCCTCGACAAGCTTCACCAACTCCGGTGGCTGGGACGAAGAGGATTCCTCTGTTACTGGGATAAGAAAGACATGGCTACAGGGACAAGGTGTCAACCCCTGGGACCAAAGGCTGATCCAGCACCTAAACCTGATCAAACCCTATAGCCTGATCATTGACGGTCGATACTCCATCTTCCGGATTGAAAATTGAGAGGGAAGGAGGAATCGTCCTACAAACGAGCATCATCATTAGAAGAAGGAATTGTTACCTACTTAGGAAAAATTTCTCGATGAGGGCAGCTCATCTCAGTTATTTAGGTTGGGGTGGTTGCCATCGCCTTGAGGAATCCGACCTCCTCTTAGCTAAGCCTAGGAAAGGAACTGATTCCGTAACCTCCCGCGTGGGTTGAGAGCCCTATGCACCCAACGCTGTGACCTCCGCAACGCCCTCAAAAGTTGTATCCTCCTCTTCAGCCTCGGGAGCATGTATGTGTCGACCATCCCGCTATGAGAAAAAGCCGAGTATGGTCAAAATGAATTTACGGACACTCGGATGAACAAAATCGCTACTCGGAAAGGCTCCGTGATTACTGATAAGTATATACATCAGTCACAATGTGACATCCTATGAATCAGCACAGGAACCTTTTTTAGCTTCCCTGGGTACCTGCCAAAAGGGGCCTTCATCTTGTGATACACCACTAGACAAAGGAAACCTGCATGAAAAATCTCATTAATCGGGTTTCAAAGAACTCATTAATCTGAGAAGGTACCTATGTTGCTTCCCACATTTGAATGGGGATCCTCCGACGACTCCCACGTGCCTGAGGGTTGGGCGTGTAAAGGACTGAAGCCTCGCCCAATGAAATCATCAGCTACGTCCTAGGCAAACAACACTCATCGATTAAGATAAGCAATTTCTTCAATTATCAACTAAAGGAACGAACTCAGCTCTGGTTCCTTTGACCACTTCTCTGTTTGAATCGGTGGGGCACCCTGTAAAGTTATGCCTCTAGCAGTATGGGATTGGCAATAAAACCATCTATTGCACCAGCCTAACCATGAATTCTGACCAGGGAAGCTGATATGCCTCTCCGACTTGCCTTCTCGAAACCAAAAGTTAGTACCACCAAAGACCTGGCTTGATGATCTTGCCAAAATATAAAAATGACAAAAAAGGTCGAGGGAAAGATGAATTTCGAGGTAAGACTCGCACAAGTGTGCAAAGACACTCAACATCACAATAGAGTTTGGATTCAAATGAACCAATTCTAATCTGTAGAACTGAAAAATAGAAGGAAGAAAGTTGGATGGAGGAAAGAAAAAACTGCACTCGAGGAAATTAGAAAAAATTATGATTCAACCTAGATCAAGTGCTGGGAATGCATGATCCCCAGCAGAGCGGAAAGCTCCAAGCCCCTTTGTATCCTCCAAAAGATCAGTGGTGATCTCTGATCTCATCTCAGTACTCATCCCAGGTGACAGAAAACCGTGATCAGAAACCTTCTTCTTGCCCATCTCTGAGAAAAGGAAAGCAGGAGTAAGAAAAGCGCAAGAATGGGCATGAGGAAGAAGATGAAGATGAGAAGCCAGAGACTGGATGCGGTGAAAAACCACTAGGTCCCCCAGCGGACTTATAAAGGCGAACAGCTGTGCAATCTCGACTACTCGTGCATGAAATCCAACGGCAACCGAGGCAACATACCCTGGTTCACGTCCCATCGCAGTTAATTGGTGCAATAACTTTATGCACATGATCGGCTGTTTTCACAGGAAATAGGGAGTAGCAGGCGCACGACCCGTTGAGTGTGCCTCAAGTTTCTCACGTCATCATAGCAGTTGTAGAAAAAGGAGAAAGATTCTCATCACCACGTGAAATCTCATCTACGATAGTTCAAATTTTAGAAAATCCGCTAGTTCAGATAAACATGATTGCCAAGTCGCGGGAAATAGGGAGTAGTAGACACATGGCCCATTGAATGTGCCTCAAGTTTCTCACGTCATAATAGCAGTTGTCAAAAAAGGAGAAAGATTCTCACCACCACGTGAAATCTCTTCCACGACGGTTCAAATTTTGGAAAACCCACCGATTCAGATAAGCATGATTGCCAAGTCACGGGAAGGACCCAAGTGTCCGTTGGACTTCCCAGAGTTCCTACTCGGACGTGGGACTACTCGGGAGCTTCCCAAAGCTACTAGAGAATGTCCAGTTCCCGATTGGGAGATTTGTATGATCAAGAGCCCGAGTGGACAACTTATTCTACTCAAGAGTTCCTACGACAACTCAGGAAAGCATCTGGTCGGATGTTATCTCTGACTAGGTTGATTCCTTTGATCCGTCTTGGCCTTATTTCACGTACTGATGGGGCCTTGACGATGAGTAGTGAACAACTACTGCATACAATGACCGTATCCATATACGAATACACCACAACTAAGGAGTATCCTACTTGCCCAGGAGGGAGTGTACGCCGGAGAAGGACTCTACGTCGATAAGGGAAACCACCCGTAGGTATCCAGGACTCCTTAAACTAGGTAGTCAATCTCGATGTTTAAGGAAAGTGGAATTCTACTCACGGATGAGTCTATATCCCTTGCGATATGGTAATGCCCTCTATATAAGGATCCTGAAGGTCTTCAAAGAAAACAAGTTCAATAGAAGCTTTCAAACGAGCTTTGGATGCTTTCAAACCAGCTTTGGATTACACAAGCCTTAGAAGATCAATCGACTTCCAAGCAAGTAGAAGAGAAGATCTGCCACGACAGCCACCCCTAACTAGTTGTAGATCCCATCTAGGATTAGACACCCCAATCCAAAGAAGAGTCAAGAGAAGATGCCACCAGAAAAGAATATTCAAGACAAGAGTGCTCAAGCTCAAGGTGATGGACCAAAATCCATGAAAGACTAAGTAAATGGACCCCAAGGTCACACAACTCAAGTGAAGAAGCAAAGGGGCAACACTTGCTATAATTGCCAAGAGAAGGGACATATGGGCAAATATTGTCCCAAGGGTGACCTTCCTAAACCTCTTATTAGTATTTTCTTAAGAAGGATAAGGATGGCAATGTATTTGCTAAAAAAAATTGGTATTCAAAGTGGCTTCACAAAGAAAAGGGTCATTTGGGTAGCAAAACCTATTATGACTAACTTTGACCCGACATTGATCAATAGGTATGTGGAGGAAATTAGATACTTGGCTAATTCATGAAGATGATTTGTTCCATTATGGGTAAAATTCAAGCCAAGTCATGTGGATTATTGAACTATTTTCAATCCAATGCTTCTAATATGGTGACAAGTTTCTAACTTCCTTACATTAAAAGTCACTAACCCCTAGCTTGTGTAGCTTTAGGCTTCTAGCATGTGTAGTTTATATTGCACACCATATAATTTTATGTGTAGATTCAAGCCTTAATTGCATCGTATTGGATTTTCTTTGGCTCTTGTGAAAAATTCATGGATTATCACATTATGGGGGAGTGTTATACTTTTGTGCATATCACAAGCTTGAAAAATGTGAATATGTGAGAAAAGTCACTTAGAATTAATATCATATATTATCTAGTGTCTATCTGACATTGTAAGCTCATACACGGTGAAATCTCTGCGAATCACCATATTTGGTTCTTGCTAACTCTTATTTTCCATTCCCAGATTTTTGGTATCTTTGGGACTTTTTTGTTCTAACTTACCTTCATTCCATGCATATCCATTTTTTGCTTACATTGCTTGCTTGTTTCCCAATTGGATGTGAGAAAAACCTATGAGGATTCCATAGCTCTGTATTGCACACGGTTCTCCATTGAAGCCTCCAAGAAGAATTCGGGTATTCTAGAATTAGGTTGTGGACATGAAGTTATGAAAATCACAACAGAACTGCCTATTGGAATATCCAAAAAATCTCAGAGATTCTAGAAATCAGACTCCAGCAATACACAACCCATTCCTAGAGTCTATGAATTCAATCCCGGAACTTCCGAGATTGCTAAAAGCTTGAGCTTTTTATCTCAATTGCAATGTTCCTTTTGTGCTCGGTAGTGTGCTTATATATTGCGCTCTTATCTACTCTGATGCTTTCACAAGTGAAGTTGATCTCTCTAATCTTTGCTATCTACCATCAAGTGATAATTCCAATATCTATTAGATTCTCTTACAACTGGTATTCTTTCAAGTAGTAGTATTTGTTGATCGTCTTCATCTCGGCTATTAAATCAAGTTGCTTTATTCCTTGTCGAGAAGATCTTTGACTCCCGTGTGTCCTCCCTTTACTTTTGGATGTTTCATCTTTTGGATATATCGTCTTCTTTGGATGTGACTTCTTTCCTCTCCTCCTAATCCCTATTAGGTGTGGGTTGAGGGTGGGCTACTTTTTTCATTTTAGCACTTGGTGTCATTTTGAAGAAGTTTAGATGGTTCGGTTTGTTTGTGGGGACCTTGTTTTCCTAGGAGTTATGGGAGTTAGTTATCTCATTGCTTGTACTATAAATTATCGAATTGTGCTATATAAGCCTATGAGCATGTGTGCAATGTTTATGTTATATGCTTAATCTTATTGTTTAGTTCTTGTGAACCATGTGAGTGATCATGTTGATTTGAGACTCTAGTGTAAGTTGGAAAACATGTATGTCCAAATTATGTCTCTTTTTTGGATCTTGGAAGTTTTCTGCATGCATATTTAAATTATCATCGATTGCTTCCATTGGACCAATATAGGGCTAACTCTACAAATTTCTCAAATGCTAAAGATATGCATGAAATTTAATTTCTTATCCATGTGCCCATATTTAGGAGTGTGTGCTATATATATTGATCTTTTGCTAACATCTTCGGAGCCAATAAATTTTGGGGACCAAATTGTAATTGATGAGTTTTATGTACATTGATGAAACATTGAGGACTTGACTCATAAATAAAGAAGGTGGTGATACTAGGTGCAAAATTCAAGCCAACTTAGGATGATCACGAATCAACATGATATGCCAATACTATCTCGATAAAATGTTCTAAATTCATGCATATATTGAAAGGATTTGATCTCAAGTAGATTACATCATGGAAAAAAAAATAGTTACAAAATTTATCTATTTGCAAGTGGTACTAGTTTTTAGTGCGAAGTATCTCAACTATTGCTATATTTACTTCTTGTTCCTAATTGGTATGTCTAGAATTCTCTCATCCAAATCTTCTATCCCACAAGTGATATTCCTCTAGTAGCTCGTTTGGACTCTCATCCAAAGATTTGTCATAATGTCAACAATTCAGCAGAGTTCAAAGTAAGCTCAATCAATTGCTTCTTTCATCACACCTTTTTGTGCTCAGTAGGTCAGTTATGAATGGTTACGTGAAATAACTATTAGGCATGATGATATAATGAAAATATGTTAAGTGCCAATTATCTTTATGACATTTTTAAGAGCTCATCCATCTTGAAAGATCTATCTTTTTCAATAATATTTTTAAGAGCTCATCCATCTTGCAAGATCTATTTTTTTGATAATTCATGGTGATGTGAATGAGATCAAAGTTAATCCGTAGGCAATGCTTCTATGCTAATGATCAAATTTGCATTTTTATAGACACAATCTCCGGTGTTTTTGCTGCTACATATGTTATCTTGATCAATTTTTGAGTAACTCTCACATGTGTACATTTTTCTATATGGATAGCTAGCATGTCACTTATATGCCACTTAGAAACTTTATATACACGAGAAAGTTCATATGCCTTGCGGGCCACTCAATCTTTCCTTCTAGCTTCTTTAGTGGTCGTGGTAGATATCTTCGCTTCTCCTTCTCTAGCTCCCATAGCTCTCTTTATTTTGTTCGAGTTCCCTTTGTGGTGCTTGATGACAAGGGGGAGAAATGAGTATGTCCGGATATGTTATCATAGAGGAACTAGGATGTGTTAACTTTGGGAGAAGGGTTTTTCTTATGAGTGCTTATATTATGTGTCGGCGGAATGGGGCCCAGGGTACCCCTAACCGCCGGCGGAGGCCAACCAGATACCGCAGAGGGTGACGCGTGGCGCTCCGGTCGCTGGGGCCTTGGGCCCCACCCGGATCGTCGTACGGAGCCCGCGGCCAATCCCAAGGAATCAGGGGTCTCCTCCAGAGGCTGCATCCGCAAACCAGAAGGAAATCGTGGGCCTCCGGGAATCCACGGCCCATGCGCTGAGCGAGCACTCGGGGTCCGTCCCCGAGCGCTCGGCGTCCCAGAAGGCGAAGGGCGCGCTCGGGGTCCCCTCCCGAGCGCTCGGCATCTTGGCGGATGTGGGGCCCAGGGGAGCGCTCGGGGTCTGCCCCCCGAGCACTCTCCCTCGGGCTCCCCCTTCAAGACGCCCCGAGCGGCCCCCCCAGCGGGTGCTCCCCGAGCGCTCGGGGTTGCTCAGGGGCGCGTAGAAGACAACTGGCGCCCCTCCTAGCGAAGGAGGTCGCTCGGGGCCGAGTGCCCGGGGGATGACGTGTCCTCTGGTGGGGCCCTCGTCCATGCACGTCGTCCAGCGCCAAGCTTCTCCAGCAAGCCTCCGCCCTGGCGGAGGCATTTAATGCCTGTCATTCCAACGGGGAACCCAAAGCCCTGTGAGGGCATGATGACGATCAGACCGGGTCCCACTGGTGCAGGCGATAAGCTCTGTTAGCTATCCCTCTCCCTCTCTCTGAGGGGTGGGCCCGGGCTGATCGATTCTTTGACCGACCAAGCGCGCCGCCCCGCACGCCCTGTCGCTGTCAACCTTTTCACCCCATGGGGGACGCCGCCGCGCGACCAATTGCGCGGCATGAGAGGCTGACCCACGGGGCCCGTGAGGGGACGACTTACCAACCCAGTCAGAAGGAACCCCGTAAGTCTCCGTCCGCGGGGCCCGCCGAAGGCAAAGGTGTCAGAGCCCCTGCTCCGACACACCGCGAGGCGACGGCCCGGCCGAAAGTCTCAAGTGGGCATTAAATGAAGGTGTGGGCGCTTCCAGTAGCGCCCACGTCGTCTACAGCACAAGTACAGCTCATGTTCTCCTTTGCCGACCTATGTGGTATTCTCCCGAGTATATAAGGGGAGAGCCTGGTCCATGCAAAGGGTTGGCTCATTTTTCCTAGGTTAGATCTCTCTAAGTTTACTCCTTATCGAAGAAGCACCGTTCTTCCTCTGGGCCAGAGCTAGAAGAAGAACAGTGCGTACCTCTGTAACTCATCGTACTTGCCATATACACCCATATATACAAAAAACAAGCAGGACGTAGGGTATTACGCCTTCCGGGGCGGCCTGAACCTGGGAAAATCCTTGCGTCATTTCATTCTTAGCCACCGGGTTTATTCGCTAAACTCTAATCCACACCAAGGCTCGTAAGAAACTCAATACTCCCCTGGGCCGAACTCAAAAGGGGGTCCCTCCGGACCACCGCTAGAGGCGTCTCTACGCCGACATTATGTATTGCATATCTCTTGATGCACCCATGTGTTTTGAATATATTTTGTACAAATTCTTGAGTTGATGAGCTTATCACATATCTTTATTGTTTCTTGTCCGAAATACGTCTTATGAATCTTGTGAATGCATGTTTTACATGTTAAATGCTTAATTTTCATGTCATATAATTTTATTGCATTCCGTGGATCCAAAATATAGTTTGAACTCCTAAATTGTTTGTAATTGGATAAATGCATTTGATTTCACTCACATTATTAGAAATACACAAATTTAGGGGGAGCTCATACTATATTTGGTGTCCACTAGTATTAGTCCAAACCACAAAACCTCCACATTTATATGTATCATATCATTGCTATTGGAATACATCCCTGAGTATATGTTTCACATGTGTTTTTATATACTCCAAACAAAAGTTATTGAAAAAAATCTTTGTAATCGGTTTTGCTATCAATCACCAAAAAGGAGAGATTGAAAGTGCATCTACGCATCACGTGTGGAAGAACTTCAAGTATATCTGGTGGAGATAGACAATAGAAGGGTTAGTTCAAGGTGTGATCTAATGTGCAGATCAAGAGAAGATGAAATTTGACTGAGATGGGATTCATGGATGAATTCGATATAGTCAACATAGAGCGTGGAAGATATGCCACTTGTGATCATATGATCAACTAGTTTTAGTAAGCATTTGTGAATTACATTATGCAGACTAACTCATTTACTATGTATTCCCTTTAATCTAAAATGTAAGTAGTTTGAATATTGCCACGGTCTCCAAAGTAACATTTTGACCATAAATTTGTTTCAAAATATGGTGCCTCAAATAAAAATGATTATATATTATGAAAGTATATTTTATGATGGATATAGTAGTACCAATTTGTAGTTGTGAATGTTGGTAATTTTCTCCACATTGATGATAAAACTTAAAAATATTGACTTTTTAAATTTTTGAAACTATTTACATTCTATATTGGAGGAAGTATGAGAGGATGTGTCAGTTAGGTTCTTTTTAGTGAGATGACATCAAGAGGATGATCTCGCAAGTGTATGGATGACATCAAGTGTTGAATGGTCATTAAGTTGAGAACAACAAGCTCAAAATTAGCGTCATTTGCGGACATATGTTTGAAGCTTGTGATTCTTCAAGTATTGATGAATATGTGGAGGTGGCTTCAAGAGATCATAATAGAGCTTGAAGAATGAAGCTTAAGTAATTCAGTGGTTTGGTAAGTAATGTCAATTATACTTGTGAACTAATTATGATCTATGTGTTTGGAAAACGTGAGGGTTAGGTTCACTTCATGATGGTACATCAAAATGATGATATCAAGAAACCTCAAGTGAAGATGGCATCAAGTTTTAATGGTCATCAAGGTCCATTAAGTGTCATCATAAGCTTTGGAGGGTCTTCATATGAGGGTGATATTCAAAAAGTTTGAGGTGGTCATCATGTGATGATGAACCTCAATCAAAGTTTTAATGTTGATAAGCACCAAGAGATGACGACATCAAGATGTGCAAGCTTGAGTCAGGTATTATGTGGAGCATATACTTGAAGCTTGTGGTCCATCAAGCTATGATGGACAAGCTAATGAAGATGTCTTCCAATAGAAGACTTTCCTGTATTGGTTCATCGGGGAGCAAATTGCAAAGACTTCATGGAGAAAAAGAGATTGAAGAAAGATTTTCACTTGGAGCGAGGATGATCGCCTTAACCAAGCTCAACTGGAGTACTCAAGGAAAAAGTATATTTATCTAGGTCTTTCTAGTTTTACTGGTCTCAAAGTGTTGGAAGGAAACCTGATTACAGGATAGATGGTCATTCTATCAAGAGGGTTATCGGATGAGTAGCTTCAACAAGTCGTGTGCCGAGTGCTTAAACATTTGCATAAGTTTCATCATCCTCATTGTTGATCTTAGTTTGACCTTGTGTACCATTTCTTTGTTGGTCTTTGATGACTCGGTTGCACCATTACATTGAGGAGAAGAAATTTCTTAGTTCAGATCAATCATTTGCCTTCTAGGCAGTTTTTAGCTGTGCTAAAATCTACAGTCCCTGAACTTCTGAGATTAAACTCAGAACCTTAGAGATTAGGTGCTGAACTCACCGAATTTGAATCTCAAAACCTCCAAGTTTGAAGATCGAACCTTCGAGATTGTGTTTTGGACTCTCCCTATTTGAATCCTGGAAGCTCTAATGTTAATCTCAGAACTTTCAAATTTCCTCTCTATCCTCGAAATATAGCTGTTGGTTTGAATCTCGGAATCTTTAATTTTGAACCTTTGACTTTTGCACAACAAATGTGTCACAACTAGTTTCTGAGGGTGGCTATGAGTCATTTTTGTTGCTTCCTCTCACTTAATAGCGTGTAAGGAATGTATTGCTATTGGTGAGATGCGAGAGGAGTTTGTGCATTGTGTTGCACTTGATGACTACATTGGTTGCATCGATTTGACCTCTTCGCATCTATTGTGTTCGCGTGGGAGTCCTAGAGCTCGTTATTCTTGGAGGCCACCACTTATAGACAGTTTGGTGGAGTTAAGCTCGGTGGTCTCTTCAAAAAAGTTGTGAGAGGCTCAATGGCTTGTGAGTGATTGTGGAGCTGGATGCTGAGCTGGGTTGTTCGTCGGGACAAACTTCCTCAACACAGACTTAGGATATCCAAGTGTCGGGTTTCTTTTCGAGAACCTTGAAAGGGCAGGGGTCCTGCGGTTTTAAAATAGAATGAATTGGCCTAGTTTATGAGGAATACAAGATAAAAATCTTATGAACTAGGTTAATTAAAGAAAAATCGGACAAAAAACATAACAAGGGGCAAGCCACCTAGCTAGATCTAAGGTGCCACCAAACAAAATATGGACACGTTGAGAAAAGCCGACCAAGCCCACACACTAGGCAAAGACGCCCCCTCCCCCTCGCGTTTCTTGACGCTGCCAGTGACATCATTGTCATCACCCACCGTATCCATGACTGGCGACTCTAACTTCACCGTAACAAACCATAGGGAGCACATCTACGCCCGTCTCACTGGAACAAGGTCCGCTAAGGCCACATCTACTAACACACCGACATTAGAGATAGATGTCAGGTTCGAAGGAAAACAAATTTAGACCTCTCCAACGTCAATAAGATGATAAACACACACTGTCCAGTGCCCCTACTCGCTCCTGCACCCATAATATCTAAAACCGCCTCTGTTGACATCTTGTCAGCCACGCCGCCACAGCCCTCGTGCTAGCCATTTGTCCTTCAATCAACTCTTGGTCCAGTCAAAGCCAAGAACACCCAAAAAGAAATAAAGAATAAGATAGCGCACACAACGATATAGACATGCTAGAAGTTAGAACCTATGGAAAGAGAGGAATTGCAGGATATTTCAAAGCAACACTCCACGGTGCTACAAGTTGCATTCTGCGTGAAGGAGGACATCCAACAGCGAGCTGTAGCATTTTAGGGTTGTTTTTCGTGGTTGTACATAATTCTGGCATATTTCTTTTGGTGGGACGCGTACGTGTGTCCGGTCCTCCAGAAAATCCCTGTGGTAATTGTACGCTTTGTTTCTGTTCTACTTCTCTAATGGCAGGGTAGCATTCCTACCGTTCTTTGAAGCGTCCATTCCCTAGGAGGTATGCTCACGTGCATGTGCATCGTCCTCTCCTCCGGTAGTACTTGTGATCTGCATTCTTCCACGGCGCCTAAACATTTGTTTGGCATCGAATATCTCCTCGGTGAACAAAAATGAATATGAACGGAACACAGGTTAGAGGCCTCTGTGGTCTCCATTCAGAGCATTTCCTTTTATACTAGAACCTCTAGTCTTTGATGGAATTCCATGCATGATTCTAGCAACAATATAGCGTTTCCTTTTATTCTAGCACCAATATTAATGGAATACAGCTTAGGGTCTCCTTGGAAAATGGAATTTTAGAGAAAACGTGGAGGCCGGAATCTCAATTGGAAGGAAAAAGATTCTAAAAGGTGGCGTTTGGATCATCGAAAGGCTTCAGAAGACTTCCATAGGATACAAAATTTTCCTACACATTTTAGAGGAATTCTAATATAAAACCGGCAACCTCATTTTACAAATTCCTATTGTGTTGTGTCTAACCAGTGAATTGTCTATCTTTCTCTACCCTTCCTCCCTCTTACTAACAAACCCCCCTACATCAGCACGCCGAGGCAGCGGTGTGTCTGCTATCTCTGGATGCGTCAGATTTGGGCATCTGTGCTTTTTTATTATAACAAAAAGATCATTCTCCCAGCTCTCCATGTGCAACGCAAATGGTTCTATTTTATTCGATCGACGACCAAGCATCGATGCTTAAATTACAGCAAATACCACGTTGATGCCTGCGTTACGGGGGAACTCGTCACCAAGAGCGTGGTGACGAACTACTCCTATAACTAGCACAACCGTTCATACTAAAACAGAGACAAAGCAGCTCTCTAGAATGGCAATACATTCACAAAAGAGACAATACCTATGCACCGTCATTATTGGATCCATCAAAAGAAGGACAAATTAAAGATTTTTATCTCAGACACATGTACCATTACTTCAAAGACATTGCCTTCAATAAAGGGGCAACGTTCGTGCACCGTTGTTGTCGAATCTATCCAGATAAGGACAGATTGAAAGATTTTACCTTGAACCTTTGGTTTCGCCATCTACACCAGTGTCACCGACCGCCGTAGCCTAGCCAGATCCACAATTCCATCATTGCAGATCATCACGTCTATCGCCTGTTCTTGAAACCAAAAGAAGCACCGAATTGAGGAACCGCAGGCCGCATCAAAAGAAATGCGCCTACATAGGAAAGTTAAAGTCTGTCGTGATCCCCATATCAATTGACTAAGCTATCATATTTCACCATCGCTTGCCGAGACGGGAATTACCCCTAAATAAGCTATGCCGCCGACATACGCCTGACCCAGCTACAAGAGTGCAAGGGGTGCACCTTCCCACCATTGGCTGGGCACGGCACGTGCCTATCATCTCAGCATCAGCCCTCGACGGTCTCTCAGGCGCGCGCAGCCTGCAGCCGTAGCTGAGCATCTCGATTTAATCTCGAGGATTTCACCAGCGCAGGCCCCTTCAGATCGGTCACCGTTCGAAACGGACGTGCATAGTGATGCCTTGTGCCAGCACCACCTGAAAGGCCCCGTCCTGCCTAGAGCAGACGTGCAGAGATCAACAGCAGCAACACCGAGGGAAGGGAGGAGATCAGAATGAGAGTGGCTAAGGTTTGATCGATCCCAGTGTCGCCCACGGGAGCGACACGGGAGGTGTTTGCAAGGCTGGACCAAAGCCGAACACACCTGTGCTAGTGACAAGCCTTGAATACGACGATGAGTGGTGCCCCGTGTGGTCCTGCGAAACAACTCTGTGGAAGTGGCGAACTGGCGATGCGATATGCCCCAAGGGATGCTAATTAACAAGCTTCTATAGATGCTTTAGCAAAGTTTGGTTTGCACCTAATTGATTTTTTTCCTGCTATTGGTCGGACGTAATCCTCCCAGACTTCGTATTGGAGTTGGCCGCTGGCGATTTCTACATGCCCCAGGGTTTCTTATTTTACTGAAATGCCCCATGCATGGTTAACAAAGTCCAGTGGTTGACCTAAACAAGCCGAATGAACATCGACATACAATACTCATGTATTTTCGTTGTGAGGCATCCGAACAACATCGTTACAAATTCCCGTGGTTTTCTTTCCTGTGTGATCCAACAGCGTTAACAGTTTAATCATACGTCCTATCCATACCTCTCACCTGAATTGTGCGTGCCCTTAGGGGAGATGACGTTACATACATGGTTGATTACGTACTATATTATCTCTTTAAACACTCATGTAAACACCTATTGCCTCGTGGATACCCTAGAAGTACCTTGTGTTGTTCAGCACATTCTAGCACGAGATTTGTGATTGAGCCAAGAGAGAAAGAACAAAGATGCTTTAGGGGGAAGAACAATCACTACTACAGAAATGGGTTTACTAGACCCAACAACCTAGCCGGTTACAAAAAAACTTATAGGAAGAATAACCTCCTCAGCTGATTTAGCTGAGATAACCGGCTGAAACAAATTAACCGGCTGAGATAATATATTACGTCAGCCGGTTCTTGGAAAGAATCGACTGTAAAAATAATTCAGCTAGTTCACTATGCAAAATCGACTGGAATATACCTACTATTTTAGTCCTTTTTTGGCTTGGACCAGCTGAAAACTTACCCCAATCAGTTTCTTTTTAAACTAGCAATAATAGTTTTCTAGAATCATTAATGGCATTCGAAGCAGCCAGCCTTCAATGCATATGTCTATTGTTTGGACACATGTTGTAGCTTGGTTGAGGTGTTGCCAAATTTTAGATCATTTTAAGACAAATTTACTGCTTTAGGGAATTCTAACATTTGTTTATTAATTCAATATGCATATAATTTTTTTTATTATTTTAATATTCTATCGGTGAACAAAACATTCATTAATGTTAATTATGTGCACATGTTATAGATGGATCGACGGTGGATATACGTTGAGAATTGTGCAAACGAAGGGTACGTCGATAACGTCTCGACATTCTTGCAAGCAGCCAAACAAGATCATTTGAATAGAGGGGACATGTGGACTTGCTATCATGCTCTAGATACAAAAATCATAAGAACTTCACGAACTGTACACTGATTCAAACACATTTGATTATGAGGAGATTCATGAAGGGATATGCATGTTGGACCAGTCACGATGAAGATCAGAGTATAGAGGAAGGTCCTGCAAACATGGATGAAGGCAATGAATGCCTTATCCTGTCAATAGCACAGCTTTGGGACCAGACGCCTGATGATGTTTTTGCGTCATAAGAGTAAGAGAAGGAGTCGCAAGATGACACATCATCACATCAAGAAAATGACCTAGATCAGATGTTGCACAATATTCAAAGAAAATTGTGAGAATGATCGAAAGTACAATAAATATTTTGGCTTGTTCAAAGATTTGGAGAAACCTATGTACCTGGTCTATAAGTATACAAAGTTGTCCAGTGTGCTAGAAACTGTTAAAACTGAAGGCAAATAGAGTCGGACCGATAAGAGTTTCTTAGTGCTCCTAATCTGATACATGACATGCTTTCAAAGGGAAATCATATGCCAAAAACTACCTCTAGAGCTAAGAAAGTTCTTTGGGAATGAAGTAGAGAAAATACATGGATGTCCGAATGACTATATCATGTACCGTAAAAAGGACGTGAAATTGCGTGCATGTCCGGCGTGCAAAGCTTCTCGATACAAGCATAAAAATGATGGTGAGGATGACAAGGATGATATGCAGGTGAGAAAGGAGGCTCCTATTAAGGTTGCATGGTACCTGCCTATAATTCCCCATTTGAAATGCTTATATGCGAATCCTAAGGAGGCCAAACTAATGCTTTGGCACGTAGAGGAGCATACAGATGATGAATTGTTGGGACACCCCCGCAGATTCTTTGCAGTGAAAAAATATGCATAGGAGGTATCCTTCATTCGGTGAAGAGACAAGAAATGTAAGGTTTGCATTGAGCACTGATGAAATGAACCCATTCGGCATTATGAACAACCGCATGGCACTTGGCCTATGAATCTCTGCATATACGACCTTCCTCCTTGGTTGTGTATGAAGTGGAAGTACATTATGATGACAATGCTTATCCAAGATCTGAAGCAATCTAGTAAAGATATTGATGTGTACTTTGCACCATTGATGGATGATTTGTAGCTTCTTTAGATTGAAGGGGTACATGTATGGGATGCGCACCCTTAAGGAAAACTTCACATTACGCTGTATATTGTTCCTAACCATCAATGATTATCCTGCTAACAGTAACTATTCAGGCCAGACTATTAAATGGTCCAATGCATGTGTTCAATATCTAGTTGATACAGTAAGTAGGTGGCTGAAACATTCTAAAAGACTGTGTACATGCGTCAATGTAAGTTCTTTCAGAGGGATCACTAGTACTGCAAGATGATTGATGAATTTGGTGGAACTGTTCAGAAAGGCTCAGCTCCAAAGATTTTAATCGGTACGGAGCTCCATGATCAGGTTAAGTACCTCAAAATCATGCTTGGAAAGGAGAAGTTTAAACGCTGAGGTAGAGTCAAGAAAAAGTCCATTGAGCAGAACATCTGAACAAAGAGATCAATATTCTAGGACTACCTTATTGGAAGTGCCTAGAGGTGCGTCACTGCATCGACGTGATGCACTTAGAGACGAATGTGTGTGACAGCATAATGGGTCTTACTGAACATGCCTAACAAAATAAAAGACTGTCTCGACGCACGGCTCGACTTGGAAGATATGAGAATCAAACTGGAGTTAGCACCATAGAAAACCGCTAGTGGATTACACCTTGTCTAAACCCGAGAAAAATGAATTATGTGTGTTTTTGCATGGTATCAAAGTTCCATCTGGCTACTCCGCCAATATTAAGAAATTTGTTTCAATGGAAGATTTGAAATTAATTGGCATGAAGTCTTATGATTGCCATATGTTTATGACATAGATGTTCTCAGTCGCAATTAAAAATATTTTGCTACCAAATGTTTGGCATACCTTATAAGTTGTGTGGTTTGTTTAACATACTTCCTAAGAAGGTCATGAGTCTTGGTAAACTAGATGCTCCACAAGAGTGGGTGGTCAAGACTCTATGCGAATTTGAGATATTTTTCCCTCGTTCTTTGATATCATGATCCATCTCATTACTCACCTGGTGCATGAGATAAGGATGTGGCCGTGTGTTTCTATGCAACATGTACCTATTCAAGTGCTACATGGGAATTCTGAAGAACTACGTTCGGAATCGATCTCGCCCAGAGGGCAGCATCATCGAACACTATGCAATGGAAAAGATTCATTGAGTTATGCATTAATTACATGGCGCATCTTCAACTAATAGGCATGCCTAGATCTCACCATGTGGGCAGAGTGCGTGGTGCTGTGACCATTAGAAGGAAAGTAATTACTCCAGTTCGGATTGAGTATGCTCAAGCCCATTTCATGGTATTGCAGCATATGGTCGTAGTGTCTCCATATATGTACGAACACATGACATTGTACAACAACAGATTCCAACACGCTTAGATGATTGGATCATGAAACAACACAATTCCGAGTTCAATGAATGGTTCGAAGAGTGACTCGGTGTTACCCCTGCAAGTGATACACTGACACGTTTATCAAGAGGGAACACATGGTCGATCATTATATCAGAAGGGAACCAAATCAATGGGTACACTTTTTATACCAAAGATCAAGATATGAAAAGCACAGTGCAGAACAACGATATCTGCATAGACGCTCTCGAAACAGATGTCACGAAACAACTCTATTGTGGGTACATAGATGAGACCTACGAGTTGGACGATAGAGATAATTTGAAAATCCCTTTGTTTCCGTGTTGTTTGGTCAATAAAAAGCGGGTGATACCAGATGACAAAGGTCATGTTACCGTGAACCTGGAGTGTTTTGCCTATAAAAACAAACCATTCCTCATTGCTCAACTATTTCATCAAGTCTTCTACATTATCAACCCATCAAAAGAAGAGTGGCAAGTAGTTATGCACTAAAAAAGGAGCATCACCGGAGTTGAAAATGTAGTGGATGAGGATGAATATAATAAAATTGATGAGTTTCCACCTCCAGTGACCAAAGAAGGGTCAAGGAAGAAATGTCGCCTGAGCCAGCTCCCTACAAATGCAACAATCATCATGAAGTAATAATTTTCTAATATATTATGTAATATTATGTATTTTCTATGATTTCTACTAATTAGTTTGAATTTTAGAAATTTTATATGTATTTCTTATGAATTGTACTAGTTTCCTATGAAATTTGCATTTTTTTTAATTATACATTTTGTTTGTCAGTTGTAGAATTCTTCAATTTTTGCAACAATTATCCAAATGTTATAGAATTCTACAATTTATATGAATTCTACAAATGTTATCCAAATTTTATTACAACTCTACAATTTTGGAAGATTTATCCAAATTTATAAATGAATTCTAAAATATTAAATGAAATTTCAAAATATTATCAAAATATCTAGTGGAAAAACATGTGAAAGTATTATCCCACTCAGTTCTTCGTGACGAAGCGACTGAGATAGTGCATTATCCCAGTCGGTTCCTTGGTTGAACTGACTGAGATAGTATATTATCCCAATCGATTCCGCATTTGAACCAATTGAGATAGTGTATTATCCCAGTCGATTCTACCAGTGGAACCAACTAAGGGATATTATCCTAGTCAGTTCCTCCAGTCGAACTGACTACGATAAGTTATCCCCCATAAAACCTATCTTTTTCCCCCAAAATCCTAAGTCCTTCTATCTTCCTTCCTATGCCGCCCCCAAATCACCGCCGCCTTTCACACCGCCGAGGAGGAGCCCTACCGTCGTCTGCTCCACCACCGTGCTCGATAAGGACCCCGAGCCGCCACGCCCTAGGACAAGCCTAAGCTGCCACGACTGTCAACCCCGAGCCGGACCTCGCCGCCTTTGTGCCGGACTCCAGGTAAGTGCCTCCTCTCCAGCCACCCCCTCCCTTTCCTTCACCTCACCACCCCTCCTCAACACCGACCACCACTGCTACAGTGCACCCACGCTAATAATCCTGGTGAGAAGATGAAGAAGAAACGAATAGGCATAAACATACGAGTATGTGATGCTAAGGATATGTCCATGCCAGATTAATCCAGATTTTCTCCATCAAAACAATGCAAGCTGTAATTAAAAAGTCCTAATAATTTGGATTAAGTTTTTTAGGTATGCCGTTAGTGACTTGACTAGGTGATGGCAGCATGGAAGTTATGCAGGCAGTGCTAGCTAGCTTTAATAATATGTGGTTATTTTTGTTAATGATCTGCTTCCATGAGATGTCATGTCATACACGTTACAACTTGAACAAAAATACCATGCACCATTGTCAACTTGGACCGAACATCTCATATGCTCTTTTGTGGCAAGATTTGGATGAAAGTCCTAGATCAAGAAATGCAGGGTTATAGAAATTTTTTGTTATAGTTATATACTAGAAATGATTATGATATGTTTTATCATTTAGAATCTAACCAAAACATGTTGTGATAATATTTCAGACAATAGCGACTCTCTGTCATTGACGCAACCGAGACCGTCTACTAAGACAACCAACACTTCCGTGGCCAAGAAAAGGTGTGAAGAGGGAAGGAAACTGTCGAAAAGGCCGGCGGTCAAGTATACTGTGATTGCTTTACATGATTCTAGGGCCCCTATCGAGCCCAACGATGCAAGGAAGAAGTTCTCAACTGTCTGCAGGATCGTAGCACGAGAACAAGCCCATCACTCTAGAAAGCTGGAAGAAGGTCAGAGGTACACAGCTCACATCCATTAGGAAGGAAATCCTCAACTACTTCATCATAAGAGATGAATGAAAGGCACGCGTAGAATGAGTTGCTCGTATGACAGCGTCCAAGGCGTGGAAGAATTGGAAGGCCACCTGGTGACAGAGTACGTGGACATTGAGGAGGAGCGCTTTCAAAAGTTTTCGATGATTATTCCCGCGACTTAGGCTGAATTTGTGAAGATGGAGACGTCAGATGAATTATGGCAAAAGAGTGAACAAAACAGAGCCCTCTCTAAGAGAAACAAGCACCCCCACCATCTGGGGACTGCCAGGTACGCAGGCATGTCCAAGAAATTGAAAGGGGGGATCAGCAGACATTGCAATCGAATGCCCTCACTAAATTTGCCAACATCTATGATGTGAGAACTAGAGCTTGGGCTAGAGCAAGGGCATCTGATACCACATTGGCTTCAGGCGAGCCCAAATTTGACAACTCTGCTGATGAGAAAGCTTACAGACGCTTGGTGAGATATCAAAGAGCCTAAGTACTACTACATCTTATCATTAGCCTTATATCAATTAAAATAATAATTCTGGATTTTGTAGCTCGAACTCGATGCGGCATCTCAAGAGCACTAGACCTACCAAATGAAGAATTGCCAAAGATTAGTACCAAGGAGCCCAAGGGCACCGCCGCAGCATCGCGCGCGAAAGCAATTGATGCAGATGGCTTCTGATGAGGCGATGACCATCGAACAAATTCAAGCTCTATACGACGCTGGAGGGAGACTTTCAAGCTCTCTGATTCACTAGACATTCTAGGTCGGAAAACCACTGGTCGAGAATCCAAAGAATATCGTCTCCAAGCTTGGGTGGGCTTGGGCATCATTGCACACCTATTACATAGACAACTTTAACAAACAGAAACTGGCAACTTGGGACAACTTGTTACTTATGTACAATCTAGGCGCCTTGGACGCGAATCTCATGAGATGCTTCACAATTTAAGTGCTTACACTTGTGCTCGATGTATTTTAGTATAATACCTATACCTTTTACTAATATAAAAATATTTGGTCATGTATATATAGGTTCGCTCTTGTTTAAGCGAGAGAAGCAAAAGAACAGATATGATTCATTGATCCACACCTTGGCTCCGAGCAAACCATGGATGATTGTGAAAGGGTTGTCCATGATTACATTCTCAAAATTATGGAGGCTAGCCCAGATAAGATATTCATCATGTATCCTTTTAATAAAGCATAAGTTCTATATACTTGTTCATTTCTGATACTTGTACATTTCAGTAAAGCGAAAGCACAACATCAATTAATTTAGGATTAATGACCAAGTAGTTAGCACTGGATTCTTATTGCTATTATACTTAGTGAGTCCAAGATCTATTACTCGGATTCTTATCTAAATATGAAGACCAACTTCAAAAGGGTGGACACGTCGATCGACAATTAAACAAATTATCTCATATAACTCTATTGTATTAGGTCATTGCTCTAATAAAAAATTTGTACCACAATTCAGAGCCTACCAATTCTTTCTTGCGCACAGAGGGAAAAAAGCCAAGGTGGGGGCCCACAATAAGCTAACCCACTTCTTTGACTTGCCGGTATGTATTGAGTTGCACACATTTATACTTTAAAATATGAATTCTATAGAACTTAGTTAAAACCGTGTCTATCTATATCTTTTCAGTGCCACGAGCAACCGGACTTAAACAATTTATGTAGCTTCTATGTTTGCCATCACATAAACCTTCTCATGAGTCGAGATGCTTATAACAAAGCCGTAGTCACCGAGGTATGCAAAGAATAATTGTGTCACATTCATCTTTTTGTATGTGGCAGTATTACAATCTTCATATCGGCAAGTTACACCTATTGCCACGACGAAATTGCCAAAGTCAAACCTAGCCAAGATTCGAGCGCAGTTGGTGGGCTTCATTGTTGTGGATGTCATCAAGCCAAATGGCGAGTTCTACCACGAAGGAATTTGTAATGAGATATACGTGTGTATTTAAATGTGTTATGAACTCAATTCAAATGTGATCATTGTACTTGTTTAATTTTTGAATTTCTAGCTACTTGAGTTCATTTGTGAAATGAAATGTGATGTGCGTGTCAATGTGCATGTGTAAATCTGTGATATATGTTGTGGGATGATCTAGAAGAGATCTGAGAATTCGGAATACATGTACTATATTTTTTGTTTCAGGACAAGCATAAATCTAAATTCTATCTGCCGGTCTCAAATAATATCCCAGCCAATTCAAGTTTCTATGGGAGGAACCGACTGGAATAATATAGTACCACAGTCGGTTTTTTGTGTGGACCGACCGAGGGATTATTATCCCAGCCAGTTTAGAAACCGGCTAGGATAACATATATTATTAGCTCCCTTTCTCTATAGCCGGATCCAAAATTTACTAAGATAGCTATTTTGAACCGAATGTAAAGGATGTTCTATAGTAGTGAACTCTATTGGACAATTCGCTAGCAAAGAGATGCTTCATGCGTGCGAATTTTCGTTAGTCCGTTGCACTGTGCTTACATGCCAAAAACAAAATACGTTCCTTAGATTGGCTGAGCGCCTACTTGGATGCAAATACTTTTGGAATGCTTAGAGAATATCACCGTTCTTTATCATAGAAAACAGTGGGATGTTTCAATGCAACAGAAAAATATGGTTTTTAAAAACCACAGTTGACCAAATACATTGTCTTTTTGGGATTTTAAAAATCCATTCAGGGCCGTAAAACATTAATAAACGGAACAGTGACACTTCAAGATGCTAATGTAGAGGTTGATTGATTCCGATTTTACGAAAACTGGATTTTATAGTTTGGCTAGGTTAGGATAAAACTTGATAGCAAAAACAAGTTCCTTTCCTCCCAAAACTAAACATTATGAGTCGTACCCAAAAACAGTTCTACCTGCTTTCTCAAAAAACTCAAAAGACAAATACAGTAATTAGCTTAAACTAGTCTTTAGCCATACAAAGTGAAAATGCGGAATAAAACTTGCTAGAACTTTTTCATACATTTTTCTTAACAAAACCCATGATCGAAATGACCACCTGTGATGGGGCTACCGACGGCATTGGAATGCCGACCTATTAAAATACATAGATTGCTCTTATGAGACAAATTGCGATTATTCCTCTGTAAGAATGGTAGTCATCACAGCATCAGTTCTTCTAGAAGAATAAAGCAATTGTTCTTTTAGCAGATATATTCACGCATCAGATCTAACGAACCTTAGTGGCTCCTTCAGTAAACGCACTCCTCTGTAAGGAATGAAGAGTCGAAAGAAAGAATGAAAATTATGAATTTGGTGGCTTCGTGACATGTAAAGATAATTTTCAAGGTCAGAAAAGGATTCATACCTGAGCACTATACAATTTCATATTTGTGCATCTCTGAACACTATGCTAGAAAAAAATATAAAAGAAAAAATAACAATTAGAAACAGCCACCCTTTCACACAAAAATTGATGCTCACCCTCTACTGTATTCTTATCTGCATGAACCTCACCTTTTCTCGGAATCAAATGCTTGGCGTTGAAGATTTTATACGTTGCATGTCAACTTTAGCACATATTCAGGATTACTGATATTCTACAGCATATTGTATCATTAGTGATACTAACAACTCTGGTTGCACTACACGGTCATAGGAACCAACAGTTAAAGCCCAGTTATTATGTAATCAATAAGGATTGTTGCATGGGTAGAAAATTCACTGCAAGACAATTGCAGAAGCTCATGTGGCAAGAATCAAACAAGTTAATAACTGAAGAGAAAAATGTGAATTTAAAACTTATCATAATGACATTTACTCAAGATGATCAAATTAGTCAGAGGTTAACTTGTTTTGGAAGGGACGTCAGAGGTTAATTGACAGCCTCAGAATATCTAATACGTAGCAATTTTACCAGAAAAATGAAGTTGGTCTTTACGAGTGGTAAGCAACAGCATCGGTTCTTTTATCGGAATAATGAAACTGTTCCCTGATCAGATAATGATGCATGATGCATCTGATCAATGGCTACCTCTTAATAACAAGTATAAAAAAAAGTGAAGAACAAAAAGACACCAATTGATTCTCTTACCTTGTTCTTTTCCTGTGGATCAACAATTGCCATCCCTTAGCAATAGCTAAAGCTAATAAGACATTTTCATGTTACTCGATATCTTCATTGTCAAGCAAATCTAAAAGTTGGACACCATATCTCGCTATCTTATAGACAGAATAGGTGCTATAACATACCAGGTTCTCCAACAACATGGACGGATGGACCAGCATCAAACATGAAAGCTTTTGAGATTCTTGTATGTACATGGTTGGAATTAATTAACGAGATTCTGGGAAAAACATGAAAGACTATTCATCCTTATTTGACGTTTAGAGGAAACTGTGCCATATTTCATCTGAACAAGAAAACTAAGTGGTCCTCCAAATTATATTCCACCCTAGTGGTTTGAGCAATATCTTTCCCTTCCCCACTTTAAACAACCATCGTGCATTATAAATAGCCTGCCCATTGTTGTAAACTATGAACCCTGGGCAAATCTAGTACCTGCGGCAAGACAAAACCTTCACCGCAAAAGAATGTTTCCTGACATGCGTGTAACAACGGGAATTATAGGTATTTTTCCATCCACAAGATGCTTAAATTAATTTGCTTCATCATTTAACTCATCATGTTCCTTTTTTGCAGGAAGTGTAGTTTGTCTGCTCCTCTATGCAGCACCAATGTACTTGACTATATCATAAGCTACTATGATCAGATATACAGTATATGATGTATTGCTTAACACTATTTTGGTGACTTTGATTCCCAGATTGACATTTAGAAGAGTGATAAAGAAGGGCAGTGTAGAAGATACTCATGCATACCGTATATCTTAACATTGTTCAGCAGCCTCACGTATACCTGGTATGGCCTTCCAGTGGTGAGCTCTGGGTGGGAGAACTTGACTCTCTCCGGCATCAGCTCACTAGGAGTGCTCTTTGAAAGCACATTTATCAGTATATACATATGGTTTGCACCAACAGGGAAAAAGGTATGTATTTCTGAAGAACTCTCATGATGTTCCTTTGGCATGTTAATAAATTCCAGACTAAAAGAATTTGATGCCAATGTCTGTCAAATTTTTGTGACCACTTCCACTAGCATATTATATTTGGTATATACCAGAATAAACCGTAAGATAACACCGTTACTTGGACATGACAAACTGGATCAGCAAAACTACGGTCTCCACCGTAGAACGTAGAAATGGGAGCTTGCTTCCTTGGAGAAAATGATAGAAATTTCTGCACATATTTGGTTTTTAATTATCATATTTAGATCAGTTGGAACTACGTGAGAAATATATTGTTCAATTGAAAGTCAATCAGTTAAGTTATTTTTCTTTTAGCTCTAAATATAATCATATGCTGAGGGGTAACTCTTCCACAATCATGCAGTCTGGTGAAAAAAGAGGTTGCGTACTTGTCTAAGTATGTAATTAATTTTAAGTAACATAGTGATAGTTTCCTCCGTCAGGAACCAAATGCTTCAATGTAGATACGATCTGGAGCAAAGCAACCTTTTGTAGTTTTATGTATACAATAAAAAAGCATCTACGTAGTAGTAACATCTCAGAACACCAGAATTTATCCCTATAAGCATGGTGGCCTAAGGGCAAGAAACACTTTAAAGATTTTTTATTTATAAGATGTCACTTCATTCTTCCTGAAGACATGTAAGGCAGATCAAACACCTGCCTTCTGATTCAACCTAAAGACAATGATTTTATTTCATAGTTACGCCTAGGAGCAGTGGCGGAGCCAGGAAATAGCATCTAGGGAGGCCAAGTGAGTTATATAATGCAACAATGTTGATACGAGGGGGCTAAAGTGTGCTAATACTAACATTTTTTTGAAATCTATAGGGCTAATACTAACTGTCAATGCATTGTTGAATCATTGGAGGGGGGACTGGCAGGAGTGGTGAATAACTTGGTGTTTACATGCATATAAGATGTTTACATGAATGATTACCTATTATTAATAAGCTTAACACCGTATCTGATAATCTTTTGCAGAAGCTTGTCCTCATGCTGGTATCTCCGATTCTAATAATCTTTGGCATGGCTGTATTTTTCTCAACCTTTTCAATCCACACCCACCAAATGCGTAAAGTATTTGTTGGCAGCATTGGTCTAGTGGCTTCCGTATTAATGTATGGCTCTCCGCTGGTAGCTGTGGTGAGTATTAATTGTTGCTTATAGTGGCTCCAGAATTATTAATCAGAGATGAAAGAATAACAGGCTTCATGATAATATCTTCCAATAATGATCTATGATTGACGAAATGATTCAATAAAACAAACTAATGTTACGAGTAATAACAGTATTTTATGTTGTAGAAGATGTAATAATGGTTCAAAGAATTACTATTCATATTCCAAAGTACTACAGAAGTAAAATGCATTCAGTTAGACATGGCAAAAAAATAATTGTTTGTAATTCCAAAATCGCAGAAACAAGTTATCAGGACCAAGAGTGTGGAGTTCATGCCTTTCTACTTGTCATTGTTTAGCTTCTTGACAAGTTTACTCTGGATGTTATACGGACTCCTAGGAAGGGATCCTTTTCTCACGGTTAGTACAAAAACATTTTTTTAGCAACAAAATTGGCAATACATTATATTGACATACTTTATTTTTCTTTTTCTTACGAAGGCACCAAGCTGCATCGGCTGCTTAATGGGTATCCTTCAGTTGGTTGTGTACTGCATGTACAGCAAATGCAAGGAAGCACCCAAAACGATTCCAGATATTGAGCAAGCTGATGTCATGAAAGTTGCAACGAGTCAAGAGGACACAAAGGGACATAAGCCTAAATCTGAATCCTGAATAGCTGCGAAAAATACTTTTTCTTTTTCCCCAGAAGAAGTGTCTCTTGTACCCGTATAATGCCAGGAGATAATAATACTCTTGAGATTATTCATATCTATTTTGTTTCTTGTCCAATATTGCAAAGCTAAATTATTTGTTTCTGAGGTGGCTGCAGTGTCCCAGGTCACACATTGCTTAAATGCAAGTTCTGTTCACAACACGACCATAAATTGAATATGCATAAATTAAAGCTAAACCAATCCAAAATCTTTACTAAATAAAGCTGGAACTGCAAAAAACTGCAAATTGTCAAGTTTTCTTGTATAGAATTTTAGGAAGTTCACCATATTACAACTGCAACGATAGTTAAAAATAGCCGTCAGAGTTGGTTTTGAAACCGACTATAGCTAAAGGGAGCTAATAATATTTTTGAACCGGCTAAGAATTAAAAGAATTAATAGTTTTGACGAGCGGCGCCAGCTGCCGTCGCTGCCTCTCCTGTGCCGGTTGCCGTCGCTACCTCTCTGACCCGTCCCACGGCGCCTCTGTGAAGTCCGGGACCAACACCGAGTCCTCCTCCGTCAACACCGAGCACTTGGGGGACTCCAGCTTCAGGTTCTTGGACAACGAGGGCGTGGCGAGGGACTGGCAGATGGCGGTGAGCTTGGCGTCGACGGAGGCGTGGAGTGGGCCGACCAGGTGCACGCCGCCGGGGGGAGGGACGGGAAGTTGAGGCGGGCGAGGTCACCACGGATCGACGGTAGAGCTCGGCGGTGGCGGGCCCGTCCTCGATCGCCTGGGTGTAGAGGTCAGCGGCGAGCTCGAAATCGTCGTCGAGGGTGGCTGGTGAGGGCACCGGCCGCTGTTGAGGCCTTGCTCTCCAAAACCGACATGGGCGCTGGTGAGGTCAGCCGACGCGGGGGAGGGCAGCACGGGTTCGGATCTGGTCATTACCCGGAGGGCCGCTGATGACGTTTCATGTGGAGGAGGATGGCGTGGGGAGGCTGATCGAGGCGAGCGATGGAGCGGGCCACCCCTCAGATTCCGTCAGCGTCTGCTATTGCTATTGTGGAGCGGGCCACCCCTCAGATTGCACTGGCGTCTGTTGATCCATAGCATAAGACGATGGAGCGGTGGATTGGGGAGAGGGAGAGCAGCGGCGAGATTAATTGGAGAAGGGGATAGGGATCGACGTACTCTACCGGAGGGTTAGAGCATCTCCAGCCGGTTCCTTATATCATTCCCTATACCAAATTTTGGGTAAAATAGCCAAAAGCAGCACTCTAATCGGTTCCCTATCTCATTCCCTAACCCAATTGAATCCCTATCCCCCCGTCCTCCTTCCTCATATCTGAGGACTCGTCGGCCGTTCCCCATCCCTCAACTCCCATCCTCGGAGAGCTCCATCCCAGCTCCCACGCTAGCTCGGAGAAGTCCAACCCCGCCTCCCGCGTGGCTGCCCAAAGCAGATCCTCCCCTCCCGCACGTGCTCAGAGCCATTCCGCCACTCATCTTAGCAGCCATTCGACCTCTACTCGCTGCGCCGACCTTGGAGCAGCAGCAGCTGTGGGACCGTGGGGAGCAGAGATCTGTCGCCGGCGACCGACACCCCTCACTTCGTTGCAAGACCCGCATCGTCCTCCCAAACTCCTCTTCGGTTCTCTTGTTGGTGATTTGTTCTTCTCTGGCAGATCTAGGGTGTGGGTGCTTGGTGACGGTTGTGGAGGAAGGTGAGGCTGCGGGGAAGCAGGAGGCAGCTATTGCAGAGGAGAGCTCCACTGCCCGCATCAAGTCCTGCTGCTGCTGTTGGATCTGCGTTGAGCTGACGACATTCACTTGGACAACCGCGATGACCAGAGCAACCGCGACGACCAGAACAACTTCCAACACTCCGAGCTTCCTGGACTGAAGGTACGGTTTGCCGGTCTCTCCTCCTAGATGAGCTCGTCTCTCTTGTTCCATATTATTCAATGATGCTGGGAGATAAATTGGTGAGCTCATGTTACTGCTAGTGATTCGTGCCGTGTAGAGCTACTTCGTGAGCTTCAGTATGTCCAGAACTGAGAATGGGAATGTGCTAATAGTTCTTGTGCAAGAGATCTATGTAGCTCTCTAGAATTGCTTATAGTGTTTGTGCAAGATATCTGTGACAGAGTGGCACGACAGAAGCATTGCAGCGGTCCATGTGATACAAACATAATTTACAAACTCGAAATACAACATAAGTCTTACAACACATTCCCAAAAGTACGGGGAATTTAAAACCGTTATTGTTTGGTTACAGCAAAAGTCTTAACTACGCCTAACTACTCTTACGACCTACTACTCTACTCGGCATTATCTTCGTCGCGGAACTCGACATAGTAGTCGACGCCTTCGTCCTCCTTCGTCGTCGCCTGCTCCTCGGGAACTTCTTCGTTGACCTCGACGTAGACCACCTCCTCCTCCGTCGTTGGCTCACAATCTACTCAAAGGAATTAGATAGAGGGATGAGTACAAAAGGTACTCAACATGTCCAGGAATAGCAAAGAGGTATTTGATGCACTAACTACTGAGAACGGCAACGTTCTCTCAAAAGAAATGCAGTTTTAAAGGTAAGGGAGTCAAGTTTTAGTTTAAGAGACTAATGATCTCCTGTCCCACAAGCTGCTAGGATTCCCGATGAATCCCTTTCTTGCCGGGTTTCGTAGTTCCAACCGGGAACATGGAGTGACAATGCCACGATTCAATACACTCTGCAGAGGTGCACAACTGTACCCACAAACGATCAATAGTCATGGAGTTCATGTCATCACATGCACTACCAAACCGGCAAATCACAGAGCCGTTTCACCGCCTACTCGGTTATACGCCGCGTCGCTGTCCTGTACAATCAGGCCAAGGACTACCAGTCTCACGTTGATACTCCGGATACAATGTGTTGTGGATAGCCAACGGCTAGCGCCACCTTCCCAATAGCTGATACTCCGGATACAACTATTGAGGTCTTCCTTTCCCGGGGGAGTATAGACCTAGGGTAAAGGGTACTTTAGCTCAGCCCCGCCCATACAGGGTATGTGGTATGCGCGATCACTACGGCCCTTAAGCACAATCGATCATTGGTTGTATTAACCTTATATGAAACATTCCTGTGTGATGAAATCCACCTTTCCAAATGTGCCCTCCGGCACCCATACCAGGATTTCACCACCCACCATGATCACGCCCAAAAACCGGCGATCCGAATAAAACAACAGTTGATTGATCTTTAGAAAATAGATTTTTGTGCATGTTATAGACAAGAGGAAAGTTTTATAAAACATTCTCAACGGACATGAACAAGAAACTGGACTTGCCTGGTAACGGATAGGTAGTGGAGTTCGACTGGTCTGCTTGCGGAACTCCGGCTTCTGAAGAAAAGCAATAAAGATAACAAAGTCCGATAAGGACTTGTTCGAAAGATTCAAAATTATGAATGCGACTATTATGGCAACATATGCATGCAATGATGCGGGTATTAAGATGGTCCTCAAAATCTTTAGACTTAAACCTTTCTAACATCTTGTCAAGGATTAGGGATATTCTAAAAAGGATTTCTTGAGTGTTAACTACATTTAAATCTTATGTAATTTTTCACATACTAACATTAATCCATTTAACTTCTAATTCGAATTTACTTAGAATTCAATATGTCCTCTTCATCTTATTTGGCTAGTTTAGGTATTAGGTTAAAGTTTTCAGGAACTAATACAAAAGGTTTCCAAATATGAATGCAAACGACATGATATTGTATGCATGAGATGATATGTCCATCAACATACTCTAATGGACATAATTCATTTAAGCATTCTTTAGAAGATTTAGAATTAACTAGGGAAGTAACCAAATTTTAATTATGTTAAAGTTTAGGTTGTTTCTAATTGGATTAAAGTAACTCCATTAGCTGCATTAGTTCACTTGAAGAACTAGATTAAGTTGAGATTCTCTTTTCGAAAGAAAGATCTACTTAATTAGTTAGATTAACTTATTAACTTCATTCAAGTTTAATTTCTTTTTAAGAAGTGAATGTTTCAACTTAGGGAATTCTTAATTTCCATCTACTTCTTACATATGTACATGCATATATATTCATTTCTCTTCAAAACAAGGATGAATAGCCTTATTTGATTGCATTTCTCATTTCAGAAATAAAAGAAAGTAGTTAATTTAGTTCATCCAAAGATTTCCCTTATTATTATTATTTTCTCTCTCTTTTTTTTTCCATTTTCATAAAATTTCCCCCTTTTCCTTTTTCCCTTATCTTTTTTTCTTCCCTGGTCATACCCGCACCCGGCCGGTCTTCTTCTAACTCTCCCCAAATCCCTAAATTCTCACTCCCCATCTCTTCTTTCTTCTCTCACCCGTGCGCCACTGGTCATCCTTGGTCGCCGCCGCCGCCTTAGCCTAGCGCCTCCTCTACCTCCTCTCTCCCCTCCAGTCACTCGCCGCCTTGCGCCGCCGCCTTGCGCCGCTCCGCTCGGCGCCGCTCGTCACCGGTGCCCTGCCCCGAGCTCAGCCCGGTGCCCTGGCCGTCTCGGTCATTCCCTTGGGCGCCGCATCCGATGCGAGCCTAGGGTTGGGCTCCCCGCCGGTGCCCTCTGCGGTGCCGCCGCCTTGGTCCCTCGCCGATGCGCCTCTACATCCGGCCGCCACTGTTGGACGGCGGTGGATTGGCCGCGCCGCAACCGCGGTGGCGCGCCGTGTCTCAGGTAAGCCTCATGTGTCCCCAATTCCTATCTCTCTAATTCCTCCCCAATTCATTCTAGGGTTCATGCTAAGATCTCCCCCAATTTATTTTAAGGTTCTTTAATTGATGGGTTGATTCTTTTGTTCTGAGGCTGCAATAACTTATGAATGACCACAATTGACTAGCATGACTCGGGGATTAGCTAGAGTTCTGAAAATTTCTAATTGTGATTCCCTGGCTTCTTGCTCGGTTGTTGACATTACCTAGCCTAGAATTTACAAGAACATCTCTACTATGCTTGATGCGGTTGTTCTTTAATTTTACATGTATGCATCCTTTAGTTAATAAATTGAAGGAACAGATACACCATTTGCTGTTAGGCTTAATTCTGTGATGAGTTATTTATTTAAGAAAATGGATGAGAACAAAGTCTTATCTTAATCTTAGCTTATTTCTGCTTGGCTTATATACATGTAAGCATCCGCTTACTTTTGAAAGAACAGAACTTCACTTGATTCCTTAGCTGCTACCTGCTTCTCCTCCTTTGCATACGTGTTACTATCAGCTTTTATTGATCTGGTAAGAACAGATACACTTGATCCATAGCTTTTATTTTCTGCACAATATGTATATCTACCAGTTATTAGGCTGAGAACAGATGCTCATTTCGATCCTTAGCTAGTTATACTGGTGCTTTGCATTTTGACATTGGCTGGTTGAGTTGATGAGAGCAGATACTATTCTTGAGAGGTTCTTCCTAAGAGGCTGATAAGAACAGATTGCTACCCAATGTTGCCTTATAACCCTATGGTGCAAAATCTATTCTGAGTGTTTTTGTTTGGAAACCTTATAGTATTAATATGGTAAGAACAGGTGCTATTTAAACTTTCCTACAGAAATTCTGTGATGAGAAAATAGATGCTGAGGGTTCTTTTGATCTGCTGCAATACATGTAGATGTGGGTTTGTGATGTTATTGAAAACCCTTACCTTGAATTGGTTTGGATGAGGCAGGATAGCTTCCTAATCTCCTATTCTTACTCCTTCTTGGCCTTACCTTGAATTGGTTTGGATGAGGCAGGATAGCTTCCTAATCTCCTATTCTTACTCCTTCTTGGCTGGGGCTCCTCTTCACCTACTATTCCTTATGATTTTTACCTCTCTTGGTGGCTCCTACTCTTCGAACTCTCTTCTGGTCCTGATGATCCTGCTGTACCTACGCCTAAACTGGTGGTCTTTTCTCTTGTTGTTTTCACTGGTGGTCTGCTAAGATGTGTACAGCGGCTGCTATTCTGGTACTGTTGGTTACTTGCCTTAGCACTATTTCTACTGAGCTCTCCGGAATTCCCTGTAATGATTACAGTTGGCCACCTCATGCTTGCTTATTTTAGCTACGTGAGCTGCCTCACTTGATATTTAGCTGCCTTATACTTCGGTAAGGAAATTGACTCTAGTCAATTCCTGTGGCTGTTCAAATAATTCCTTCCATGGATAATTTTTACTTTGGCTGCTATCTCACTGGTTGCCTTGTTTGCTAAGATTCTAGACCTTGGTTGATGAGTAAAATGCTGCCATTCCTGATGCCTCATTCACACTTGTTGCCTCGGTTAAATGTATATGCACAGCTGCTAGAATCTTACTCGATGGCTGCTACCCTATACTTTATAAAGTTGACTATGGTCAAAAAGTGTGGGCTAAAGAATATTTATTTGAGGAATGGTTGCCTTAGCCAAAGTTTTGCTTTACTGAAGTAATTTCTTTTTAAGTCAAAATCATGGAGGCAATTTAGTGTAGGAAAAATAAAATTACTTTGCTATTCTTCTCACCTCTTTTATCCCTACTATAAAATATTAGACTTTGTCCGATGAGGGTCTTAGCCACGTGGCCCTCGGACATTTTGAAAAACAAAATGTTTTACAAAACTATTTTCGAAAACTAAAATCTATTCTAGGTCATCGGCACTATTTTGCCCCCGCAGCTAATCCTGCGGATGTCGGCGGAACTGTGCCGATAAGACCAAACCTATTTCAAAAACATTAAAACCTTTTGCCTCCTACAGTAATGGCACGATTCCAACGGTCTCGAGTACCCATACTCGATGACCCTGGATGACTGCCTACATTTCTGAAGGGCTTCCCCCCTTCGGCTCCCGGTGCTCCTCGACGGCTCAGGACTCGAAGACCCGAAGACTTAAAGACTCAAGAGTTAGGGTTTAGATAATGTATAGATAGAACATTGATCATGTACTTTTCCATTTCTTCTTCTTTATTCTTTTGTAACAATGTTGTATCATTAACACTTGTAATATTTCTTTAATCAATAAATTTTAATTTCAACATTCATTTTCCAATGCGTATGAGTACTATATGTCATGAGTAATGCGAATGCGATGCGAGTGCACAACAACTTTCTCCCCCTCTCGACCTAACTCTCGACGTAGCTCAAAAAGTTCGGATCAACTCAGCAGCGCGAGTTGCTCAACGACTTCCACCTCACGCCTCTCCCGACTAACGCTAGAATTAGGGTTCTCACAATATCAACAAAATTGCGAACTGCTATAGTTGTGGCTACGGTTCAGGCTGTTTTGCCATTATCACTGTAATGTGGATCTACACATATATCTTAATCCCTAGTACTATATCATTGTAGCTAAGAAAAACTCAGTCTATGACTATATAGAAACCGTAGAGGTCCTATTCTTTGGCTAACGTTTGGTAATTGTGCTCTTGGTTGAGTCTCAACTATTAGTGTCATACAATGTTTACTACCTCGGTTCCTATTATAGTTATTGTTAAATTAATGGAAGATAAGAAATTTGCTTCATCTTATCACATCGATTGGATGACAAGCATATCAGATATATGCATATTCTTGAACCAATTGGTTTGGTTCAGCACTTATTTGTATGGAGTCAAGCTGCTAGGTTGCTTTGCATTCCTCATATATGCATACACGAATAAGAACTATATGGATTGTTTTGCATGTCTAACATATTATTGAATCATGCTAATAGGTACCTCTGTATTGTGTTATTAAGTTTGATATATGGCTTGTTTGATCGTTTGATCAAAAGGGATGGACAAAAAAGAAGGACGGGTCTGGACAATAAAGCAAATAGAGTAGTTCGCATCTTCTATTAAGAATTTAGCTGTAGAAAATTTATCTCCCATGACTTGTCCTTGTTCAGCCGACATGAACCTAGTGCTCCTCCAGTTTGAAGAACTTGTGAAAAAACTTGACCAGGTGATGGTGATATGCCACCCGGGTATCACCAAGGAGGGTGAATCCGGCCTCCCGGCCACGGGATGGGCCGGGCCGACTACTCGGAGTCCGACTACAACACGGGGGCACCTCACCGACGTGGAGTACAAGACAAGGACTAATACCTGTCCGGCTTACCCGGAATCAGTTGTAGCCAAATAGGAAACATATCTGTTAACCCGATCCGGACTCTGTAACCCTACCCCGGCCGGCTATATAAGGCTCGGTAGGGGACCTCCGATCGGCATCGCTTTACATCCAGCATCGTCTCCATTGTTTCATAGCTCAGGCCCCTTCGAGATCGATTCTCTAGGGCCTGCGGCACTCGGGATACAGCAATACCAGCCATCAAACACAGGATGTAGGGTATTACCTCTCCGAGAGGGCCCGAACCTGTCTAAATCTTGTCTCCCGTGTGCAGCCATCCTGATTTGCTGTGCTCACACCGCCCCATAATTAGTATTGCCGGAATAATACTCCGACAGTTGGCGCGCCAGGTAGGGGCTGTGCGCATAGATCCATCTGCACGAGTCAGGATGGTTTTCATCAACAACAACATCTTCGTCTCGGGAAGCATCTTGAAGTTCGCCTTCATCAGCGCTGTCCCAGACCCTGGCCCACCTTTTCCGTTTCGGAAGGTTGGATTTCATCGCCGACAAGGTCGGTCAGCTTCACCTCTGCCACTCGGCGGCGTCCCGATCGGCAGAGGCTTCACCAGCTCTCCAGCACGGGCCCCCCACGGAACCCGCGCACTCGGCCCCTCTCCCCAGGGAGGGGATTCGCCGAAACCAGATCCGTTTGTCGCGCACGAGTTCGCACTCGGATCCCGGCTGGTGGGCGCTATCGAATCACTCCTCCCCGTCCTCGAGTACTACTCGGACGAGGACGAAAGCTCTAGCAGCCACCATCCGTCCCGGGAAGTCTTCATGGCCAATGCCGGCTCGCTAGATGGCGGTGACGGCCAAGAAGTTCCCATCGAGCAACAAACGCCGGCCGAGCTCGAGGCCACTCGACTCCGACTCCTTGCTAAGGAGGAAGAGTTGATCGAGCAGCAGACCCGGCTCGTCCGCCAGCGTGACGACCAGCAACGCAATGATGACATGAGGGCTCGTGGACGCCAGGTTCACAACGAGCTCCGCATGCGTGAAAGGGAAGGAGTCCCGATATTTCCTCTCCCGAGTCACAATATCGTCGCGGCCACAGTGGCGGCCCGTGCCATTGATATCCCCGAGGGCAACCCGGGATATGACGAACTTCGACGGCTCCGCGTCCTGTTGGAAGAGACCGCCCTCCAGCACGCTGAAGTTTTCGAAGACCACCCCGGCTCCTCCGCAGGTGCAAGGAGTCGGCGCTCTATGCCTCAAAAGAGTCCGTCACGCATGGATAGCCAGCGAGCAAGCCCCGATGCCGGCCGGCAACGTCCACGGGCGACTCGGACCCGATCGAGACGCCCGAGGCACAATAGATGCGAGAACCTGCGCCCGCCAGGACGCGGGCAAAAATGCTCGCCAAGCTACACCGGCCCGTGATCGGCTCGGACCAAGGAGCCAAGCAGACGCTGAGAGAAGCGCTCATCATGGTTCCAGGAGAGAAGATCGTGGCAACCACCACAATGGTAGCGGCGCCACCAGCCGGGAGCGTTCTCCTCTGACTTCCTCCGGCATGGGTTACTCGGGTCCGAAAGCATTCGGCCCTCGTATCCGCAGCGTCATTTTCCCGCCACGGTTCCGGGTCACCGGCATCGACAAGTACACGGGAGAGACTCGGCCGGACATCTGGCTGTCCGACTACCACACAGCGTGCAGGACCAACGGTGGGGACGACTACGTCGCGATCCACTACCTGCCGCTCTTCCTGGCCGACTCGGCGCGAGCCTGGTTGACCAGCTTACCTCCGGGGTGCATCCATACGTGGAAAGACCTCGAGACCCTCTTCGTGAACAACTTCCAGGGCACCTACAATAGGCCCGGGAACGCGTGGGATCTCCACAGCTGTACACAAGGGGCGGATGAGACTCTCCGTGAGTACATCCAGCGCTTCTCCAAGAAGAAGAACTCTCTGCCCGAGATCCGGGAGGGCGACGTCATCACCGCTTTCTCCAAAGGAGTTCGGAGCACCGACCTGATCCACAAGATTGCGCGGAAGAATCCACAAACTACGCGCGAGCTTTTCGACATAGCCAACAGTTTCGCTACCGGCGAAGAGGCTGTCCGCAGTGTTACTCGGGACGACAAGGGCAGAGGCAAGGGCAAGGCGCCCGAGTCCTCCAGTCGGGACGACCAGCCCGAGTCATCTAGAAAGAAGCACCGCAAGCGCAAGGGCGACGACCTCGTTGCTGCTACCGAGCGCGCTCCGGCGCGCCGCCCACCGCGCACCAACACAACCTTCGAAGAGATGATGAGTCAGCCGTGTCACTTCCATGGACCCAAGTCCAATCATCTGACACGCGACTGCAACCTCTTGAAAAACCTGAACAAACCCTACGCCTCTAACAAAGGCAAGAAGGAACCCCCTCAAGACGAGGGAGACGAGTTCCCGAAAGAGACCGCTTGCTTGATGATCTTCGGCGGTCCCAACGGCTACGAGACCAAACGTCGCCAGAAGATCATTGAACGAGAGGTCAACGCAGCGGAACCGGCCGTGCCCAAGTACCTGCGATGGTCCGAGTCCGTAATCTCATTCGGACGCACGGATCACCCCGACTACATACCCCAGCCGGGACGCTTCCCCTTGGTGGTGGACCCGATTGTCTCCGGCGTTCGCCTCACCAAGGTCCTCATGGACGGCGGGAGTGGTCTCAACATCCTCTACGTCAAGACTCTCGACGACATGAAGATCCCTCGATCCGAGATCAGGCCGACTGGTGCTCCCTTCCATGGGGTAGTACCCGGCAAGATGGCGAGTCCACTCAGGCAGGTCAGCCTGCCCGTTACATTTGGCACTCCCGACAACTTCCGGACCGAGACCCTCACCTTTGAGGTCGTCGACTTCTCGGGATCATATCATGCCATCCTGGGTCGTCCCTGCTACGCCAAGTTCATGGCTGTCCCCAGCTACGTCTACCTGAAGCTCAAGATGCCGGCCCCCATGGGGTTATCACAGTGCAGAGCAGCTTCCAGCATGCTTACACGTGTGATCTCGAGAACTGCAACCTCGCCGCGACCCAGATCTCCGAGGCCATACTCTCCAACCTCAAGTCAGCCGTGGTCGAAGAAGCACCGCCATCCAAGAAAGCTTCAACGTCGACATCTTTTCAGTCGGCGCGGGACACCAAGTCGATCCAACTCGACCCCGAAGACTCCTCCAAGACGACGCAGATCGGGACTGCGCTCAGCGACAAATAAGAAAGCGCGCTCGTCTGCTTCCTTCAGGACAACCGGGCCATCTTTGCTTGGACATCCTCCGACATGCCCGGGGTTCCAAGGGAGGCTGCCGAGCACTCTCTCAACGTTCGGCCGGACGCCAAGCCGGTCAAACAGCGCTTACGCCGATTCGCTGAAGATAGACGTCAGGCCATAGGAGAAGAAATAGCCAAGCTCCTAGCAGCTGGTTTTATTAAAGAAGTGTATCATCCCGACTGGTTAGCGAACCCAGTTCTTGTTCGCAAAAAGAATGGAAAGTGGAGGATGTGTGTTGATTACACTAGCCTTAACAAGGCGTGTCCCAAAGATCCTTTCACTCTTCCTCGCATCGACCAAGTGGTTGATTCCACGGCCGGGTGCGAAATTTTGTGCTTTCTCGACGTCTACTCGGGCTATCACCAGATCAAGATGAAGGAGGATGACGAGATCAAGACATCTTTCATCACTCCGTTCGGCGCCTTCTGCTACGTCTCCATGCCCTTCGGACTCAAGAACGCCGGCGCCACGTACCAACGGTGCATACAGCGCTGCCTTCAGTCCCAGATCGGCCGAAACGTCCAAGCCTACGTCGACGATGTGGTGATCAAGTCTCAAAAGAAAGAAGACCTCCTGAGTGACTTGGGAGAGACCTTCGCCAACCTTCGAAGATTCAGCATGAAGCTTAACCCCGAGAAGTGTGTCTTCGGGGTCCCTTCGGGCAAGCTACTCGGCTTCCTTGTTTCCGAACGAGGGATCGAGGTCAACCCGGAGAAGATCGATGCCATCCTCAAGATGGCCCCACCAAAGAACCTCAAAGACGTCCAAAGGCTTACCGGGTGCATGGCAGCTCTCAGTCGATTTATCTCCCGACTCGGCGAGAAGGCCATGCCCCTCTACAAACTCATAAAGAAGTCGGATACCTTCACCTGGACTCCCGAGGCCCAGGACGCCTTGGACGGCCTGAAGAAGTTCTTAGCTACCCCCCCGGTGCTGGCGTCTCCCATGCCCAATGAACCACTGCTTCTCTACGTCGCAGCGACTACTCAGGTAGTCAGCACGGTCTTGGTCGTGGAACGTACCGAGCCCGGTCATATTCAGAAGGTACAGCGCCCGGTTTACTTCATCAGTGAAGTACTCTCCGAGTCCAAGGCGCGGTACCCGCAGATCCAGAAGATAGCCTATGCGGTCTTCATAACATCGCGGAAGCTCGTCCACTACTTCCAGGGCCACCCCATCACGGTGTCAGCTCCTTCCCGATCTCCGACGTCATCAACAACCGCGACGCCACGGGTCGGATCGCAAAGTGGGCTACGGAGCTTATGGCGTTCAGCATCGTCTACGCTCCCCGCACGGCTATCAAGTCCCAGGCTCTCGCCGACTTCCTGGCCGAGTGGACAGAAGTCCAGTCCCCGCCCTCTGTCGTCGACCTCGAGCACTGGGTACTCTACTTCGACGGCTCTCTGATGCTCCAGGGCGGGGGGGCTGGCGTTGTGCTCATCTCTCCCAAGGGTGAGCGCTTCAAATACGTACTGCAGATCCACTTCTCGGCATCCAACAACGTCGCCGAGTATGAGGCTCTGCTCCACGGTCTTCGTCTTGCGGTTTCACTCGGGATTCGCCGCCTCCTTGCGCGCGGTGACTCGGAACTGGTGGTCCGGCAAGTAATGAAGGACTGGTCGTGCCGCGACCCCTCCATGGAGGCCTACTGCCAAGAAGTCCGCAAGCTCGAGGCCAAGTTCGATGGTCTTGAGATTACTCACGTTCTGCGCCGCGACAACGAAGACGCAGATGCACTCGCCAAACTGGGATCCAGTCGGGACGTCGTCCCGACGGGAGTTTTCCTCCAGGAGTTGCACACCCCTTCTATCAAGGCGGACGCGCCGCCCGAGACCGAAGAACCACAAGTCCCGGAGAGTGACGCTACTCAGCAGCCTCCCGCGGAGGTCCTCGCCATCACTTCCGACTGGACTACACCTTTTCTGGACTATCTCTTGGGGGACACCCTCCCATCCGACAAAACCGAGGCACGCCGCATTGCGCGACGCGCCAAGTCCTTCGTCATCATAGAAGACGAACTCTACAAGAAGAGTACCTCTGGGATACTCCAACGGTGCATACCCGACTACCAGGGAAAACAGCTCTTGCGCGAGATCCACTCGGGAGTGTGTGGACACCATGCTGCGCCCGCATCACTAGTCGGGAAGGCCTTCCGACAAGGTTTCTACTGGCCTACTGCCGTGTCCGACGCGGAACACATCGTCCGCACCTGCGAAGGGTGCCAATACTTCGTCCGGCAGACACACTTGCCGGCCCAGGCCCTCCAGGCCATACCGATCACCTGGCCCTTTGCAGTCTGGGGACTGGATATGGTCGGCCCATTCAAGAAAGCGCCCGGGGGCTACACGCACCTCTTCGTCGCAGTCGACAAGTTCACCAAATGGATCGAAGCCAAGCCGGTCGCCACGATAACTGCTGAAAAGGCCGCCGAGTTCGTGCGGGACATCGTCTTCCGGTTCGGCGTACCCAACAGCATTATCACGGACAACGGCACCCAGTTCACTGGCCGGGCGTTTCTCCAATTCTGCGACGACTACAACATCAGCCTCGACTTCACCGCCGTGGCACACCCACGCACCAACGGGCAAGTCGAGCGGTCCAACGGGTTAATACTGCAAGGCCTCAAGCCTCGAATTTTTCAGTGTCTGAACAAATTCGCAGGCAGATGGGCAGCCGAGCTACCTTCGGTCCTCTGGAGCCTCCGGACCACGCCTAACCGGTCAATGGGTTATACACCTTTCTTCATGGTCTTCGGTGCTGAGGCTGTCCTCTCGACTGACCTGGAGTACGGGTCCCCGCGTGTCGAGCCTTCAGCGCAGCCGAGTCAGAAGAAGCACGGCACGACGCCCTCGACCAGCTCGAAGAAGCCCGCGAGGTTGCCCTCCTTCGGTCGGCTAAGTACCAGCAAGCCTTGCGGCGCTACCACAGTCGGCACGTACGCGGCCGCTCCTTCAGCGTTGGCGATTTGGTTCTGCGCCGAGTCCAGACAAATAAGGAACAGCACAAGCTCTCGCCGCCATGGGAGGGCCCGTACATCATCGCCGAGGTACTGCGCCCGGGGCTTACCGACTGAAGGACAGCAGCGGCAACATCTTCACCAACGCATGGAACATAGAACAGCTACGTCGTTTTATGCTTAAACCCTTTTCCTACGTGTACCAGACATAATAATAAAGATTTTGCTTTTTTCAAAAGTACCTCTCTACCCGACTGCCCTGCTGTGCCCGTTCGTGGCAGGCACTCGGCGGATCACCATCCGGGTCGCCGTCAGCGCAAAATGCTTAAGTACTGTGTATACAAGTCTAACGTTAACTCCTTGACTCCGGTCGCCGGTCTACGCCACACCCTTACGCTACTCGGGACACACGCCCACGGCTAATCCCCATGCAAAGGAGGCTACGACGGATCGGCAAAGAGCACAAAACGCACAAGCTTACATACACAGGAACACAAGTTTCTTTCTCTGATGGGGCCAAGCATTTACTTGTTAAAACTTATAAAGTTAACAAAAGTCACTCGGGCATCCCGAGTGCACAACAAAGCAACTCGGCACCCCCGAGTCCTTTACAAAATCTACTCGGCTATTCCGAGCAGTTCACATCTACTCCTATTATCTACAGGCCGGAGCGACTTAGCAGCGACTCGACGGTGGGCTCGACGGACTCCACCATCCCCGGGATGTCTTCGTCGGGCAGGTCCGCCGCGTACCCCTCCCCGATGGCCTCCAGGTCCAGTGTCGGGTAGTGGGACCGCGCCACTGCCAAGACCAGGCCGCCCCCCGTCCTCGCGCTCTCCTCCTCGATGAAGGCCACTCGGGTCGGTACTTCGCTCAGCCGCTCGGCGACCACCGCGACGGAGTCCGGCGCCGCCTCGTCCGGCCAGAGGGCGCTGCACGCCGCCTACCCGGCCTTCATCAGCGACCCGAGGATCCCACGGGACTTCTCAAGGGCCGCCTTCGACTCTGCACCACAAAAGGCAATTGAGCAAAAAGGAGACAGCCGGATGGGCCAAAGCCAAGAAACGGCACTTACCGGACTCCGCCGCCGCAAGGGCCTTCTTCGCGGCTTCGGCGGCTGCCTCCGCGTCCGTGGCTCTCTTGGCCGCCGACTCGGCGTCGCGTCCGAGTTGTTTCTCCATCCTCTCCGCCAAGTCGGCGCGAGCCTTCTTCGTCGCAAGCGCCGTCTCTAAGTCCGCGGCCTTCTTGACCGCAGACTCGACTTCGCGCTGCAGCTCCTCCGTGCGAGCCTTTTCCGCGGACAGCGCCTCTTCAAGCTCCGCTGCCCGCTTCTTGGCGGCATCAAGGTCGCGGGCTCGGGCTGTCATCGCCTCGAGCTCCGACCTCAGCCGGGCGACCTCCTCTTCGGCTGCTGCAGATGACACCCTGTCAGCACAACGACAAACAGACGAGGGAAAGGCACCAAGGTCACTCGTGTGACTTACCTTGGGACTTCGCCATTTCCTGCGAAAGGCCGGCCTTCAGGCCGGTGATCTCCACCCCGCGCTTGCGGGCCACGTCCTCCGCCGACTGCCGCTCTGCGGTGATCTTGTCCCATTCGGACTTCCGCAGATCCAGGCGATCAAGGACCGGCAGTCGGTCTTGAGAAAGGCAGTCTTCTCCTCCGACCGCCGATACAGCTTCTGCGCAAAACGAAAAGTCAGAACATGAAATCACCCGGGAAGATCAATTAAACCCTCCACTTGGTCCCAAGGACCAAGCGGAGGCTCGGGGGCTACACCCTCTGGGTGCACTGTTCGTGCACCCCGAGTCCGACTGACAAAGGACAAAAGAAGACAACTATACCCTCCGCCCGACTATTCTAGTCAACCGCAGGCTTGGGGGCTACACCCTCTGGGTGCACTGTTCGTGCACCCCGAGTGAAGACTACAAGGGAAAAGCAAAGGACCCTCCGCCCGACTAATTCAGTCGGGCAGAGGCCCGGGGGCTACTCCCTAAGGGATCTACTCAACGGAAGAAACAACTCACCTCCATCAGGGGCAGCAGCCTGCCGTTCAGAAGATTGGCGCCCTCCTTCGCCGCCTTCATCAGTGCAGGGAGGATCTCCCCGATCTCCTCAGCGGCGGCCGCCGCGTCCCGCCACTCCTTTTCCTCCTCGACGTCGTCGACCGTCGACGCCGGATCCCCACCGTCCGCACCCCGGACTCGGAGCGGTCGGCGTACCAGCTCGGAGCATGGCTTGGGAGGCGGAGCCGCGCTGATCTCTCGCATCGGCGAAGGCGCGCGGGGACTCGGACCTTCAGCCGCCGCCGCATCCTTGCCCAGCGCCGCATCTTCACCGGCACCCGCAGGTGCCACCGGCTTCGAAGCTCCGGGTGAGGCCCCCCCTTGAGGAGCAACCGGCGCGGCTGGCTACGCGCCGGGCCGCTCGGCGGAAGGCTGGGGAGCACCCGCGGGCGGAGGCGACTGCGGCCGGGGCGACGAGGGATCCGCCGCAGCCGGAGGCGAGGACGCCCGGGCGTCCGAAGTGGCAGGGCCTTCACCCTGGCCGGACCCTGTGGCGTCCGGGACCACCTTCGGGAAGTCCCCCACCCTTCGCGTCCTGCGGAGGCCACACCGACCACGTCAGCGCATGAAGAAAAGCAAGAAACTGCAAAAGTACTCGGCAAGGGACTTACTTTGAAGACCGAGGAGCGACGAGGCGCTTCTTGGACCCCGTGACCCGCGGCCCGGCTGCAGCAGCAGTCGGGGTCGGCGCGGTTCCCGACCCGCCGGCTGCCCCGAAGGCAGCATCGGCGTCTCTCTTCTCCCCCCGACTGGGGGGAGCGTCATCACCAGCCGCCGCCGGACCGCCGCCGGCGGCAGAGACCTTTGGTCCCGATGGCGCGGCACCAGCGCCAGCCGGCGCCGCCGGGGCTCGCGCCCCCGGCAAAGCGACCGCCCGACCTTGTCAGCGCGACCCCCGCGGCGGGCGGAGCCGCCGGGCGGGCACGGGAGGCCGGGGCGCCCCGTCTAGCCGGAGCGGCGCCCCGCGCGGCGTCAGAGCCGCCTCGTGTCTTCGGGCCGGTGCCCGCTGGCTTCCTCCTCGCCTTCACCCGGAAGGCACTGCCATCATCCGACGACTCCTCCTCCTCCTCCTCCTGGGCAGCCGTGCTCGGCGGAGGGGGCTTTACAATCACCGGGCCCTTCCCCTTGGAGGGCCCGGTGCTCTTAGAAGACCCGGCCCCTGTCGAGGGGCCGGTACCAGAAGAGGGCGTCCCCGCCGGCGGGGCTCCGCCCGCCGGGACGTCTGCGTACCGTGGCTGGTTCCAGATCTCGTCCTCTGGGAGGGGAGCGCTGGAACAGAAGCCGAACAGATCCTGCGAAGAAATGAAGACAGTACCCGAGTTAGGCTCGGTCAGCGATTTAACCAAAAAGGCACGGCTTCGGACACTTACGTCGTTCGGCGCGTTCGCCCGGCAGAAAGGAGCCGGTCGGTCGGAGAAGTCCAGGCTCGCTCCCTGGGCCAGAAGCTTCTCCAGCCGGCTCTGCACTTCGCCCTCCGACAGCTCATCGACGGCCTCCCGAGTCGGGTCCTTCGGGCCGGTGTACTCGTACATGGGATGCGCCCGGAGTTTGGCTGGCTGCACCCGCCACCGGACGAAGGTCGCGACGACGACCGTCCCGGTGAGCCCTGCGTTCATCGCCTGGCTGAGCTTCCCCATCAGCACAGCGGCGCTGCCTTCCTCTCGCTCCAGAGGCAGGTCCGACCAGCTTGGCTTGACTACTGGAGCTTGGCCTGAGAAGGCCGGCAGCGCCGGGTCGGGGTTAGCGCAGTAGAACCATTGGGCGTGCCACCCCTTGAGGGACGTCGGCATCGGCGGAGCCGGGTAACCCTTCGCCGTACCGGATCTCAGCTGGAACCCGGCGCCCCCGACTACGGCCGGGTGATCCCTGCTCGGCTGCGGCTTCACCATGAAAAGGTGCTTCCACAGCACGACGTGTGGGCGAATGCCGAGGAAGCATTCGCAGAGCGTGATGAAGCTGGAGACGTGCAGAATGCTGTTGGGGTTGAGGTTGTGTAGCTCCAGCCCGTAGTAGTAGAGGAGCCCGCGCAGGAATGGGTGGACTGGCACCGAGAGCCCCCGCTCGAAGAACAGGCTGTGGACCACCAGCTCGCCGGTGTTTGGGGTGGGAATGTCCTCTCCCGCAGCGGCGCGCCACTCGACTAGTTCTTTGGGCGGCAGGACCCCCATCCGGACGAGGGTCTCCAGTCTCGCCTCCGTCGTCGTCGATTTCTGCCAAGAGGCCATCGGTTCGGCGGATGCTTCTTCTCCTTCTCCTCCGGTCAGCAGCTTCCAGACCAGGGCGTCCTCCTCGGCTTCGTTAGGATCGGCTTCCCAGTCCGGGGCTGGCATCCGACGGAGCCGGGACGGGGATTAGGGTTTTGGAGCGCGCGGAGCGGTTGGAGGCGAGGGGAAGACGAAGCGGCAAGTGCTGGGTGAATGCGGGAGTGTTTGAGAGCGTGGGACCCTCCCGCGGCCGCTGCCAAATATAAAGGGGAGCGACCGAGCGGTTCAGATTCCCCACGATCGCACGTTCCGGATTCACCGCGGCCACATCCGCGCCGTTTCGGATTCCGCCGCGCGTTTCGGGCAGGCCACGTTGCGGGTATCCCGCGCCCCCGACTTGATGGCGCCACGATTCGTGCGGCTTAATAAAGGAGATCCGGCGGTTAGCCATCCAGGCTGTTCAACCCGTCGGAATGCGTCTCCGCTACATGGTAGCTAAAGCGTATTCTCCGGGAATCACTAGCCGGCTGCTGGGTAGGACTCGGCGCCGGGCGCTTTGGTTACAGAGGGTATCGGAGGCTGGCCACCAGCGAGGAACGCAGTCGGCTGATCACACCCGAGTGAGGGACAGAAATGGTGTGCCTTCCGAGGGCCTCAAGACGGATGCTGAGCAACTCGGAGCTGCCGGATTCTTCACCCAAGCTCATCGGGCGCTCCGGCCTCGAAGCCCTGGTATCTGGGATCCCCAGATTCAGTGGAATGACCCGGCATAAGACTTCGAAACTCAGGAACCTATGCGCCGTGACTGTTTTCTCTGGTCCGGACTTAGAGTTTCAGAGGCATTCCTTCAGGGGACACAAGCCGGCCTTGACCTACTCGGGAAGGCCGGGTGCTACTCGGGAACTCAGTCGGGATTGATGGCAAGCCCCATGCTGGGTTATCAGCCGGTCCCTGTCCCCAGGGACGGACCGGATGCCACCAGAGATTACCCGTTAATAGCTCACCTGCCTTTAACGTTCCTGCCTTACGGGTGAATGTTACTTGGCTTTAATTGTCCTTTCCATAGGAGTCCAGTCAGCCCTTCGTGATCTCCCAGCAAGCCAAGGCCAGTTGGAAAACCTGATCGGGGGAAGAGGCAGGCAGCGGCAAGACCACGAAGGACTCGGGGGCTACTGATGGTGATATGCCACCCGGGTATCACCAAGGAGGGCGAATCCGGCCTCCCGGCCACGGGATGGGCCGGGCCGACTACTCGGAGTCCGACTACAACACGGGGGCACCTCACCGACGTGGAGTACAAGACAAGGACTAATACCTGTCCGGCTTACCCGGAATCAGTTGTAGCCAAATAGGAAACATATCTGTTAACCCGATCCGGACTCTGTAACCCTACCCCGGCCGGCTATATAAGGCTCGGTAGGGGACCTCCGATCGGCATCGCTTTACATCCAGCATCGTCTCCATTGTTTCATAGCTCAGGCCCCTTCGAGATCGATTCTCTAGGGCCTGCGGCACTCGGGATACAGCAATACCAGCCATCAAACACAGGACGTAGGGTATTACCTCTCCGAGAGGGCCCGAACCTGTCTAAATCTTGTCTCCCGTGTGCAGCCATCCTGATTTGCTGTGCTCACACCGCCCCATAATTAGTATTGCCGGAATAATACTCCGACACCAGGTTGTGGCACAATCAATGGAGTTGCTGGAAGGAGATGATGCCTTAGCTCCTGAGCAAGATGATGTTGATCTCCAGCTAGTAGACCCTGATGATTGTGTCCCGTTTGACTACATACCTGATGATAGTGGGAAACGTGACTACTACGAGTACTGTTACGAGGAAGACATTGATCTTGAATGTTAGCTTGTTGCTTAACTATTCCTCGTATGTTAATGTAGTAGTGTTATAGTACTGTCATCATGGAACTGTTGTGGTTTGTCTTTTGTTGTCATGGACTAGCTTCCAGCACGATGAACTTCCTAATAGTATTGTTATCTTGCTTGTATTGAACATATTTGGTATGTATTATGGTAAACCTAGGTTAATTCTATGCTATTGTACTGTGGACATCTAACTTGATTGTGCTATTGTGTTAATTTCATGTACTATGGTTGCTACATGTGTGACTTCCTAATAATGTACGTACAATTTGCATGCACAGAATTTATTATGGAGGGATATTTTGTTAACTTGTTGAGTGAGAAATGACGACACCTCTTGGGAGGACACCCAATATTTTAGCCCAATGGAAGAGCAACAGTTGCCAGTAGAGGAATCAATTCTATCTACTAAACCTACGAATAAGAGAACAAAGAATTTCAACAAGAAGGAAGATGACATGTTAGTGTTGGCTTGGTTAAATATAAGTTTGGATGCCACACAAGGTAACGAGCAATCTTGGTCCACTTATTGGAGTAGAATCCATGGTTACTTCCATGAGAACAAGAATTTTGAGTCAGACCGTAACCAGACTTCCCTCACAAAATGTTGGTGCGCTATACAAGAGAGCGTAAATAAGTTTTGTGGGTGTTATGATCGGATTGAGCGGCAAAGATAGAGCGGGATGACTGAAAATGATAAGGTAAGCAAGTTATGTTTGTTTCAAAGTTACAAATGATGCGTGCAAGTATATGAATACACTTATGTGTTTACAGATTGTTCAAGCTTATAGCCTTTACGCGGCGGAGGAGAAGAAGGCGTTTGGTTTTTTGCACTGTTGGAACGTCTTACGCCATCATCAGAAATGGAGTGACAGGCTATCTTCCAAAAAATAGAAAATAAGCCACCGTCCAAGTGGAGACAGTTCCACACCTAGCACCAACTCAAGTCATTTTGATGATGAGGTGCAAGCCCCTACACCTGACAGCGAGGGCTCGGCTAGACCAATAGGTAAGAAGGCGGTGAAAAAATGACTTCGGAAAGGGAAAGGTGTTGCTTCTCAGAAAGAAGAGGTGTACAAGGAGGTGTTAGAAACTCTATGGTCGAAGAAGATTTTGGCGGACGCTGAGAAAGATCTCAAGAAAGAAGAGCGGTATGCATGGCATTATGCGCTAGAGGAAGAGAGGATTGCCCATGACAAACTCAGAATTGACCAAGAACAAGAGAGGATTGCTAATGAGAAAAGAATTATTTAAGTGAGGGAGAGAGAATTTGAGTTCAAGAGAATGTTGGAGGAGGAGAGAATTATGAGCATGGACATAAGTGGTATGTCCAGGGCTCAACAAGAGTACTATATGGGCTTGTAGTAGGATATCATTGCTAGGCAACGCAAGTGATTTATATGTACTTTTCCTATATGATACTTTGTAAGGACTGTTAACTTGACTTTGTAATGGACTTCAGAACTACGTACAATAATTTTATTTAAACAAGAACTGCATACATTGCCTTGATACCTAGTAGCAACAATTTAGAGAGTACATGGGAAAACTAGAACATGATTAGTCAGTATAACAATTAAATTGAAATCTACATCCCTGAATAGCGCTGCCACAGGTACTGACTAGATCATCTTGCAACTGAGAGTGGGTTTCCCTGTTTCTAATGGAATGTCGGGTTTGAATAAACTCAAAAATTTTGGGGGTATGCTCATGGGATACTGTAACACTTTCTCCCACCCCTTCATAGTTGAAGTCTGCCGGGTCTCCATCCCTATTATCTTCAATGATCATGTTATGCATGATGACACATGTTGTCATGATATCACCAAGTGTTTCTTGATCCCAGAAGCGAGTAGGTCCACACACAATGGCGAAGTGAGCTTGAAGTACTCTGAAGGCTCGTTCCACATCCTTTCTTACAGCTTCCTGAGTCTGGGAGAATTCTTTTTCTTATTGCCTTGTGGAGATGGTATTGTCTTCACAAATGTTACCCATGTAGGATATATCCCATCTGCAAGGTACCCTATTGTATAATTGCTACCATTGGCGGTATAATGAACTTCTGGAGCTTGCCCTTCTGCTAGCCTTGTGAAGAGCGGGGACCAGTGAAGGACATTGGTATCATTGTGGGAGCCTGGTAAACCAAAAAACGCATGCCATATCCAAAGATCTTGTGATGCAACAGCTTCTAGCATGATTGTGGGCTCATGCACATGCCCGGTGTACATACCTTGCCAGGCCGCAGGGTAATTTTTCCACTCCCAGTGCATGCAATCAATGCTCCCTAGCATTCCAGGAAAACCTCTTTCCTCCCCAATAGCAAGTAACCTTGCGGTATCATCATTGTTAGGAGATCTCAAGTACTCATCTCCGAAAACTTGAACAACGACTTTAACAAATCTTTTAAGACTCTCTATTGCAGTAATTTCTCCAATTCAGAGATAGTCATCTGTGGCATCCGCAAGAACTCCATATGTTAGCATTCTAAAGGCAGCTGTAATTTTCTGCAAAGGATATAACCCAAGACATCCACATCTATCTCTTTTCTGGACAAAATATTCATTGTGGCTAACTACGGCATCAACTATGCGGAGAAATAGAGTATGAGCCATTCTAAACCTGGACGGAAAATATGAATGAGTGCTACAAACTAGGATCAACAAATAAGGAGGCTAGACTAATTCGTTTGGTAAAGGTTGCGAACCACGCTGAAATATTGTTGGGCCGTGCGTAGGAGCATCAGAAAAGTAGTCTTCATATGGTCTCAAATGCCCGGACTCTCTATTGCGATGGATTGCCTGACGTCCGGGCCGAGAACCGTCATGGCATCGAGCATTTGTAAGCTCGAAGTGCTTTTGAATTATGATTGTTGTGGCAAGAAAGAGTTTGTCATCATCATCGGATGATGAAGAATCGAAAGGAGGATTCATGGATGAGCTGCTACGACTCATTGTGTTGTTGTAGAGGAGGAGGATGAAGCGCCAGGAGCAAATAGAGGCTTGGTATATATAGACCCAAAAATATAGCCGTTGGAATCTACCCGTTGGAACATAGCCGTTAGAATTTAACCGTTGGAATTTAGCATTTGGAATTTAGCTGTTGGAGTTTAGCCATTCGAATTTAGCTATTGGAATTTAGCCGTTGGAATTTAGTTGTTCAAAAAATAGCTATTACAATTTTATCTGTTAGAAATAACATATTACTTATAGTTTTACCCATACTAATAAAGCGATTGTATTTTTACCTTTACAAATTACATGTTAGTTAGTGGAAACTAATAAAATATGGAAGAGTGGAGTATAGGGAGTGAGATTTGGGGACTCGGTCAGAGTGTGAAGGAATTTTAGGGAAGGAATCTTTTGGGATGAATCCTCAGATGGAGTTATAGGGAATGGATTTTAGGGATTCGGTTGGAGATGCTCTTAGATAGGGTTCGATCGGTGTACTGTTGGGCCTGGGCAAAATACCTCAGTCCGTTTTTAGTCAAAAAAATTGAAATATTTACGATATTTTAGTCAATTTTTTTCTAAGCCGATTGAGATACTTTGTCAGTCTGTTTTTTTAGCCGACTAAGATATGAAATTATTTAGTCGGTTTTTTTTTAACCGACTAAGCTTTCTTCAATAGAGTCGGTTGTATTAAAACTATCTGAGATGAGGGGTCTAGAAAAGTCATTTTTTGTAGTAATGGCATGAAACATTAATCAATTTTATGGCTTCAAGGCTAGATTATCCAAAAAGACCATCGACTACACTGTTATGTGTTATGAAATAGCAACTTGATCTATTCTGAGGGTATACGAGAAGAGATAATGTAGGAGAAGGAAATAAAATCCTACTCTAATACAACTATATAGTCCTATTCTAATACAAACATGTCTCTTTAACACACCCCTCAAAATCATGGTGGATCAACAACATGAGTTTGGAGAGGTAAAAGCTACATTGGACTCGAGTCTGGGCCTTCGTAAAGAAGTCTGCCAACTGAAACTTGGAAAGCACATATTGAAGAGCAACTATCTGATTTTGTACCGATGAGCTTAAAGAAGCGTCAACACCAATATGCTTGGTAAGCTCATGCTTCACCGGATCTCGAGCAATATTGATGGCACCGTATTGTCAAAGAAAAGAGGAGTTGGTGCAGAAATAGAAACACCAAAATCCTCAAGTAACCACCATAGTCAAGTGACCTCCACTATCAAAAGAGTCATAGCTCACAACTCCGCTTCAGCACTCGAACAAGAAACTATTGTTTGCTTCTTATTCTTCCAAGCAATGAGACAACCACTAAGAAAAACATAGTAGATAGAAAAATATGAACGATCAGAGTGATCACTAGCCGAGGTCGCGTCAGAATAAGCCTGGAGCTATAAAGAGCTAGAGCATAGAAAGAAATGATGGTGGGAGATTGTCCCACAGAGATACCGCATAACACAAACAACATGACTATAGTGGAGTTGAGTGAGAGTGGAAACAAACGACTCAGATATGCACTGGATACAAAATGTCCGGATGAGTGACACCAAGATAAACAAGACTCCCAACAAGATGATGATAGCAGTTGGGATCCGCAAGATGTCACCATCAGTGGGCCGAAGATGAATATTAAGCTCCATAGGAGTCGCAGTAGTGCGCTGATCTGTGAGAGCAACATGAACAAGAAGATCCTAGATATACTTCTCTTGAGAGATGAAGAAGCTAGTAGGCATAGAAGAAACCTCAATCCCAAGAAAGTAACGAAGAGTACCAGATCAGACATGAGAAACTACTTGCTGAGACGTGCCTTCACAAAGGCGATATATTCAGAATCATCTCTAGTAATGATCATGTCATCAAAATACAGGAGAAGAAGAGTCCGACCACGAGGCAAGATGTGGATAAAGAGCACAGGATCATGAGCACTGGCAGAAAAAACAATAGCAACAACCACAAAAGAAAAACACTCAAACCAGGCACGAGGGGCTTGCTTAAGCCCATAAAGAGATCAACAAAGATGACAAAGCATACCCTCAGAAATAGAATACCTGGGTGGTGGCTGCATGTACACAATCCTCATGTAACTCACCATTAAAAAAAGCACTCTTGATATCAAGCTGAGAGATGGACCAATCACGAACAGATGCCACAGCAAGAGGAGTGCGGACAGTGGTCATTTGAGCCACAAACGTAAAAGTATCATCATAGTCATGACCATGCTCCTACTGAAAATCACGTGCCACAAGATGAATCTTGTAGCGCTCAAGAGTACCATCAAAGCAGATCTTAACATTATAGACCCATTTGCACGTGATAGGCCGAACACGGGGAGGAAGAGGAACAAGATCCCACTTGCTGGTGCGCTCAAGGGCAACGATCTCCTCAACCATGCCATGTTGCCATTCCTAATGAACAACAACATCATGATAAGAAGTCAGCTCAGCTAGAACAGCGCCAGCAAAACTAAGACGATCAATATGCGGATGAGGATGAACGCGAAGAGCATAGCGAGGAGAAGATGGTACAACTGCGGAAGAAAATGGCTCACCAGAAGAAGACAGTGCATTTGAAGAAGATGGCACATCAGGAGGAGCTAAAGAATCCTCAACTCATGGATGGTGAGTACAGTAGAGAGGATAAGATGGAATAGTGCCATGAGGAGCCCCAAGGGGATAAGGCGCCACAAAGGAAGGAGGTGGCGATAGAGGAGACGCCATAAAAGAAGGCATCGGTGGTGAAGGCGCCACCGGAAAAGACACCTGTCGAGGTGGTGACAGAGAGGTAAAGGGAGCACCAAGGAAAGTCAGAAAGAAAGTGGCTCAACAAGATATTCTGGAGAAACTCTAGGAGAAAGATGAGGATTGAAGGGATTAAACTCATCAAAAGTAATATCCCGAGAAATCCACATCCGTCGACCTACTGGATCCCAACAACGTATCTCTTATGCTCAGCGCTATAGCCAAGAAAAATACACTCATCAGATTGAGCGGTCAGCTTAGTGTGCTCATGAGGTGCAAGAAGCACATAACAAACACAACCAAAAAGGCGAAGATGAGAGTAATCGGGCATCAAGCCACAAAGACACTCGATGGGAATCCCACCCTAAAGAGCAGAGGAAGAGTAAATATTAATCAAATAAGTGGCAGTAGAAATAGCCTCTACCAAAAAATAGGGCTAGCTGGACAGGGCAACTTACCGGTAAGAAAGTCCCATAGACGTTGACCACGCATGTGAAGGCGCATGTGCATGACCTAGTGCAGATAGTTGAGGCCGTCGAACATCACCGGGCATCGCGGAATGGAGACGGTGTTGGAAGAAGATGGATGGTTCTTTTTTTCTTTTTGGAGCCAGATTAAAATTGGCGACACTGTTCGCTCTAAAAGAGAACGTGGACCAAACTGGGCTGCCGTGCGGTGGATGAGGAGGGGCCGGTGGATACCGGCGGAGGGCCCGCAATGGCTAGAAATGGAGGAGCGGCTCGAGCCAGTGAGAGGTCGGAGAAGGGAGCGGTGGGCTGGGGGAGGTGGGAACCGGCGGGCTAGGCGCGGCCAAGCAGTCAGGGGCAGCGGCCAGGGTAAGCTAAGCATCCTTCGGGGCGAGGCGGGAGCCGGCGAATTGGAGGCGGGGGACGCCGAAGCGAGGCAAGGAGCCGGCGGACCAAGTGAAGTGGAGGTGAGCGGCGTCGGGACTTCGGGCGGCGAGTGCAAGCTGATGGCCCCTGGGAGGAAAGACAGCAGTTGATGCAGGCCGACAGCCGGCGGGAGGAGCAGGGTTCAGGACTTGCGGCTTCGGATGACAACGGTGGCGGCCCTGCGGCTCTAGATGATGAAGGAAAGGAGGACGAGTAGAGCAGTAGAGGTGGGGCACGAGTTGCGGCGCGGACGGGAGGCCTAGCGGGAAAAAAAATTGCTCGGGGAAAGAATGATCAAACCCTAAAACCTAGGCTTTGATACCATATTATGAAATAGCAACTTAGATCTATTCCAAGAGGCAAGGCCACAATATAGGCGAAGGAAATAGAATCCTCCTCTAATACATTTATAGTCTTACTCTGATACAAATATGTCTCTAACATTACGAACTATGTTCTCCGGTTGGATTTTGTATGGATGTATAACAGTATAAGTTTGCAAAAGAATGGATGAGATTCTTTCAACATGTGCGGCCTTGTAACAGCATAACTTAAGTACCACCGTAATTTCTCAAACTTTCAACACGAAGGCAATGCGTACCCTGTGTTCTTTGGCATTTCAAATGTGCAAATACGCAAATAAAAGATGAGAAATTAATGAAGGAAAATCTCATGCAATACATACATATTTACAGAAACCAAATTTAATGAAACACATGTGTTCCAATTTAATCAATTAACACTTGCTCGGAAGGAGCTGCGGCAAACACGTGATAACTATTTACATACTTTCTAGTTACTCCCAATATGGGGAAAAAATCCAGATCTACCTTCATGTCATTAACTAGTACCTCTTCCGTCCTACTGTATCTCTATAAAATATAAGAAATCAATCTTGAAATTATATGTGTGTGCGCTGCTTAGCTGCTAAATTCATATCTAAGCTACTAGGATATGAAATAAATCTATTTATGAACTACCATTTTTATCTAAACTGGTGAAAAAGCAATTTTAGAATTGCGTACTCTATCTTCCATGTAAACCAAATAACCAATTGAAATAAGAGAAAAGCAAATGTATATCTACATGTACATGTGGGGACATGAGTTTAGGATTTAGGTCAATTTTAATACTTGTGCATCTCAAATAATTCTCAAAAATTCATAGATATTCATCATGTTATACCATGCACATCTGCAAAAATTCATGCAAAAATATAATCAAGAGTGTCCTACACAAAAAAGAAAAAAAATCAACTTATTTTTAAAACAGTGCCGCAACAATTTTTTATCTTTTTGTGTAGAGCACTCTTGATTATCCTTTTACATGAATTTTTCTAGGTGTGCATTCTCTAATATGGTGAACATCTATAAATTTTTTGAGATGCACAAGTATTAAAATTGACCTAAATCCTAAACTCATGTACCCACATGTACATGTACAAAATCCACTCTCTTGAAATAACACATTATACATACCTGAATTTTTAGCTGAACTTAAGGAAAAGTAGCTGTTGATGACCAAATTTGGCAATACTCCCAAATGGCCCAAGTGCATCGGGAAAGGTTTACAGTATTACCGAATCATGGCCCACGCCGAGTGGTTTGCAGCGTCCCCGAGTCCCGAGCACTCATATCCCGAATTGTCGTGCTCCGCTATGGTCCCGACCACAGGAATGTTCACAGAAGATCCCGCAAAATCCTCAGGCAGCGTCCCGGTTGCCGAACGTATCCGAGTACTGGGTCTCGAGTTCTCGTATCCCCGAGTACTCATTCCCAAGCACTCGAGTTCCCTGTTCTCGAGTACTCATTCTCGAGCACTCGCGCTCCCGAGTACTTGCGCTCCTGAGCACTCGTGTCCCCGAGTACTCGCATCTCCGAGCATTCGCGGTCCCGAGTAGATCCAAGATGGGTTCTAAATAGCACGACCGATTTCCAGCGGTGCCGGCTCGTCCGAGTTGTGATATTCTCGAGTTATCCCGCAGGTGGGTCGAGGCACCGAGTTGTTTGTTGTGAAGTCTTTTCTGGTGCCAGGAACCCTAACTTGGGGCACAAGGAACAGCAGCTGATCGTGATTGTTTAAGGGAAAGTACGAGATTTGGAAAGATTCCCGGATCGTATGGAAAGATATCTCGTATACAGAGCGGAGTCCAGATCACGGTGGTTAAGTTGATCAGATTAGGGAAGATATCTCGTGTACAAGATGGATTCCTGATTGCGGCAGGCAAGATTATCAGATTAGGGAAGCAATCTTTGTCTATATGGAAAGCTATATCATGTACGATACAGACTTGTATTCCAGCCCTAATACCGGACGTACCCTATAAATATGAAGGGTATATGTCCGATTGAAAACAACACACAATCGAAACAATCAATCTATTATCTTTTCATCTACTATTTTTCTTCCCATCCTTGTTTTATGCTTTTCGTTCTTCACTGTTCTTTGTGTTCAACGGCAGTGAACCTCGAAGCTCTAAGGGCAGTCAGGCCGACTTAGAGCAGCCCATAGCCGCCGCACTCCCTGACGGGGTCCCTCCCGGGGGTGTGGGGTTTCGGGTTCCCAAAAGCACTCGCCGGCGTGTCTTGCATATCGCGCTCCCGGCGAGTCTCCCCCAGCTCCGTATCCTGCGCATCGCGCTCGGCGTCGGGGGTACACGGTGACGTGTTCGTGTGCGAACACACCTTTTGGCGACTCCGCTGGGGACGAAATCATTATGTCTAACAATCAGATTCCACAACTCGGCGAGATCAGCACCGATAACATCATCAAGCCAGGCTACGATGAGTTATCGGAGGAACATCGCCAGGCTTTTGAAGCATACAAGAAGAAGCGGGAGGAGGAGGATCTACAGATGTTCCTCGCGAACTTCAAGAAGGATCGTCAAGGAAACATTACTTCAGTTGGAGAAATCAAGCTCCCTCCTCTACACGGCAAGAAGGCTCAGACCCCGGTAAGTAGCACGTTCTCTCCAGAACAGATAGCCGAAATACAGAGTTATATTTCGGGGAGCAACATCCTTGTTTACAACTCGTTCATGGAGAACTCAAAAGCTAAGAGTAATGCGTGCCCATCATATAGTGGTATCGCTGGTACGGCTGCAAGTGTGGTAAACCCCAATCCGACTTCGGTAGTAGATTCATTGGCGCCTCCCGTGCCATTGAATCTACGTCCTAGCCAAACCAACCAACTCGTAGCCCTACCCGCAAGCCCTAATCCGATTATGAGCATACCCGGTTCGGCGATAGAGCCGAACCAGAGCCTGATTGCACCACCCATAAGCACAAGCATGATCAAGTCGATGTCGAGTCACGACTCGGTGAGTAGACCACAAGTCGCACCCATGGCCAACCATCACGTCAATCCCATGCCATTTTCGTCCACCTCGGATGAAATTTTAGCTAAGCTCAAGGAGGACGTAAAGAAGATGTTTTCAGAGTCCTTCGGCCTCGAGCCGAAGTTTAGAAGTCAGCTGTACCAAAAACCGTATCCCGACTACTTTGACGTAATCCTGTACCCCCTGGGTTATAAGGTTCCCGACTTTGCTAAGTTTAGCGGAGAAGGAACAAAGACTACATGGGAGCACGTCAGTCAGTACCTAGCACAGTTAGGAGAAGTGAGTTCTATAAATGAGCTGAAGGTACGTTTATTTCATCTTTGACTGGCACTGTATTCTCGTGGTTTTCTACTTTACCGCCTGGCACTATACTCTTATGGTCACAATTAGAGCAGAAGTTCCATGATCACTTTTATAGCGGTGACAATGAACTCAAATTATCACATCTTACATCAGTTAAGCAAAACATGACGAGTCAATCACCGACTATGTCAAAAGGTTTAGGAGTGTAAAAAACCGATGCTATAGCTTGGTAATAGCTGAAAGAGACTTAGCCGACCTGGTGCTTGCCGGCTTAAGAGCTCACATTAGAGAGCGACTAGAAGGATATGAACTCTTGAGTGTCAACCAGGTTTTACAAAAAGCGTTGGCTCAGGAAAGCCGAAGCATAGAGTTCAAGGAAGTCCACAGATCCAAATCTGATCGTCCCAAGATGCACATGGTTGAACATGATAGTAACAGTTCGGGCGATGAGGGTAATGTATATACCACCGAGTTCGTTTGGTCCTCCAAAGCCAAACCATATACTTGTGATGCTCTCAAGCCGACTCGCAAGAATCGTGAAGAAGAGATGAAATTCACTTTTGACATAGCTAAGTGTGATAAGATATTTAATTCTTTGCTGCAAGACAGGGTCATTAGAATATCTCATTCCTTATTGCCGTTTGAAGAAACGGCGAGCTTATTGCAAGTATCACAACTCTTTCTCTCATGCGACTAATGACTGTAATGTTTTTCGGTAACAGATACAATCGGTTATTAATGATGGATGATTGAATTTTGCCGAAATACAAGTCGACAAGCAGCCCTTCCCAATGAACGTTATGGGTTTGGAAGGGAAGAAGGTGTTAATTCGGCCTGACATAGCCGAATCAGCTAACAAAGGTAACGTGGTCATTGGTGAACCCAGGAGGAAGGAAGTCGACAAGGTCCCGGGAAGAGAAGTCGTACTCGAGAAACAACCCGATGGCAAAGAAACGTTGAAAATCACTATTAGAAATCATGCCCTCGGGGGGCAATCTCGAGCACAAGAGGACACCCATGCTAGTGCACTCGGGGGGCAACCGCAGACGCCAGAGAGTACCCGGACCAAGTTCATCAAACCCAAGAGTCCGAAAGTCGGCAAGTGGAAGACGAATGAAGCTGGAGTACAACATAAATGAGTGAAGCCGACTTTCGATATGTTGCTCTCCAAATATGCTAATCAAGCGGCCGGAATCATCCCTAACAGGCCATCACGCTTAAAGTGCCCAAGATCACCTCTAAGACCAGGATTTCAGCATCAAGCCGGACCACATGGGCCATGGGCACCGACTCCATGGATGACGCCACCTCCGTGCGTGCCTTACATGAACGACTTCAACGGAAGGTGGGGGCAGCACCCAATGGTCCCTCATACCTTTCATCCAGGATAGACAGCATTGAGAAGGCCCATCCGTGAGAGGCTCACTCATCCTACTCGGAGCCGACCAGATGGTGATACTGGTCGGCCGACGCAAAAGTTCAACTGTCTTACTCGGGGCCGACTAGGTGGCGATACTAGTCGGTCATCACCGACTTCTTCGGGCCAACCGGCCAGAAAGGTGTGGTGTGCTAAATCGCCGAATATTGATGCTCCAATGGACGGCGGGCAAAAGATGGAGATCAACGAACTCGGCAAAGGACCAATTACTATCGGCAATCTAGTCAATTCTAACGATAATGTGATCACTGTTCAGCAGGGGTCCACGGCCAATGATCATGAAGCTGGTACGAGCAAGAGCAGGCCTAGAGATCCCAAGTACACTCAGCCTACATGGTGCCCTCCCGGGTTGACTAAAACCAAGAAAAGGAGGCTGCAGCGCATGAGAAATCAGGAGAAGGCTGAGCGAGAAGCCGAGAGGCTAAGGGACGAATCTTTTAATGAGATTCGGCCCATGGTACCCGTGAAGCAGGTGTGGAAGCCTAAGCAAATAGAGGACGTAACAACTCCCGAAGACACATCTCCTCTACTCGGAAGATCCCCGAAGTCGATAGCCGCCACGGGAGACCACGAAGAAGAAATGATGAAAACAGGGAAGTAGCCCAGTTCGACTTCGGCCCCAAGAATGCCATCTTCGAGAAGCCGACAGAACCGGTGAAGCACTTGAAACCGTTATATGTCAAGGGTCATATCAACGGATCGCCGGTGGCTAGGATGCTCGTAGATGGCGGTGCCGTACTAAATCTTATGCCATACTCGGTCTTCAAGAAATTAGGTCTGCATGATGATGAGTTGATGAAGACCAATATGGTGCTCAACGGGTTTGAAGGCAAAGAGAAGACAGAGGCCAAACGCGTGATGTACGTAGAGCTCACCATCGGAAGCAAAACTTTGGCCACTGTGTTCTTCGTCACTGAGGTGCAAGGAAATTACAATGTCATACTGGGCCGCGATTGGGTCCACGCCAACTAATGCGTGCCATCTACGATGCACCAATTCCTGATACAATGGATTGATGAAGAAGTCAAAATCATTCACGCAGACAACTCGGCTTGTGTCGCTTTAGCCAACGCATTGGTGGATTGGCAGCACCCCAACGCGACGTGTCTGACAGGGCGTGACCTCTCCGAGTTCGACTTCCTTAGTGCCACAAGAAGCGGGTTCGTACCCATATCTTTAAAGTCAGTTGGCAGCGACCGACTTCAGAGCAACTCGGCTTTCATTGCCTTGGCCGATGTGCTGGCAAGTCAGCAACAACCCGGCAACTCATCGGGAGCCGGCTTCCCTAGTGCTACAGGAAATAGCCGAGTACCTGCACCTTCAAAGTCGGTTGATGGCAATCGGCTCCAAGATGTAAAATAATCAGATGGATCCCAACTCGGATTGGTTACAGAAGCGACTCGCAGAGTATCGGTCTGATAAGAATGATATGCACGAGTCCATAGAAGAGCTAGATGATATGGATAAGTTGAGACAAGGTTTCATGTCGGCCGATCCATTAGAGGAAGTAGACATAGGGGACGGATCGAGTTCTAGGCCGACATTTGTAAACAAGAATTTTTTGACTGCAAACTTAAGCTAGTCGGCTTGCTGAAAAAATATGTTTGCTGCTTCGCATGGGAATACCACGAGATGCCTGGGTTGAGTCGAGAGCTAGTAGAGCATCGGTTGCCTATCAAGGCCGGTTTCAGACCTTTTAAACAACCGGCCAGAAGATTCAACCCCGAGATGTATGACTGGATCAAGGAAGAGATCGGTTGACTGCTTAAAGCTAATTTTATTAGACCTTGCCGGTATGCCGACTGGATCTCTAACATTGTACCCGTGGAAAAGAAAGGGTCCGGCAAGTTGAGGGTGTGCATCGACTTTAGAGACTTGAACAGAGCCTCACCCAAAGATGAGTACCCTATGCCTATAGCCGATATGCTTATTAATAATGCTTCTGGACACGAGGTCATCAGCTTTCTTGACGGTAACACGGGGTACAATCAAATCTTCATGGCCGAAGAGGACATGTCCAAAACGGCCTTCTGTTGCCCCGGGTTCCTTGGCTTATTCGAGTGGACAGTGATGACCTTCGGATTGAAGAACGTCGGAGCCACGTATCAAAGGGCTATGAATTTAATCTTCCCTGATCTACTCGGCGTCATACTAGAAGTCTATATTGATGACATTGTTGTCAAGTCGAACGCCTTTAAATCTCACCTGGCCGACTTGCGCTTAGCTTTTGAGAGGATGAAGAGGTATGGCTTGAAGATGAATCCTTTGAAGTGTGCTTTTGGCGTATCGACTGGGAAGTTCTTAGGCTTCATCATACATCAGCATGGCGTAGAGATTGACCCTAAGAAGATAGAAGCAATTCAGAAGGTACAAGCTCTGACATGCAAAAGGGACATGCAACGATTCCTTGGCAAAGCCAATTATCTAAGGAGATTCATAGCCAACTTGTCGAGAAAGGTCAACGAGTTCACTCCTATCCTTCGGTTGAAGAATAATGTTGATTTTACTTGGGGGGCAAAGCAGCAAGAGACGTTCGAGTTGATCAAAGGCTATTTATCTACCCCTCCAGTATTGTAGGCGCCCAGGCATGGGGAACCCTTCTGACTTTACATCGCAGCAGAGGAAGGCGTCATTGGAGCCGTGTTAACCCAAGAAACCGAAGGAAAAGAACATGCTATCACTTACTTGAGTCGGTGACTACTCGATACCGAGACAAGGTACTCTTTCGTCGAGAAATTATGCTTATGCCTATATTATGCTTGCACGAAGTCGAGACACTACTTGCTGTCTAGTGCTTGCACCGTAGCTTGTCAAACCAATGTCATCAAGTATATGCTGCATAGGCCAATTCTTAGTGGTAGAGTTGGCAAGTGGGCTTATGCTCTGATCGAGTACGATTTGGCTTATGAACCCTTGAAGTCTATGAGAGGCCAAATCATTGCTAATTTTATTGCTGAGCATCGGGTTGACGACAAGCATAGCATTGATATTGACCTTGTCTCTCTAGTGCCATAGAGATTATACTTTGATGGTTCAGTTTGTAGTAATGGCCAAGGTGTCGGTGTTGTTTACATATCTCCATATGGTGCTACTCGTGAAGCCTCATGCCATTTAGAATATTTTTGCACAAATAATCAAGCCGAGTATGAAGCACTGCTATTCGGCTTAGAGCTTTTAATTGCCATAGGTGCCACACATATTGAGGCCTTCGGTGATTCGTTATTAGTAGTCCAGCAAGTATCCAAGGTTTATCAATGTCTTGACGAATCACTTAATATTTATCTCGATAAATGTTTAGATATAATCTCTACCTTGGATTATTTTAGCATTACTCATATACCTAGACAAGAAAATTAGGTTGCAAACGAGTTGGCACAACAAGCGTCCAGCTACCATGTTAATCGTGGTGTCATCTCTCAAGAGCCGATGCTTGGGTCTGACATGGTAGGAAAGGCCGAGTCGGAACTCGCCGACTCGGTCGCCAGTAGAAAACCGAGTGTGGATAACAAAGAAGACTGGAGGAAGTCGATCATTGATTACTTGCAAGATCCGAGTAAGAGGGTGAACCGAATTGTTCGGCGAATGGCTCTCAAATACATTTTGATCGATGATGATCTTTATTGCCGAACGGTCGACGGAGTTCTTTTGAAATGCTTGGATGAGGACCAAGCAAGAGTTGCAATGGGAGAGGTACATGAAGGCATTTGTGGCACCCATCAGTCGGCACACAAGATGAAATGGTTATTGCGGCGTGCTGGGTTCTATTGGCCGACTATGATCAATGATTGTTTCAGGTATTACAGGGGGTGTGAAGCCTGCCAGAAGTTTGGTGACATTCAACTCGCTCCTACTGCCATGTTACATCCTATTATCAAGCCGTGGCCATTCAGAGGTTGGGGACTAGACTTCATTGGACAAATTTATCCTTCTTCCTCAAAGGGGCATCGGTTTCATGTTGGTGGCAACTGATTACTTCACCAAGTGGTCCGAAGCAGTGCCTCTCAAGAATATGACACATGTGGAGGTAATTCGATTTATAACTGAGCACATTATACATAGGTTCGGCATCCCTCAAACTCTGACTACGGATCAAGGTACTTCATTTATGGCGGGACAAGTAAAGGAGTTTGCCGAGTCTTATCAAATAAAGTTGCTCAATTCCTCTCCATATTATGCTCAAGCCAATGGACAAGCCGAGTCTAGCAATAAAGTGCTAATCAAGCTTATCAAGAAAAAGATCGAAGATAACCCAAGGAGATGGCATGAAGTGTTGTCAGAGGCGTTGTGGGCACATAGAATTTCAAGACACAGTGCTACAAAGGTGACTCCCTATGAACTCGTGTATGGACAAGAGACCGTTTTTACCCGTAGAGGTAAATCTAAGTGCTTTAAGATTAGCCAAACAGAATGACTTATCGGCGGTTGACTTTTATATTTTGATGATGGATAGTCTTGATGAAGTCGCCGATAAGCGTTTGGTTGCTTTAAAGGCCATAGAAAGGGACAAGTTAAGAGTAGCCAGAGCATACAACAAAAAATCAAGTCGAAGAGCTTTCAAGTCAGCGATTTAGTATGGAAGGTAATCCTACCAATCGGCTCGAAGGATAACAAGTTTGGTAAATGGTCGCCGAGTTGGGAAGGCCCTTTTAGAGTTGCAAGGGTGGTTCCTGGAAATTCATATCTGGTGGAATCCATGCAGGGTACTTTGTTGCCGCGAGCTCTCAATGGCAAGTATCTAAAGAATTTCCACCCGAGCGTGTGGCAAGAAGCATAACAAGTGATGTGGCCGATATGTCATATCGAGAAAAAGAGTTGGCCGATGAGATGATTCGCATCGTCCTAAGAATGTGTCTTGTTATTTTTGGTAAAAATACATCTTTATACCGAAAACAGGGGGGCATGTGTTGATGACCAAATTTGGCAGTACTCCCAAATGGCCCAAGTACATCGGGAAAGGTTTACAGTATTACCGAATCATGGCCCACGCCGAGTGGTTTGCAGCGTCCCCGAGTCCCGAGCACTCGTATCCCGAATTGTCGTGCTCCGCTATGGTCCCGACCACAGGAATGTTCACAGAAGATCCCGCAAAATCCTCAGGCAGCGTTCCGGTTGCCGAATGTATCCGAGTACTGGGTCTCGAGTTCTTGTATCCCCAAGTACTCATTCCTAAGAACTCGAGTTCCTGTGTTCTCGAGTACTCATTCCCGAGCACTCGCGCTCCCGAGTACTTGCGCTCCCGAGCACTCGTGTCCCCGAGTACTCGTGTCTCCGAGCATTCGCGGTCCCGAGTAGATCCAAGACGGGTTCTAAATAGCACGACCGAGTTCCAGCGGTGCCGGCTCGTCCGAGTTGTGATATTCTCGAGTTATCCCGCAGGTGGGTCGAGGCACCGAGTTGTTTGTTGTGAAGTCTTTTCTGGTGCCAGGAACCCTAACTTGGGGCACAAGGAACAGCAGCTGATCGTGATTGTTTAAGGGAAAGTACGAGATTTGGAAAGATTCCCGGATCGTATGGAAAGATATCTCATATACAGAGCGGAGTCCAGATCACGGTGGTTAAGTTGATCAGATTAGGGAAGATATCTCGTGTACAATATGGATTCTTGATTGCGGCAGGCAAGATTATTAGATTAGGGAAGCAATCTTTGTCTATATGGAAAGCTATATCATGTACGATACAGAGTTGTATTCCAGCCCTAAGACCCGGCGTACCCTATAAATATGAAGGGTATATGGCCGATTGAAAACAACACACAATCGAAACAATCAATCTATTATCTTTTCATCTACTATTTTTCTTCCCATCCTTGTTTTATGCTTTTCGTTCTTCGCTGTTCTTCGTGTTCAACGGCAGCGAACCTCGAAGCTTTAAGGGCGGTCAGGCCGACTTAGAGCAGCCCATAGCCGCCGCACTCCCCGACGGGGTCCCTCCCGGGGGTGTGGGGTTTCGGGTTCCCAAAAGCACTCGCCGGCGTGTCTTGTATATCGCGCTCCCGGCGAGTCTCCCCCGGCTCCGTGTCCTGCGCATCGCGCTCGGCGTCGGGGGTACACGGTGACGTGTTCGTGTGTGAACAGTAGCCTCCATATTCAGTTGGTACCATGCCGTTCAGCATCTTGAAGTAGCTTCAACCTTCCATTCGTAGCGAACATCAACATGATTGTGTCTCTTGTGTTGTATTACATGATCACCGTAAGTCAGTACACTGTTGGAAACATCAGCCTGGCAGCTTCCATATGCTTTAGTGAGTCCTTGCTCACAACTTTTCTGGCTGGCTTCACTACAAGGATCACCCAGTTGTACTCTGCAGTGCATCTACAGGGAAAGAAAATGCAAGGAGAGAGCTGATTTCATGAAACTGCTCACAACTTAATTTTCTGGCTGGGTTCACTACAAGGATCACCCAGTTGACTCTGACGTGCATCTACAGGGAAAGAAAATGCAAGCATAGAGCTGATTCCATGAAACTGATTCAGAAGAATTAATAGGATTAACTCAACTGCGTATAACTAGATTTAATGATGTCATCTAAAAGAAGAGATTTAAATACATTTCTTATTGCCATGAGTAGTTCAGTACGCAGAAGCATGAGCATGGAGTTAGTACGAGCACTAAACGAACAGGACAGCATGCAAGTAACTCCAGGATTACTATAAGAAGATTTTATGGATCTAGCACCAGAACAAATCTAAGAAGGATGTCTTATGCCATATACTGTTATAAAGCACAGATAATATCCATATTAGCGAGACCAAACATACAAAGAATGTAGGAAGGCTTGGTAATTTATATGATCGCCAAATTATGTACAGAAGTTCAGCATCATGGATGAATATCAATGGGCGTTCTTCACAGATTCAGGTTAACAACAGGAATCTTCTGTGAAATCTTCAGGTGATAAGTTGGGATGATAGCAAAGAGAGCCCTTGAAAATTACATACTTGACTGTATTCACTGCCGATTAATGAACTGTCAGATTATTATCACATCATTCTACCCACTGATCCATTCATGATTCCCGGATAAGCAGCCAAGAACAAGTGTGCTATCTGAATATTTGAAGTGGCAGCATGTTTATCCCAATCATGAGATAGCGTGATGACAAAACAAATAGTTGTTCGATGCAAAAACACAAATCAGAACAAGCACCTTACATTACAAGTACATGAACACATTAGATCTTGCAAAAGCTGAAAGGTTAAGATCTAGCAATTATTAGATGTTATAAGAAAAATTTACATAAACAGCTACGTTCAGCTTTCTGTTATGGAGTTCTTGATGAACTGTGCAATTGCTTTAACAGCTTCTATTTCAGCATTAGGTTGATTTATTCCAGCAGATTCTTGGTACTTTTTGCCGATTTTCAAAGAGTGGTCACCACCATCAACAATATGCAATTCATTTTTGCAGGTCATCTTCTTGCAAGTGAACTCAAGCTTGTCCAAGGGGCATAAACCATCTTTATTGCCCTGTGAACACATGCACTGCACGTCAAGCTTCCAGAATTACTGGGAATACTATTTAGGGCCCTGTTTGAAACGCGGGTTTTTCAGATTCTTGCCAGAATTGAACTGTATACTATAAACTTCCTATCAAATATCTGCCTTCCAAACAAGCCATAATTTTTTTCACTACAAATACTCAGCAAACAAAAATATTTTTTCTTCGGTACCTGAACAAACATTGTTGGAATCCTCAGCTTCAGTAGTATCTCGTCCCTCACTGCCCCATTCACTCCCTATGTTGAAGTTACAAAAAGAAAAAGGAACAATTCCTGTAAGACTATCTTGAATAAAGAGAAATAGCGAGTTTCGATATCGAAACATCCCTACAAGTTATAACAACGAATGGGACACAAAAACATGTATACCTTTGTTTTGACGATTTTTTGTCTACTGCGCCTGCCAGCGCAACACGACGTTGAAAGCGCCACTTCCTGCTCAAGAGCGCAGTACGCCACCTCAGCTTGCGCTACTGTGCCAGCAGCTATGCAGCGACGCACTGACTCTTCCTAGACCATCAGCATAGTGATCCGTGTGCCCAGGGCCATGAATCGCACCTCGAACTGAATCTTCACCGTCCGCCCCCTTCTAATTGCAGTGGCCGTCGTTGAGCTTATCCTTGTTTGACCGCACGACCTTTCTTACCGTGGAAGTCTCCCTCATCTCTCTCCCTCATTCACTCAAACGTGAGCAACAAACAGTGCACCACTGTGAGCACCTCACCATCAGCAACGTAGCTAGAAGCCTTCCCTCGATACACCATAATGTCAGGAAGGATCGCCGTCGCCCAAAACGTCTCTCCACCAAAGGAATTGGACCGAGGTGCCGTGAATCGATGGATCTGTGATTGTCTTCCTCCTTTTCGGTGGACCTTTGCCACCACCGTTACCTAGCTTCTTCGGTGAGCACTTGTCATTTACTTTCAGTCCCATATCTCTCTGGCATCCTCATAACCCTCTTTCCTTCTTGGTTGAAGCCCGGAATACCCTAAGGATCTCTGCCGCGAAGCCTCTGCTTCGCCATCCGCCAGCGCCATCATAGTCACCGTTCCCGAGCTCCACCGGTCACCCCAAGCCCTCCACCGAGCTACTAGTGGGCTAATGTGCTTTTTGTATGCTTTTCTGAGCATGTGCGTGCCTTTGGCGTGCATTCCCGACTAGCGCCACCATGCTCCGGCGAACCTAGGGCCCCACACCACCGTGGTTGCATGCGGTCACTACTACATAAAAGGTCATCCCTGATCGGTAAACACTGATGGGCAACATGCAACCCGTCAAATGTACACAAACGGGTAATTTTTTGCTCGAGTCAATGATGCATCAAAGAAATTTTATCCATTAGTGGTGACCGATCAGGAATTTCCTGCCATAGAGTTGGTGATGTTCAAGACGTTCAGCAAATTAACTTTAGTTCATTCAAATTGCAAATTTCATTTACAAAATCATTACAGCACAATGCCGTCGAACCTAGCTATCTAAGCGATCCTATGCCTCCTCCTTGGCGGGCCTTCAGCATTGTAAATCCTAGATTGAGCCGTGGAGCTCGCACTGTCATCGAATTCATCACCGTCGTCATCATCATCGTCATCCTCCTCGTCCTCGTCCTCGGACCTCTTCCCCCTCCTCTTCCTCATCCTCTTCGTCGTCCTCGTCCTCCTCTTCCTTCGTTGATGTCTCGTCCTCATCCACCTCTTCCTCCTTTGACGAGCATCTTGAAGAGTCGTCAGTGAGTGTTAACATTACCTCTGATGGATCGCTTTTGTGCCGTCAGTGGTAATGTTACCTCTAATGGCGTAAGTGTTTACCCATTAGTGGTATTTATGTACACTATAGAAGCCGCCTCCTCTTCCGGTTTCCTAAGGTTTTCCAGATTCTATTCTTGTGGTGGCTGCTTCTGAGAGTTGTAACTTGGGGGCGATTTGGTGAGAAGGGGGTTGGATTGAAAGGGTCTTTTTGGATCTTTGAGTTGGAGGTTAATCAAAGGTCAGTAGTGCTCTCCCTATGCTTCTATTTGGTTGGATCTTGCTCATTAGTGCTCTCACATACATGAATTGTGGTGACATAGAGAGAGAGAAGGTGTTAGAGAGATGAAGTAAGGGAGGCATTAATTGTAGATCTACTTGATTTAGAGGGGATCAAAATAAGGTAACTAGTTTGTGCTATTTAATTAATATATACATGATAGCTAGCTAGCTATCGGTAACAAATTAATTATGTGCTCTCATTTTAATTAGTATCATATGATCAATGGATCGAAGTTAGATATACGGGGATCGTGCCATGCGATGTTTCATCGATGCTTTGAACGGGTTTCTTTGAGTCGCCTGAAAGGATATGGTGACCAAGAGAAAATTCAAGATGTGTTGTCCATGTCGTATATGCAATAATGTGCAGATGTTGCCGACGACAAGGGAGTTGCAATTACACTTGCTGACAAAGGGTTTCATGGATGGTTATACACGTTGGACATGTCATGGTAAAGAGGTAGAAGTGGCTATTGGCGAAGGGGTAGAAGTCATTGACGATGGACATGTAGTAGTCAAAGAAGAAGCCAATTCTAAATCGTCAGATGAGGATATGGATGATGATATGGCTAACCACATGGGAGATTTGAATGAAATGTTGTGTGACATGGAAGAGCGGTGAACCTTGATGATTAAAGAGAGTTCAATAAGTTCGTAGGATAGTTGGAAGATTCAAAAGTACCCTTGTTTGTCAGGCGCAAACCGAAGAATACATGGTTGTCTGAGTCGCTAGAACTTCTAAAGCTCAAGGCAACCTACAACTAGGCGGATACAGGCTTCACAAAGTTGTTGGTGCTTTTATCTGATGTTTTTTTCTGAGGGAACGTGTTTCCTACAAGCACTTACAAGGCTAAGAAGGTTATGAGGTATTGCATTATATACCACAAAGAGTATGCAAACCTGCACAGATATCCGGTGTGCAAGACATCCCGGTATAAGTGGGCTACAAATCAAGATGATTATGACGAGGATGAGGATGAAGTGAATGGGCCTCCTGTAAAGGTTTGCTGGCATCTTCTTGTAACAGACTGAATTTTGCAGCCTTTAAAAAAATCTAAAAATGAGCATACGAAAATTTCGTGGATTTTTGTTTCACTAATTAAAGCTTAATTCCAATTTTACAAATTAAATCAGAGTTAATTTAAATTGATCCAACTTGAATTTGATTGGCCTTTTGATTTGAAATATGTCTCCTAGATTTTTCTCAGAATTTTGGAAGTTTGTTTGGTATTTAATCTCGCCGTTCAGCTGGAATCCCAAGTGCCACCAGCCTCTTCTTGTCCCATGGTGCCTCTTCTCCTCCCTCTCACCCTCCAATAAATAACCCCAACTCCCCTTCTCTTTTCCCCACTCCCCCACACTTCTTTTCCACAAAATCTTTGCCTCTAAACTTCCAAACCCTCTGCCACCCCTTTTTGTTCGCGTGCAGTCTCCAAATAGCATGCACCGCCTCTGTATTTTTGCAATTTCCGTCGATTCAGAAATCTTTTTGAAGATCCCTCTGATGAGAAGATGTGTAACCTCCTTCTCTACCTCTCTGCAAAGTTTGATGAAGAAACAATGGTGCAATCTCCAGCAAATCTCCAAACACTGATGTGCTATTTGTATCTAGATTACTCTCCACGTGCATCAAGATTGGAAGAGTGTCCTCATTGCCTCAGATCTCGTTTTCAAGATCCATTTGGTGCAATCATGCTCAATAATATAAAGACCATCTCCACAAAAATTTGGAGGAAATCCAACGGTCCAATCTCCGGGAAATCTATTTTCTTTGTTCTGCTTTTCAAGTCTATGCGTGGCTATGCGAACGGTATAGTGGCGCTATCAGCTTCTTTCCCATTGATCCGGTGAGTCTATCAACAATCCCTTCGGTCTCTTTGAGCCTTGGGTTCCTATTAACACCTCTACAAAATTTTCTTGTTGATCCATGCAGCCATTTGTCGGGATGTGCTATCCGCGGACGTCCAGATTCAGTCTGCATCTTGTCTGTCTTGTCTGACCTTTTGCCGTTGACTCGGTAAGCTTTTGGCAAAACCCTTTGGTAGGATTGGGCCTTTGTGTGTCTAGTTTCTAATCCAATTGGTGGATCACGATTTCTTTGAGCGAGCATCGTGCAGCATCCAAAACTTTCTGGTCTGTCCAGAACCAATCTATATGCCATTCTGACCGCTTTGTGACGTGAACGTCGCCACCACCCGCATTGTTAGTCATATATAATCTTGTGATACCCTATATCATTGTTTTATCTTTGTATAATTTTCATGTTTGATTAATATTGCCATGAGATTTTGATTTCAAATGGTCATATGAGATTAGAGTGGATCCAATTCAAACTAATTGAATAAGGTGTTTTGATCTTTGATTTGTGCATGTTACATATGACACCCCTGGTTACAAGATTGCATAGCATGGTAGATTTAATCTACAATGGACATTTGTGTACGTGAGCATGCTTGTATGATTTAAGGTTTATATGAATTGTTAGATGCAGTTTATATACTAGAAATGGTAGGTGTTGTTGTGTTATTGCATAACCAGACTCAATAGTGTTCCATATTGTTTTGGTACTGATATTAAGCCATGGGTCAAGCCAAGTAGGATTTATGAATTTTGAATGCTTAACATAGCTCTCGTACAGTTCTAGTTTTATTGATGCCTTTGGTACATGTATTTATATAGTGTCAAAAATGAGGTATTGTTAACCATCATAAATATTTAAGAAACCTAAATATTCATTTATGGTTAATATCTATAGTATACCACGTTTTCATGTCAAATTAGCATGATAGGGTGTATTATTTTTAAAATGTCGTGCAATGGTACACATTTTGTCTGCGTTCGTCAGCCTGATCCTGAACTGATGAGGATATACACGTTTGGTAGTGAGATTGGACTCGCACAGAAGGGGTATCAGAGCATGTTAGGCTTGCTTTGGATGGGTTCAACATGTTACTGTTTTTGTATATGCTAGAGTATATTAGCTATGCTTTTGACCTGAAATACTATAATATATATGTATATATCGGTTATGGCCTTGTCTTAGAAGACATATACTAAGGATTCTTTAGAGCTAGACCTTATTCTGATCTTCATTTCGATGACGCCTCCGTGCCATTGTTCCATTCCACCCACATCTTTACTTCGTCATTCCTCTTTCTCATGTTGCTTTCTAAAATGTTGATATTTGAGGTTGGTATTTATTTGCTTCGCTCTCATTGCGTTACGACAATAGGGAGTGAAGAGACTAACCCGGTGATCGGTACAACAAAGGAAGAAGAATACTACCACGGAGGCATGCCCCCTCTTTCTTGATCATATTTGATCCTATATTTCTTAAGTCATTATATTTTGTCATTTACAAACATGCATGTTGTTTTATTCCAGTAGCTAACGTGTCAATTGACACACTATTACCTTTCCGCTTGCCGCCTATTTACTTGATACCCTAAGTAAACTATTATGTTTTAATTCCTGAATAGAATAGAAAAACGCTTAGCCATGCTTAGACATATCCTTAGGATGTTTTGAATTGCCTCCTCGGAGGATTGAACTTTGGATCAATGATCCTTGTTGAAACTTATTTGTTGAGCTCGCTGAGCTGGGCCGGATGCCTGATGTTTCCTTCTCTCTCTATTCTCTCTATTCCACTCTGGGTGAAACTTACCATTTAAAAGGTGCGGGAGACAGCTGAATCATGAGTTGAAGGAGCAATGGTCGTCCTTTATGAGATGAAGAAGCCACTAGTCGTCTGTATCGAATAAGGCCGAAGTCTTGAACCAGAGATTGTGAAAACAGTACAACCACATGCTATATGGGCACTGACTTGGTCAAGTAGGTTAGTCAGCTTTTGGTGTCGATGTTGCCATACCGTAGAAGGGGTGGACGTAGCTATGAGGACCCTTGGCACAGATGGGGCGACCGGAGGGTGGGAACGTACTCTCAACTCTGGGCCAGACCCGGTAGGCATGTCACATCAGAGGGGGATCTAGCTAAAAGACCTCGTCACGGTCACATTACCGACACACTGATGAGCGTGTGTACAAGCCTGCGCAACTTGGTATAAGGGGATGATCGTGTCATGTGGGTAAAGTGTACAAACTCTGCAGAGTGTTAAACTAATCGATTAGCCGTGTTCACGGTTATGGACAGCACATGACTCATTCTTGATGAAAAGGACCTATCCCTCTCTCCCTTGCTATTTCCCTCTACCCCTTTGCTGATGGAACCTATGAATGAGTATGGTAGGAGTTCCTTGCTCGAGTGTGTTGGTTGTGGACCACACATGTTGGAAAATACCCCTGATAATAAAACTAATTTATGTCACAATGATGCCTTCGAATCTACCCTAATATTTCAGCTAAAATTACTTTTTCTGCAAAAAGAATCATAAAGCCTTCATTTGAAGCCTCATGTACACTGGTTTAGGTGTTTCCCTATGAGGGGGCCGCTGAGTACGCGAAGTACTCATTGAGCATGTTTTGTTGTGTCGGTGTGCAGAGGATTATGCTGAAGAAGGCATCGGCAAGGATTATTTCTTTGATAATCCCGAAGAGTAGGATGCGTGGCCTCCTTCAACTGCCTGTGGCACAAATGGAGCTGCTCTGCCTTTCAATTCTATTGTTTCCTCTGATTGTATTAATGTCACAAGACATGGTAAGCCGAGTGGCTTATTTATTCAAACCGTTGTATTTTTTTAAAAATGTCATGCAATAGTATACATTTCACCTGTGTTTGTCAGCTTGATCCTGGATTGACAAGGATGTACACAGGGGGGTCTGGTAGTTGAGATTGGACTTCCACACTTCCAGTCATTCCCCGTTTGAAGCATTTGTTTGCTAAAAAGAAGGAGGCAAAGCTAATGCGTTGGCACTCAAAGGGGTGAAAGGAAGATGGAATGATGAGACACCCTGCCGATGCATGCTAGTAGAGGACTGTCAACAGGGACCTTGCCGATGAGTACAGACGGAATAATCCATTCAGTAACAGGAGCATCAGACATAGCACATGGCCCATGCTTCTCTGAGTTTACAACCTTTCTCCATGTTGTGCATGAAGCGGAAGTATATACACCTCTTTGTACTCATTCAAGGGCCTAAGCAACCCAAAAATAATATTAATGTGTACATACAACTAATGAAGGAAGAACTAGAAACACTTTGGGACCAAGGGGCGGAGGTCTGGGACGCTGATAAAAGAGAACTTTCAACTACATGCATTGTTGTTCACAATCGTCAATGATTATCTTGCGTACAGAAACTCGGCCAGCCAGACTATACGAAAACAGTGAGTTAGTTCTTAAAGAACTCGAAAAAAACCGTATACATGGGTCACCTAAGTTGGCAGGCCAAGAATGACCCATGGAGGCAGTGCAAGGAAAAGTTCAACGGAGAAGTTGAGAATCGTGTTCGTCCAACGGAAAAGACTGGGGAACAAATCTATGAGATTGTCAAAGATAATGATATTATGCCTGGAAAGACACAAAAGCTAAAACCACGCATCTGGAAAAGGAAACCGGTATTTTGGGACTTGCCTAGCTAGAAAGTTTTACATATCCATCATAGCATAGATGTCATGCACGTTGAGAAAAAAGTTTGCGATAGCTTGATTGGTCTCTTGCTCAACAATGCATACAAGACAAAGGATGGTGTGAAGGCATGACTTGACATGAAACACATGGGTATCAGACTAGGCCTGTGGTCACAATAGACAAAGAAGGGTGATGTGAAAGTCAAAACGCGCCTCCTCCTGCTTACTACACTTTGAGTAAAGCCGAGAAGCAGAAATTGTGTGAGTGTCTTTCTAGGGTGAAAGTTCCATCTGGTTACTCAGCGAACATAAGGAAACTTGTTTCTATGAAAGAATTGAAATTAATTGGTATTAAGTCCCATGACTGTCATGTCAGATACTACCTATTGCAATAAGAGGTCTCATGGAGCCAGGCGTCCGCGAGATAGTAACAAACCTGTATAGCTTTTTCAACACGATCTCTCATAAGTCAATCCACCTGCAATCCCTAACGAGACTTAAGTTCGAGCTCATTGTGATAATATGCCAACTGGAGATGTACTTTCCTCCAACATTTTTTGATATCATGGTACATCTCATGATCCATATTGTTATGGAGATACAAGAGCTGGGTCCCATGTTCCTACACAACATGTACCCGTTCGAGAGGTACATGGGGATTCTAAAGCACTATGTTCGTAATAGATATCGGCTTGAAGGGGGCATCATCCAAGGCTATGCTACCGAAGAGGTGTGCCTCATTTTTGGCACTCGGGTAGGCCTTTTGGTGTCGGGACACTCGGAAGGAAAGATTACCGGCCTATTGATAGGACTGACTTCAACAGAGCCCACTTCATGATCTTGGAACACATGTCAGTGGTCGGCTCTTATATCAAAATGCACCTTAAATTTTTATGAGAATGGAATCCGGACAAGAGACCATTTTGTATCATGAAAATGCACAACAGCTAGTTCAGCCAATGGTTGAAGGCCGACATGAATGTGAAAATCCCAAAAATCGAAGAAGAAAGTGTCGTCCAATGGTTGTCAAGAGAACCTGTACAGATTCTATACGGAGGCTCAAGACCGGAAAAGCACGTACCAGAATAGTGGGGCAACTTTGGAAGCTAAAAGTAGTCGCAATGGACCTTAGTGCGGATACTACGGCATGATCGAAGAGATTTGGTAACTTGACTATTGTATGACCAAGTTTCTTATGTTTCGTTGCCAATGGGTACATCTCAAAGATGTGTGCATCGGAGATCACAAGTTCACTATGGTGAATCTACAGAGTGTTGGGTCCAAAGAAGAACCACTCATCTTAGCAAAATAGGTTACCCAAGTCTTCTACATCGTTGACCCATCAAATAAGAAGTGCCACATTGTGAGGAAAGGAAAAATGAGTATGACCAATTCGGCGATTTGGAAACCGATAGTGAAGATGAAAAAGTAAAAACAAAGGACCAATTTATAATGATGCGCGTCTGTACGTATGTAAAGCTCATAATGAAGAACTGACATATGAAGGGAAAAAGCTAGTCGATAACGACGATGATGATGACGACAATGTTGAAACCTAGTTGTATTTTGCTCAAATATTGTAATTTATTGGATAATTTGATGAATTAATTGTTGTAGTGTACTTTAAAGTTTGAAATCTACACTTTGTACTATATTACTTGTGAAATTGCTCTGAAAACCGAATAGGGACAACGAAGTGCGGTTCTAAAAACTGAATGTGGCCACTAAGGTACAGTTCTGGAAACTGAATACGGACCCTAAAGTACAGTTTAGAAAACGTCACCACTGACAGGAAAAGACGAATGAACCGTCAGTGGAGAGTCACCAATGACACGCGCACAAGAATAAACCGTCAGTGGACAGTCACCACTGACGGGCACAAAAGAATAAACCGTAAAGTCACCACTAACGGGAGTAGATGTACAAACATCAGTGGTGAGTCACCACTGATGGGCGGAGACGTACGAACTGTCAATGGTGACTATTGGCACTAAAGGTCGTCCTATCCTGCCCGTCAGTGCTAACTTTTCCTAATATATGCACGCGTGGGAGTTGTAACTGTCGGGACCCAAAATCCATAACAGTGAATCTTAAGTGAAATCACCCGCTAAGTCAAAACGTCAACCTTGACCTCAACCCTTGGGTATCAATTCCAAGAGGAGTGGAGTGATATGGCTTCGAATAGCCAAAGACGTCAACCTAAACTTGCTCCGGCAAACTAATGCACAGATTAAGTCGGGTGACATGGTTTCCTCACTCTTTTCTCACTTAGCCAGAACATCAATCCCAAACTTGTCTCAGCAAATTAATGTTCGGCTAGAGTAGGATGATATAGTTTCTAAACTCCCAGTGGAAGAGTCACTTCACAGGGGTGATTAAACCTAACAATTCTATGATATAGACTCTGAAACCCTACCAGCACAATGTGCTTCAATAACATACACGTAAGGCACGTGAGGCAGGTGAGAACAAACAAGTATCACAACAGCAACTCTACGACCGAAACTGCAATAATACTAGTTGTTCTTAAAACTTAACAACATAATTCACATAAATAGTCTATTACACAATGAAAAGCTTAACATGGCTAAGAAGCCGAAAAGTAGGGCCAAAAGATGGCAGCAAAACAAACCAAGCTACCGAACCCTGGGCAGGACCACTGCCTGGGATTCCCAGCGACTAGTCGTCGTGGGCATCGATCTCTACATAGCAAGCATCCATTGAGGGGATGATTTCCTCTGCACAAAATTATCAATAACTGCAAGGTGAGTACAAAATTTGTACTCCGCAAGACTTACAAGGGAATTTAGTAATAGATACAACAGGTTTCAATAAGGGGTATTTGTGGATTATTTTGTGGAAAGCTGATTATTCTTTCGATAATATTATTTAAGTAGAATGAAATTCAACTACTAGATTACTTTTAAAGGAGATGAATCGAATCTTCATATAGAAATCTATTGCAGACCACTGTACACTTAAACTCTTGATTCTTCCTCAACCACCAGGGAGGAAGCAATCACTAACTCCTCGACGTTAGAGTTGGCATATTTTTAGGTAATGTTGTAGTTGTCTAATTCGATGCAATTCTTACCAAGTTGTCCATAACCGTGGATACGACTATTCAAATAGTTTAGACCCTACATGGGTGTACATCTTTACCTACACGTATCAATCGACTCTTAATGCTAGGCTGAAGACACAATTCACGAGGTGTGTTAGCAGAGTGTGATTGAACACGACCTTTACAATGTTTTCAACTTAAGTATGAGCCGCCCTAATGGGCTAATCCGTGTACACCAATCCAACTGGTATCCCGACACGGTCCCAAAAGTTGTAGCAGGTGATATATCCCCGGTCCCGGACCGTGTGTAACCCTTACACCTATATTGAGGCACCACATCACATTATTTTTTACTCACCTAGCAAATGGAAATGGCAAACTATGCAGCTCATAACTCAAGCCAAGATAAATTATTTAGTCGTGGGTGGCCCATTATACCACCCGGGTAGAAGTACGCAAATCTTAGTTCAAAAGGACACCGGGAACCGGTCCTTATGGGAAGAACGAGACAACCCCACCATGCTCCCCGCCATGGCCTCTCGTCTAAACCCGATCATTATTAATCAAGTTCATTAGTTACTTTTCGGTGAACACCCACCTACCACTTAACCCACCCAAAAGTGTTGTGTTTTGTCTGCCATCCAAGGAATTATGATTTCTACATGTCTAAGCATCGTTAACCATATAAGTAATTTAGAAGCAACAACTATATTACTCTAAATAGGTTGGGGTGTGGTGGTGTTGATTGAGCGACAAAGTAAGTTATGCAAGGAATAAAGCTAGTACTTAACAAAAAGTATAAGTTGAACGCATGCGTTAGGGTTTTAGAAATAATTAATAACTTGCAAATAGTAGAATGATCACAAAATGTTCAAAGGTTTGCTTGCCTTGCGGTTCGGCTACTAAGTCTTGTTCCTGCTCAGGATTATACGCTTCGAAATATTCCGGCTCTATCGGGAAGAACGAAAACACCGGAAAGAGGAGGCGTAATAATAAATATCATAATGATGAACAATAGCATGATATGAAATACATGTCACGGCATAGCAGACTCAAAATAAAGGCTAATGCAAGTGGAATCAATTTAATCAGAGTCCGGACGCTCGAGATATCGCGATCCGACGACTTCCGGCGAACCAAGAAAACTTTAATTTGATTTTTTAGCCATTTACATTTCTCCTAGCATGCAAACATGTACGAAAATGATATATTTAGATAGATCTCATTTTTCTGAACATTTTGATATATTATTTGCATTTTTGATTAAAAATGGATTTATTATGATTTTTCTAAGATTTAATCATTTAATACCTTTTATTGTATTTTTCTCATTAAATAAAAATAAGATTAAATAATAAATATTTTTATCACTTATCTCAATTTTTGCCTCAGAGAATGGCAAGTGGGCCCCATGGTCAACTCTGGTCAATTTGACTCGGGTCAATGACAGGTGCGGCCCACTGTCATTTATTTCTTATTTTATTTATTCCTTTTACTTAAATTCTGTCGTGTGGGTCCTACATGTCATAGAGACAACATTACTTCAGTTCATTTATTACACTGATTAGTCATTAGTCACAGTTATTTAGTGTGTCAGATTAGTATTAATTACCAAACATTAGCATTAATGATGTCCGAACAGTAATTAATAGGGATTAGCATTAATCACATATATTAATTACACTTAACCATAAATGCCCTCATTAATGTGTTGCTTTACTAATTAACTGCGTTAATTATGTCTTAACGGCATAATTAAGGGGGCATTAATGCCCTCATTCATGCGGCCGGGACTCGGCCGTTCGGCTCGGTCCGACCGGCACAGTGCCGCTGGTGGTGGAGGGCTAACCGAGGAAAGGGGTGGTGAGGCAAGGCAGGGAGGCGGGGCTAGGGCCTACCGCGGCGGAGCGACAAGGCGGCGCAGGGGCTTGGCGACGAAGCGAGGAGGCTCTGACTCAGGCGGAAGAGGCGACGGGATGATGGACCGAGGCGTCGGCGGAGGCTCTAGAAAGAGAGAGGGGGAGGGGGCCGGGAGAGAGAGCAAGAGTGCCGAGGCAGGAGGTGGTGAGGGGGAGGCCGGCTACTCATCACGGCAGCAGTGGCGAGTTGCTGCGTGAGCAGCTCGTGGCAACAGCGGGATAAGGGCAAAAGGGGCGCGTGCGGTTGAGGATGAGAGGCGAGGCGGGCCAGGCCGGGTGGAGGAAGAAAATGGGCTGAGAAAGAGAGAGGCCCAGGTGGGGAGGAGAGGGGGATGCGGGAGGCCGAGCGGGCCGAGAGGAGGGAAGAAGGCTGGGCCACCGGCCCAGTCGGGGGGGAAGAAAATGGGCCCTGGGAGGGCCCATCCGGGGGGGTTAGTTTTAGGTTTTTATTTTAGTTTTCTTTTTCTGTTCTTACTTCAACTTTTAATCAATTCAAACCAAACTTTCAGATTTTGAAATTTTGTCTATAATTTCAATATATATATGGAGATAATTGGAACATCTCTCCAAGAAATTTTATTTTGAAATCAAAATTAGATTTCGAAAATTGAACCCTTCTCCTAATTACGGTTTTACTCCTATTCTTAAAAGTTTCTCCTCATTATTTCAAATGTTCAAAATTCTTCTCAAATTTTAGGATCATGCACATACCATGATGAACATAAACATGTTTAGATTTTAGGGATGTTATAGTAACATTTTGTGCCCGCGCGTTGAAAACCCTAAGTAGACCAGTGAAAGTGCATTCAGTCCCAAGGAGAATGGAAGGATGATTATCTAGCCCCAAGGTTTGGTTTTGATGGTTAATGGCAACCCTCACCTGTATCTAACGTTTACAACGAGTGTGAACAGGAGTTTAGATGAACAGGTGATCGATCAAGACAACATCTGACTAATGATGAGGCCAAAAAAGAGCAAGGAACCGTGAAGGTCAGAAGGGCTAGCTGAACTAGTCTCCTGAGGCTCAGTTGCGAGGAAGCCGAGGCTGTGCTCGAGGGCAAGCGAGGTGATGGTGGCTTGATGGAGTTCAAGGACCATGACTGCAAGCTGGATAAGACCTGGAGGAGCTAGTGGATCTGCGTCAAGGGGTTCGCTGTGCGTCTTCAAAGGGCTGTCATCTTCAGTTGTTAACTTGGAACCAGTGCCAAGATTCTGATCGAGCTGGTCAGTGGCAGTGGTGAGTCCATTGTCCTCCTGAATCAGTTTAAGGCTTGTAGTGAGCCGGCCTGTGTTGTGCTCAGGTGCTGCCTGAGGCAACCGAGTCCACCTGAGTTTGGCATCTGAGACTTAGGTGGGTAGCTCAGCCGTGGCTAGTAGGTTACCAAGTGTATGTTAGCTGAGTCTGAGATAGGTTTGTCTGGTGGCTCTTTGTCTGACGTGGCATGAGGGTAACGGCTAGCTGCCAGGGACCCTATAAATAGGGAACCTGGGGAGGTTTCGACCTCAACCTTTACATCTACCATAGCAAGCACCCTGCCGTTGCAAGAAAGAGCTCTTAGTCTCTGAGAGAGCGTTGCCTGCGTGCATCCACCGTGAGAGAGAGTTGCTTTACATCTTGAGTGCTTTAGAACTGAGAGAGTTCATGGTACTGGTTCCTCCAAGAGACTGAGAGAGCTCTTGGTGTTCGTCTGCTCCAAGACCGGAAAGTTGGAGTCGTTGGTGAGCAAGCCAAGTCTTGTGTGGCTGCCTCCAAGTGTCTGTGAAGGCGATTTGGGTCTGCCTGTCTTGCTGTGGTGAGATCAAAAGGATTTCACACAAGATAAGTGAACGAGGAAAGAGCACTGTTCAGTGCCGGCTGTGAAAGCAGCTTCCTCAACAGAGATGTACCACTTTGCATAGAGTGGGAACTTCGGTAAAACAAACCTCTGTGTCAACTTGTTCATTTGTATGGTTTGCTTTTACTTGTGCTGATATATATAGTACACTCTCTGCTACACACAACTGAGTTTCCCACTTGAGACTCAGTTGACACACAACTGAACTGCCTATCTGATGCACACAACTGAGTCACGCACCTGAGACTCAGTTGACACTCTCTAGTCTTTATTTTTCCTGCATGTTATCTGAGTTATCTGCCTGAGTGTCAGCTGCCTGTTTCAGTTGCCTGTACCTAGCTAGGATTGACCTATTTAATTTAAGTAAAGCCCATTAGGTCTAGAATTTTATAGAGCCGACCTATTCACCCCCCCTCTAGTCGACTCTTGAGATCCTTTCAAGTGGTATCAGAGCCTCGTTGCTCATATTGGCTTAACAGCCAGAGTTAAGGGATGTCGAACTACGAGGGTAGAGTTCTCATATTTGATGGCACTAACTATGCTTTTTGGAAGCGGAAGATGCAAATGCACCTTACTGCAATGGACCCAGGTGTCTGGAAAATTATCATGACAGGTCTTCAAGTAGATAATGAGAGCAACCCTACTGATCAAGACAAGATCAACATCAAGAGCAATGCTAGGGCTGCCAATGCTATCTATATGGGGCTACAGGAACATGATTTCAACCGTGTCAGCACCTTTGATGCAGCCCATGATATCTGGAACACCCTTCAGGCCATTCATGAAGGCAGTGATACCTTGAAGAGGTCCAAGAAGGATGTGTTAGAGCATGATCTTGACAACTTCCACTATCAACCTAGAGAGGACATAAACTCCATCTTCACAAGGCTTACAATGATCACAAATCAGCTGAAGGCCCTTGGATCAACCAGAGTTGAAGATGGAGATGTGATCAAGAAGTTTCTTTTTGTTCTTCCCAAGCCCTATCACACTCTGCGTCTGATGATGAAGGAGAAGGATGGCTTCAACAGGATGAAGCCCACTGATGTGCTTGGTAGGATGCTTACTCATGAGATGGAGCTGAATCACTCTAAGAACCATGCTACCACTTCTGGCAAGAACAAGGATATAGCTCTCAACATAGTGGCCAGTCTCAAGGACTCCAGTGATGAAGAAGATTTGGATGAAGAGATGTCCACTGATGAAGAAACTGAACTTGCTATGCTCACTCGCAATTTCAGAAAGTTCTACAGAAGAAAGAAATTCTCTGGTTCTGCTGATAGATTCAAAGGGAAGAAGCAGCTCAACGACAAGAAGTGTTTTGAGTGTGGTGACTCAGGACATTTCATTGCTGATTGCCCCAGGAAGAGCAAGAAACCAGAAGAGGGCAAGTACAAGAAGAAGGAGGTCACTGTCAAGAAGAAATACAAGGAAGGGAAGCCACCTACTTTTAGAAAGGAGAAGACCTCTGCTGCCAGAGCATATGTTGGACAAGCTTGGGTCTCAGATGAATCAGAGTCTGAAGATGAGTCAGAAGAAGAAACTGAGCTAGCTGGGTTAGCCATCTGTGTCTCAGATGGATCACTCAGTAGCCTAGCTGAGTCAGGCGATGACTCAGTTAGGTCACTCAGTTGTGCACCTGAGTCAGACTCTCTCTTCGACAAGGACGCCGATCCTTCATCTGCTGAGACTCCAGCCCTATGCCTTATGGCTAAAGGCAACAAGGTATTAACTGAGGATGACTTCCCTAATTATGCTCAGCTAATGGATATTCTTGACAGGACAGAAAGGCTTCTTCGAAAAGAGAGAAAAGAGAACATCTCTCTTAGGGACAAATTAGCTGATATGCAAGTGTTCCTTGATAATTCTCAAGATGCTAAATCTGATCTCGATGAAGAAGTTTATTTGCTACAGGTGGCTCATGATAAGCTCAAGTTATCACATGCGCTTCTAACTTCTGAGCGTGATAAGCTTAAGGAAACCCATTCAGCTTGCTCTATTGTTATTCCTATTGCTAATCCCCCTAATGTTGTAGAAACTTACTTAAACTGTGCATCTCGTATCAATGTTATTACTTCTAGTACAGTTATTGTTGATGATTCACCTAGTGGATCAAGTACTTCAACTGCTACTAACTCTGTTGATGCAGCAAAGTTTAATGAACTTAAGGAAGAGCATGAGGAGCTGAAAAGGCTCATGAGAATAGGCCTATGCAGTGCTAATATAGGCATGCAAAACTTTGCTAGACTCCAGTCCACCTTAGTTCTCAAGAACAATGGTAAAAGGGGACTTGGTTTCACTCCTGTGCTTGGCAAAGATAGATTGTCATATATTCCCCCTACTGCTAACAAGAAATCTTTGAAGAACAACTTTGTTCCTCAAATGGGAAAATATGATACTAACTCTTTTGCAGGAAATCACCTAAAAACAGGTGGTTACATGAGGATTCCTCAAACCCCAGCTATGTGCTTAAAACTAGGAAGAATGGTAAGCTTGTGGCAAAGTATGTTGGGCCTCGGGGTGAGTACAAAAGAGTACCGGGTGTTTGGGTACCAAAATCTATAGTCACCTGTGTCTCAGGTGGCTCACTCAGGTGCAGTGCAAATGTGCTAACCCTTCTATCTAAGCTTGTAGGGGATAAGAATCTGAGAAAGATTCAGAGGTTCACTAAGCTTTCTAAAGCTATAGCTGCTAAGAACCCATCTGTTAAGCTTATTCCTGCTATTGATGCTTATTGTAAGAGACCTGCCAACTTGGGAACCAAAGCTCTTTGGGTTCCTAAGTCTCAGAACTAATCATGCAGGGCTCTGCCTCCAGTGGAACTAAATGGGTCATGGACAGTGGCTGTACACAACACATGACTGGAGGCAAAGAGGAGTTCACTGAGATAAGAAAAGACAACCTCCCTTGCAAGTATGTCAACTATGCTGATGATTCAAAAGGCAAGGTATTAGGTTGTGGTAAAATTGCTATCTCTCAGGAACACTCTCTTACTGAAGTAATGCTTGTTGAGTCTATTTCATATAACCTCTTATCTGTTTCTCAATTATGTGATGCTGGTATGAAAGTTACATTTTATCCTAAAGAGGTTTATGTTCAGAAACTAACAGATGACTTACAAGTTTTCAAAGGCTATCGAGTAGATAAGCTATATCTTGTAGATTTTCAGGATCAGGAAGCAGCTGTGCCATGCTGCCTGATGGTTAAAGCTCAGTTAGGCTAGCCATGGCACAGGCGGCTAGGTCATGTAGGGATGAGGCTGCTGAACAAACTCAGTAAAAAGGAGCATGTCCTAGGCCTAAACCAGATCCAATTCAACAAGGACAAGCCATGCCGTGCTTGTCAAGCTGGGAAGCAAGTTGGAAGCCCTCATCCACCCAAGAATATCATGACCACTACTTCTCCTTTTGATCTCATACATATTGATTTGTTTGGTCCTACTACATATGAGAGCATTGGAGGTAACAAGTATGGTTTTGTTATTGTTGATGACTTGTCACATTTCACTTGGGTATTTTTCTTGAAGGACAAGTCACAGGTGTACAAGAGGTTCAAGCACCTCATTGTCAGAGTCCAAAATGAATGGAATATCAACCTGAAGGTAGTGAGAAGTGACAATGGGACAGAATTCAAGAACTCAAGAGTTGAAGCTTTCCTGAACAAGCATGGAATCAAGCATGAGTTCTCTGGACCCTATGCACCCCAGCAAAATGGAGTGGTGGAGAGGAAGAACAGAACCTTGATAGAGATGGCAAGAACACTACTAATGAATACAAGACACCAGTAAGGTTTTGGGCTGAAGCTGTCAACACTGCTTGCCACAACATCAACAGATTGTATCTTCATCCACTCTTGAAGAAGACACCTTATGAGTTGCTGACCAACAAGAAACCAAATGTCTCCTACTTCAGAGTATTTGGTTGTAAGTGTTACATTCTCAAGAAAGGCAAACGTCTCTCTAAATTTGAATCCAAATCTGATGAAGGAATTTTTATTGGGTATAGCACAGAATCTCACACTTACAGAGTCTTTAACACCAACACCAAGGTTGTTGAAGAAGCTGTAGATGTGACATTTAACGAATCTAATGGCTCACAAGGTGGGCAAGTTGCTAATGATATTGCAGGGAAAGTAGACATTCTTCACAAGTCAACCGGTGAAGTTAGGCCTCAAGCTGAGGGACCAGCTTCATCAGGTGTCTCTGAGCTACTTGACCCAGATGATGAGCAAGATGAAGTGCATGGCATTGAGTACGAGTACAACCCAGCCAATGATCAACTGGACTCAGAAGCCTCCATGCACCCAGCTGAGTCTCAGGAAGAGCCAACTGAGTCACAGATACCCTCAGCTGACTCGCATCCAGCTGTGACTCAGGTGGCTGAATCCGAACCCCCTGTGATCAGCAGGCTGCAGAAGGATCACCCTGTAGACCAAATCATTGGTGAAATTAATAGGGGAATGACTACTCGTTCTCGTACTGCTAATTTTTGTGCTCACTATTCTTTTGTTTCCACCATTGAGCCCAAGAATGTAGGTCAAACTCTATCTGATTCAGACTGGATTAATGTTATGCATGAAGAGCTGAACCAATTTGAGAGAAATGAAGTCTGGTCACTTGTTGAAAGACCCAAGGACCACAATGTCATAGGAATCAAGTGGGTTTTTCACAACAAGCAAGACTCAGATGGCCAAATCGTGAGGAACAAGGCAAGGTTGGTTGCTCAAGGCTACACTCAAATAGAAGACTTGGATTTTGGTGAAACTTTTGCACCTGTAGCTCGGCTTGAAGCTATCAGGATAGTTCTAGCTTATGCAAACCATCACAACATCAAGCTTTTATCAAATGGATGTCAAGAGTGCCTTCCTCCAAGGTAAGTTTGCTGAACTTGTGTATGTAGAACAGCCCCCTGGTTTTGAGGATCCAAAAAGACCCCATCATGTATATGTGCTCCACAAGGCTTTGTATGGCCTTAAACAAGCCCCTCGTGCTTGGTATGACACTCTGAAGGAGTTTCTTATACATAATGGCTTCAAAATTGGGCTTGTAGATACTACACTCTTTGCTAAAGTTAAAGGCAAGGATTTATTTATATGTCAAATTTATGTCGATGACATAATATTTGGTAGTACTAACCGTGTGCTAAGTGATGAGTTTAGCAAGATGATGATCAAAAGATTTGAGATGTCCATGGTGGGAGAATTGAAGTTCTTCCTAGGGCTGCATGTTAGACAACTCAAGCAGGGAACCTTCATCTCCCAAGAGAAGTTTGCTAAGGACATCATCAAGAAGTTGACATGGACAAAGCTAAGTCAATATCAACTCCCATGCAAACAAATGCTCATCTTGATTTAAACCAACAAGGTAAGTCTACTGATCAGAAAGAGTATAGGTCTATGATTGGTTCTCTGTTATATCTATGTGCATCTAGACTTGATATTATGTTGAGTGTTTGCATGTGTGCACGCTTTCAAGCTGATCCTAAAGATATTCATCGCACTGCTGTTCGTAGAATACTGAGATATTTAATTCATACCTCTGGGTTTGGTTTATGGTATCCTAAAGGTGCACCCTTTGAGCTAATTGGCTATTCGGATAGCGATTATGCAGGATGTAAGGTTGACAGAAAAAGCACCTCAGGTACTTGCCAATTTCTAGGGCGCTCCCTTGTGTCCTGGAGTTCCAAGAAACAAAACTCAGTAGCCCTATCCACAGTAGAAGCTGAATACATAGCAGCTGGTAGTTGTTGTGCTCAATTATTATGGATGAGGCAGACCTTGAAGGATTTCAACATATCCATGTCTCAAGTATCCCTCCTCTATGATAATGAAAGTGCAATTAAGTTAGCCAACAACCCAGTCCAACACCAAAGATCCAAACACATAGAAGTGAGACACCACTTCCTCAGAGACCATGTAGAGAAGAAGGATATTCAACTGTATCATGTGAGGACAGAAGCTCAACTAGCCGATATTTTCACCAAGCCTCTAGATGAAAATAGATTCTGCACCCTCAGGCATGAGCTAAATATCATGGATATCTCGAATGTGCAGTGAGGAAATGATGATTCACGTGTACATATGTGTGCATTTCTAGATTCTACATTCTCTGCATCCTACATGAGTCATCCACTTGAATCTCTAGTGAACCTCAGGTGGCATAGGTTTTAATAGATAACATGCTGATTTTTGCACCTTATTGAACTCACGGATTTTCCATTGAGCTAAATAAGTTGGATTTTATTATCTATTTCAATTCAACACAGCTTTAGCTTTGTATTGTTGACTGTTTGGCAAGCTGTGTTTGAAAAGAAATCTCTAATCTGCTTTCATCTCTTATCTTTGAATTCTCTCCGGTAATCCTATTGAAAAACTTGTCAACTGAGTCTTTCACATGAGTCACAGTTGAACACTTCCATATATCCGGAGGAAAGAGTCTAAGTTTAAAGCTCTATTCAGTCTCTTTCCGTCCTACCTGAGTCTCAGGTAGTAGCCAGCTGTGTCTCAGGTGCCATAGGGCCACTCGGGATATAAATACCCAACTCTGCAACGGTTCGCGCTTAACCCTCTTCAGAGTCTCCTAAGCCCTAGCACTTTTCTCCGCCGATTGATTCTCAATGATCATGTGCTTCTCCGCCGATCTTTGCGCTTGTCGAAGCTCCCTCAAGCTCTTCTGATGATCAAGCGCCTGCATCTCCATCCAAATTCCTCATCGTAAGTCTCCTCGAGCTGTTCTTCACAGAACTAGGGTGGTTTCCGCCTCTATGCGAATTCCACGTTCTCGGGTAGCTCTTAGCTGCGGAATTAGATAGAGATGTTGTTTCTTTAGCCTCCAGAATGAATTCTTGCAGCACATTGTTCTGAATTTTTAGATTTCAGCAAGATTCATAAACCTAGGTTGTTCTGTCTCTACACCTGAGTTTCACACTTTATCTCACCTGTGTCTCAGGTAGCTAAGTCAGGTAGCATGAGATAAATTGTAAAACTTTCCTAGTGTCACCTGATTCACTCGCTTGAGTATCAGTTAGGTTGTTTAGTAAATTTCTCTCTGCAATGGGATTACCCCCTTTCCTATCTTATCCGTGCAGATGTCTGAATCTGGAAAACTGCTAGAGGATATCTCAGAGGATCTTCCCTTAGCCATCAGGACTCAGATCTTGGAAAAGAAAACTCAAGAAGAATGGGAGATAGAGAAAGCAAGGAGACTTACTAAGAATCTTGATGCTGAAGAGAAAGCCAAGAAAGCTGCTATGATCCCCTTATCTCCAGCAGAATTGGCCAAAAGGGAAGCAAAGATGAAAGCCTTGGAAGAGGAAAAATGCCAATTGGATTTGGCTGTAAAGCAATCCATCTCCAGGATGAAAGAGCTCGAAGCTGAAAAAGCAAATAAGAAAGAGAAGCTAAAACAGGAGAAACAGATTCTTGCAGCTGAGAAGAAAGCAAGAGAAGCTGAAGCTAAGATAAAGAAGGCAGAAGAGAAGGCTAAGAAAGCTGCTACCAAAGATGCATCCATCAAAGCAAAGAGGGCGCCAGTTGTGGATACCCTCAAGAGAACAAGAGCTGCTGGTGGACCAGCTGATCTGATCCTGTATAAAGTTCCTAAGAAGCTTCGATCAGAAGCTGTTATTGAACCCAGCAAGGCTAAGAGTCAGCAAAAACAGGAAGAAGAGGCTGCATGGAAAGCTGAAGCTGAGAAAAGAAAATCTCACAGTGTTCTAGTCAAAGAACTGCATGATTTAATGGGGATGTTGCCGGCTGCTTCAGAAGCCGAAAGAGATGCTCTCACTCCAAGAATTCAAGAAATCAAGAAATTAGTCTTTGACTCATCTGATGCTCCTAAAGATGTTTTAGTCCAAAAGGATATATGGAAGAAAGACAAGGCAATCAAAGAAGAGCTTCAAGAGCTGTTAAGAAAAGAAGAAAAGGCTGTTGGAAATCAGAAGGCAGACTTGATTCTGCAAATGGAACTCCTTGTACCTCAGCCTTCATTGGAGTGCCAACATTTATGGCGCAAATATCATGATAACAAGCTGCAAAGAAGGATAGATGCCTACGCAATGGAACTGAACTCAGCTGGGCTAGAGCTTGTCTCCACAGCAACAGAAACTCAACAGAAAGCTCCCATTGAGTCTATAGAAGATATCCTAGCAGAGCTAGATTCCAGTGGAAAGCATCTAGAGAAGAATCTAGAAGATTCTATGACCAAGCTCAGAACATCCTTAGGTACAAATCCACCTGTGTCCCAAGCCGATCCCTCAGCTGGAGCATCAATAAGCATGGGATCAGTCTTCTAGTCCTTATCTGATCTAGAACCTGCTCAAGGAGACCAAGGGCTTGTTGAACAAGAAAGGGCAGAATCATCTCCAGCACCAGAGTCTTCTCCTGCACCAGAGTCTGCTCATAAAAGGCCATCTGAGTCTCAGGCTGAATCAGCTGAGTCTCAGTCAGAAGGATTAGATGACTCATATTCCAGTCCAAGTGACCCTCATCCTCCCTCTCCTCGAAGGAAGAAACAAAAGACATCTGACTCAGATGAAGAATATGTGGGTGAGGAAGAAGATGTCGCAGTAGAACAATCATCAGAAGAAGCTCAAATTTCCACATCTTCCTCTGTCTCTGAAGACAGTGCAGCTGAGACTCAGGAGGCAGACTCAGATGAGTCTCTGGAAGTCAAGTATGCTACTATCTTTACTAAAGCTGCAAGGACAAACTCTCAAGAGATGAAATTTCTGTCTGCAGCAACACTCAAGAAGCTTCCAAAGGCAGATGCTAGTCTGGCTACCATAGATTTGGACACAAGAAGCACCTCCAACTACACTACCATGAGAACTACAAATCCATATTTTGACAGTGAAGGCAATATCAAGAGGAGGCAGTGCAGTGATCAAAGATTTTGGAATGATCAGCAGCAGTCCAGCTACCATCTTCTGCTACCCAAGAAGGGTTTTGTTGATAGCATGCCCATAGATTGGGCCAATCTGGCTAAAAATGGTTTGTGCGATCTAAAAGATATTTTAGTTGCTGTTCAATTAGATCAAATCTGTAGCACAAACCAAAATTATAATTCTGAAGTGATCAATGAATTATATGCAACAGTCTTCATTGAGCAAGATCACCAAGATTTCATGCTGTGGATGACCAGAGGTCAGTTGCTGTGCATCACAGCTACAGAATTTTCTGAACTGTTCAACTTGCCATCAGGGCCCAAGCTATCATAGATAAACATCTCCAAAGGAACAGAAGAAGACAAGAGCTTGCAACCAGATTGGGTGCCAAATGAGACAAGGCAAAAATTCTTTCCCTCTGGCTTTGTGTTTCCCCCAGCCAAAGGTGTAGTCCCCAAGTATATTCAGCACTTTAAGGGACTCATGAAGACACAGAAACATATTGTGAAGATTCTAAATGTGTCTATCTGTGCAAAGGGTGGAGGGACTGATGCTATCTAAACCCAGTCTGGAGAATCCTTGTGCTGATTGCCAAGAAGGAAAAGTTTGATGTTGCTCGATATATCTTCTCTGAGATCAATGAATGCCAGAAGAACAGAACAGACAAGATGAGATATGGCTCATACTTAATGCATATGATCCTTCAGAGAACAGCATTAGCAACTTCATCTTTCTCCTTTGACTAGAAGTGTTATTTTAGCAAGTTCAGACCTCAAAAGGATGATAATGAAGATGAGAAACCTTTCTACAGCATCCTTGAAGCCTCTCAGCCAAGTGCCTCAGTGCCACCTGAGCCAGCTACCAGAGCCTCAGTCAGAGTCTTTCAGCCAGCAGTTGAACCCCAAGCAGACCTACCTGAGCCTCAGGTGTCTCCTGCCCGAGACTCAGCTAGGGAACCATCTCCTCTTGCTGAGCTTCAAGCTTCAGTATCAGTTGATCTTTCCTCAGCTAGTGTGTCTTTGGTTCAACGTCTGGACAACCCTGCTGCAGTTGATGCTTTTATCAGGAGGGTTGTGCCCGTTCAGATTTCTGCTATCAAGAGAAGGCAAGATGAGCTGAAGCAAGAGATGACAGAGCTGAAAAACGATATCAAGGCTGATATGGCAGATCTCAAGGCTTCAGTCAGCAGCAAATTTGATCAGATTCTATCCCTTCTGCAACAGAAGCCAGCTCCCTGAAGATCTTCTTCCTATCTCTTTTTAATGTTTAGTGGCAAAGGGGGAGAGATTAGATTCAGGGGGAGAGATTAGAGAGTATATGTAAAAAGGGCTAAGGGCTAGGCTAAGAGCTGCATGTGTGTCCTGCATGTATATCAAGACATTCTCTGTTTTAAAAAAATTGCTTATACATATGATGATGCTCTGATTATTTGTCTTGATACATGTTGTTTGTCTTGCTCTGATACATGTGTCTTTGCCTTTTTTGATCTGATACATGCGTTGTGATCTGATACATGTGTTGTGTTTTTTTTTGCTCTGATACATGTTGTTTGTTTTGCTCTGATACATGTGTTTAGCTCTGATACAAGTATTTTGCTCTAAATTCTGTTGATTGCTCTGATATCTATTTGCTCTGATAATATCTATTCTAATGATATCTGCTATGATAATATTTGTTTTAGGAGAGTTTAGATTTGTACTCAAGCATGCTATTCCTTGTACATCTGTTGCTGAGTATTTGTTCAACATAATTGATATTCCACTGTGCTTATTTGTTCAGTTATGTTATGGCAACCTGGTTTAGCATCTACTCTCCATGATTAAACAAAACTGTGCATTTGTAGTAAAACGCAAAATCTCTTATGTGCACAGCTTAAGGGGGAGTAGATATTAAACTTGGTTGAATATCACACCCTTTTATACATCTAATGCTATGTTTAAAGGGGTTGCCACTAACCACCAAAAAGGGGGAGATTGAAAGTGCATCCAGTCCCAAGGAGAGTGGAAGGATGATTATCTAGCCCCAAGGTTTGGTTTTGATGTTTAATGGCAACCCTCACCTGTATCTAACATTTACAACGAGTGTAAATAGGAGTTTAGATGAACAGGTGATCGATCAAGACAACATCTGACTGATGATGAGGCCAAAAAAGAGCAAGGAACCATGAAGGTCAGAAGGGCTAGCTGAGCTAGTCTCCTGAGGCTCAGTTGCGAGGAAGCCGAGGCTGTGCTCGAGGGCAAGCGAGGTGATGGTGGCTTGATGGAGTTCAAGGACCGTGACTGCAAGCTGGATAAGACCTGGAGGAGCTAGGAAGCTAGTGGATCTGCGTCAAGGGGTTCGCTGTGCGTCTTCAAAGGGCTGTCATCTTCAGTTGTTAGCTTGGAACCAGTGCCAAGATTCTGAGCGAGCTGGTCAGTGGCAGTAGTGAGTCCATTGTCCTCCTGAATCAGTTTAAGGCTTGTAGTGAGCCGGTCTGTGTTGTGCTCAGGTGCTGCCTAAGGCAACCGAGTCCACCTGAGTTTGGCATCTGAGACTTAGGTGGGTAGCTCAGCCGTGGCTAGTAGGTTACCAAGTGTATGTTAGCTGAGTCTCAGATAGGTTTGTCTGGTGGCTCTTTGTCTGACGTGGCATGAGGGTAACAGCTAGCTGCCATGGACCCTATAAATAGGGAACCTGGGGAGGTTTCGACCTCAACCTTTACCTCTACCATAGCAAGCACCATGCTGTTGCAAGAAAGAGCTCTTAGTCTCCGAGAGAGCGTTGCCTGCGTGCATCCACCGTGAGAGAGAGTTGCTTTACATTTTGAGTGCTTCAGAACTGAGAGAGTTCATAGTACTGGTTCCTCCAAGAGACTGAGAGAGCTCTTGGTGTTCGTCTGCTCCAAGACCGGGAAGTTGGAGTCATTGGTGAGCAAGCCAAGTCTTGTGTGGCTGCCTCCAAGTGTCTGTGAAGGCGATTTGGGTCTGCCTGTCTTGCTGCGGTGAGATCAAAAGGATTCCACACAAGATAAGTGAACGAGGAAAGAGCACGGTTCAGTGCCGGCTGTGAAAGCAGCTTTCTCAACGGAGACGTACCACTTTGCATAGAGTGGGAACTTCGGTAAAACAAACCTCTGTGTCTACTTGTTCATTTGTATGGTTTGCTTTTACTTGTGCTGATATATATAGTACACTCTCTGCTGCACACAACTAAGTTTCCCACCTGAGACTCAATTGACACACAACTGAACTGCCTATCTGATGCACACAACTGAGCCACGCACCTGAGACTCAGTTGACACTCTCTAGTCTTTGTTTTTCCTGCATGTTATCTGAGTTATCTGCCTGAGTGTCAGCTGCCTGTTTCAGTTGCCTGTACCTAGCTAGGATTAACCTATTTAATTTAAGTAAAGCCCATTAGGTCTAGAATTTTAGAGAGCCGACCTATTCACCCCCCCTCTAGTCGACTCCTGAGATCCTTTCAACCAGTAGTGGTGCCGCATCACCTCCTCACCCGAAGGGTTCCCGCTACTGCCACCGAACCTCCTTCAGCACCGCGATGGAGGATGAAGCCCACGGCATCACAAGCTCTTGCTACCCAATGCCAACAGCACCGCCTCAAGCTATATATATTTACACTTGTAGTGCTTTGATTGCATTTTGTAGATAATCCATGAAATATGACTGAGTTTACAGTTGGTGTCAATAGATTTCTCTAAAAGTTATTAATATTATTTCCAAAAGACATTTTGCCGTATTTAGTACTTAAATTGATTTGCCATTTTTAGTACTTCAATAGATTTCTCTAATGGTTATTAATATTGACGATGTATAGTACGGTATCTCGTATATTAGGAAGTATCCGCATACTATTCCCTGGATTATTAGAGTATACCACGTACCCGATAAGGATTCCAGGATGGTAAGCTAACCCCTCCGTAAGGAGGAAGGATACCCTTAAACTAGGAAGTCAATCCCGACGTTTAAGGAAGCCAGAGTTCTACTCGGGCATAAGTCTATGTCCAGTACGACTAGATGAACCCCCTATAAAAGGATGAGCAATCTTATAGGGGAGGACAGGTCAAGTTAGATCCAAAGGAGGTTAGATCTAAGGAAGATCCAGAAGCCCTAGCTTATTCCTGCAAGAAGACCCGCCACCTCGAAGGAGTCGAGCTTGGCGGGATTAGTCGGATTAGTCTACGATTAGGCCTAGGATAACCATTAACCTTCATACCCCTTGTAAGACATTCTCCAGTTAATATATACGAACATGACATAGGGTTGTTCTCCTGAGGGAGGCCTAAACCTGTATAAAAAGGGCGTTTTCCTTGCCATTATATCTCTGACCTGGTGCCCTAGTGGTCCCTACTCCTCATACATACACATTCCACGAATACCGTAAGATCAGCAGTTTACCGATCGTCAACAGATGGCGCCGACCGTGGGGACCTCTCTGGCTCAAGCCGTCCAGGAAGAATCAAAGCCGGCAAGACGTGCAACTTCTCGTGATCAACTCATAATGCCGATTGCAGGACCCTCCTCGGCGCAACCTGAAGAGGAGGAAGCAAGTTCGACAGGGAATACGATCACCATCACGCACCGTACTACGTACTCGGACCAAGGTTTCTACGACAACTTCGGCCCAATGGATCCATACCCAGTAACGGATCGCGTAGACTACGGAGAATACGCTCCTGGCAAGGACTCGGACAGCGAAGCCGAGAGCTTCTAGACCGAGTGCGCTAGGGCCTTCGAAGGGAGATCAGTATCAACCTACAATCTCCAGGCAAGAGTGGCCAGCCCAATGTCTGGGTTGTCGCCTGCACCTTCTGATCGTCCAGATGATCAAGAACCCGCTCACGCCGTACTTGATGAGGACAACACGATGGAGTGGAACTATACCCCATCTAATCTATGTCCTCGAGTAGTTCTCGCAATCCAAGATGATCGTGAAGAGCTCGAGAGACAAGATCAGGATGGGAGCTCTCGACGTCGTAGCCCAACAACTACTCCCCAAAGGAACGGGAATAGGCCTACGGGAGCAGAAAGAACACCTCCAGGGACAGAGGAATACGTGTCTCGAACTGCTCGAAGGCTTGCCGAGGCGTGTAATCTGCTGTCAAGACCACCGCTGGCAGACTTATCGACGCCTGAAGGACGGCGGTGGCTGCAACAGCTGGGGGCTGAGTTACAACAGGCCCAAGCTCAAGCCGAATCTTCTCGAGCACGATCTGTCGCACGTAGCTCCAACGAGAGGAGCACCCCTCGCCCACAGGAGGAGTCAGACGGGGAAATACGCCACCCCAGAAACTAGTCTCGACAGGGGGAACCGCGCGTCGACCTACACGACAAGATCAACGACTTACAAGGCGATTGCCCGAGAAGTCTTTGCAAACGTACCACAATTTCCTCGGGCAGTCAAGTGGTCGGAGGTCGAGATCAAGTTCGACCAAACCGACTGCCCCAAAAACTATTCTTGACCAGGACGATTTCCGATCGTGGTCGAACCAACGATCAACAACTACCGAGTGACTTGGGTGCTGATAGACGGAGGGAGCTCCCTCCACATCCTATACACCAAAGCCCTCGACGCTATGCAAGTGCCACGGTCATCGATCCAAACGGTGACACAGGCGTTCCACGGCATCGTGCCAGGCTCGTCGGCCACGCTGATCGGGCAGGTCATGCTCTCGGTGACCTTTGGAACACCTGAGAACTTTCGAACAGAGAAAATCCTGTTCGATGTAGTCGATTTTGAGATAGCATACAATGCTATATTAGGGCGCCCGACTTTGCTCAAATTCATGGCAGCAACGCACTATGCCTACCAGTGCATGAAGATGCCTGGCCCAAAGGGCGTTCTTACGATAAAGAGCTCTCCTCAAGAAGCACTTCTCTGCGACAAGCGCAGCCTCGACCATGTACAAACTCTCCAGGGGGATGGAGAGCATGCTCCCTCCAAAGCCAAAACGACCTTAAAGACTCATGGCGAGGTAAAAATCATTCCCTTGGACCCAACAGAACCCTCCATGACAATCCGGATCGGTTCAACTCTTGATCCAGACCTAGAACCATCGCTCATCACTTTCCTCCGGAGCAACTCGCATGTTTTCGCATGGCAACCATCTGACATGCCTGGAATCCCCAGGGAAGTGATCGAGCACAAACTGGCTATCCGCCAGGACGCCACTCCAGTAAAACAGAAGCTCTGACAGTTTGCTCCAGATCGAAAAGAAGCTATCAAATCAGAAATTGAAAAACTCAAGAAGGCCAGATTTATCTGGGAAGTCGAACATCCTGAATGGCTCGCCAACCCCGTCATGGTGAAAAAAGCCAACGGAAAGTGGAGAATGTGTGTCGACTTCACAGACCTCAACAAGGCCCGTCCAAGGACGCCTTCCCATTACCCAGAATAGACCAGATAGTGGACTCCATGTCCGAATGCGATTATCTAAGCCTTCTCGATGCCTCTTCCGGTTATCACCAGATAAGCATGTGTCGAGAAGATGAGGAAAAAACTTCCTTTGTAACTCTGTTTGGGGTATTCTGCTACTCAAAAATGCCTTTCGGATTAAAAAATGTGGGCGCAACGTATCAACGCGGAATGCAGCTCGCCCTACATAGTCAACTCGGTCGGAATGTTGAAGCTTACGTCGATGATCTCGTCATAAAAACAAAAAAGAAAGAAAGTCTGCTCTCGGACCTGCTAGAGACCTTCACCAACCTTCAAAGGAACAGGATAATGCTGAATCTGGAGAAGTGTACCTTCGGAGTCGACACCAGAAAATTGCTTGGATTCTTGGTATCACACCGAGGAATCGAAGCAAATCCCGACAAGATACGAGCAATTACAGAAATGAAGTCACCGAAGTCAGTCCGAGACGTCCAAAGACTCACAGGTTGCATGGCAGCCATGAGCCGGTTCATATCCCGGCTAGGAAACCACAGAATTCCTTTTTTTAAACACCTGTGATGACATGATGGTTTCGAGTGGATGGAGGAACTAGAAAAGGCATTCAAAAGCCCAAAGAATACTTAACTACCCCCCTGTGCTAGTCACGCCCAATCCAGAAGAAGACTTATTTCTCTACATCACTGCTGGTCCATCAGCGGTTAGCGGAGTATTGATGGTGGAACGTGGGACTTTAGAACAACGTGAAAAAATTCAACAGCCGGTGTACTATGTCAGCGAGATCCTGCACGGACCCAAAGAATGTTACCCTCAAGTTCAGAAACTCCTATACACGGTGCTCACTACATCTTGCAAACTTTGACATTACTTCCAGGCTCACACCATCACGGTCCCAGCCACCTACCCTCTGGGAGAAATCCTTCGCAACCGCGATGCCATCGGTCGGATCGCCAAATGGGTTGTCGAACTCGGCGAATTTGACATCCACTTCGTGCGGCGCACCGCCATTAAATCTCAGGTACTCGCCGACTTCATCACTGAATGGACGGAACCTGACCACATAGGCAATTCACCAGCGGCAAAAGAAGATATTTGGACTCTACACTTCGACGGTTCCCTGACCATCGAAGGCGCGGAGGCTGGAATAGTTTTAACTTCCCCAACCAGAGAATGCCTGCAGTATGTACTGCAGATCGACTTCCCAGCCACGAATAACGTGGTTGAGTACGAGGGTTTGCTAGACGGTCTTAGGGTCGCTTCCGCACTTGGTATCCATCGCCTCCTCGTGAGTGGGGACTCACAGCTAGTAGCGAGGCAAGTGTCCAAAGAATACCAGATCACAAACCCAAACATGGCAGCTTACCTAGCGGAGGTGAGAAGGCTGGAGAAGAAGTTCGTCGGCCTCGAAGTACAGTACATCCCTCGAAAGGACAACTGCCGAGCCAACAGTCTCGCCCGCCTAGCTTCCTCACGATCTCCATGCCCACCCGGGGCCTTTGTAGAAAGGATCTCGATGCCGTCCATAGCTTCTCACGAACCCATGGATGAAGGAATGGTCACGCTCAATACCGAGCACCATTCAAGGACGTCACCAGGCATTGATGCTCCAAAGGGAGTGACAGGGCTACGCGTCGCTACCCTCGATCCTGAGAATTCGTGGATGAAGCCCATCCGCAGGTACCTTCTTGATCGAACTACGCCTAAGGATGATACACTATTTGAGCAGATTGCCCAACACGCCAGGATGTACTCCCTGGTCGACGGAGCCCTCTACCGAAGAGGAGCTCACGGAGTGCTCATGCGGTGTATACCCCAGATGCAGGGTATGAGATTACTCGAAGAGATCCATGGAGGGGTGTGCGGGGCACATGCATCTTTCCGAACCCTGGTCGGAAAGGCCTTTAGACAAGGATTCTATTGGCCGACAGCCCTTCGTGACACGAGTGAGCTAGTGAAGCGATGCTGCAGTGTCAGTTTCACTGCAGACGCATTCACCAGCCCGTCCAAGTATTACAGACAATTCCCTTGTCATGGCCATTCGCCACATGGGGCCTAGACATCCTAGGGCCTTTTCCAGTGGCGCCCGGGGGCTATAAGTTCCTATTTGTCACAATCGATACATTCACTAAATGGATCGAGGCTGAACCAGTCGTACAGATCACCTCAGAAGCAGCCAAACGGTTCATAATGAAGAACGTTATGACCAGATTCGGTGTTCTGAGCAAGATCATAACCGACAACAGTACCTAGTTCTCTAGCGCAGAGTTCATCGAGTACTACGCCGGATTAGGTACCACAATTTGCTACGCCTTGGTCGCCCACCCACAAAGCAACGGGCAAGTCAAACGCGCTAACGGACTTATACTCCAGGGAATGAAGACTCACATCTTCGAAAGACTCTCCGCGCACGCAAAGGCATGGGCGCGAGAGCTACATTCCATCCTCTGGGCGCTGCGAACAACCGCGAGTTGTGCCACAGGCGAAACACCATTCTGCCTAGTATATGGAGCGGAGGCCATGCTCCCCAGCGAGATCACACTTAAATCACCATGGGTAGAGCTGTACACTGACAAGGAGGAAACCCCTCGACGAGAGGACGACCTCAAATCCATCGAGGAAAAGTGGACTCAAGCCTTACTCCATGCTACCGGATACCAGCAGGACCTCCGTCGCTACTATGACCGACATGTCCGACAACGCTCGCTCCAAGTTGGGGACCTTGTTCTACGACTTGTTCAGAACAAGAGTAACAGCAATAAACTTTCCCCCAAATGGGAAGGCCCTTACACAGTAGCCGAGGTCACTCGACCAGGATCGTTCCGACTAGCAATGGAGGATGGCCGAGTCCTAGCAAATTCCTGGAACATCGACCAGCTCCAGAAGTTCTATGTGTAAGACTAATCGACTGTCCACTCGAGAACACCCCTCGAGTCCACAGTCGGGGGCTGAATAAGGTGGTTAGATGACCTCGACATGAAAAATTCATCGAAAGTTACATTAGACCCCAAGAAAGATAAAACCAAAATTCCCCACAAAAAGTTTGGCACAGATCAACTAAGCAATCTCCTTCCCGGCCACATGCGAACGTCCAGTAAAGTCTTGAGCCGCCCGGTCCAATTCCACTAATCGATCTGGAAGACTCTCAGTGGCCTGGAGGGACACGCCGGCTGCCCGAAGTACTGACTCCAGACGATCCATCACCATTTAGAGTTTCTCCTCGAGAGAAGAGGCCCTTGCCTTCTCTTGGGAAAGAGCGTCGAAAAATTGAGTCAATCGGTCCCGAAGTCCCCGGACCTCGTTGCAGACAGAATCCCATCTACCTTGGACGCACTGAGAGGAACATCAAGGTCAGAAGGAATCATCTTATGAAAAGGGCAGATAACAAGTGAAGATGTTCTTACCTCCACCAATGGTCCGAGCAGCGCCACCGGGTCATCCTCAGCTGAAGTCTCCCCGCCCCGCTGACTAAAAGTCGGCTGACATATATTGGGCGAAGGCGGAACCGTTCCGCTAGTCAGATCCCGACGAGGCAGTAATCTGGAGACAGATAAGCGCCTCCTCAGGACAGCCGGCTGGTCGAACCTCGGCGAAGGAGAATCCCTACAGATCATGCTCAGCACCCAGGTCGGCATACAAAAAGCTCGACTAAGGAGGGGATGAAAGGAGAATACCTCGCTCTGTTCAAAGAGACAGAGCGTGTTCTCCGAGCCGAAGGAGCACCTGCTCCCCGAAGAAGAGGGGGCGAGGCTCCCGTGGAACGACTCCCGAACATTTCTCCCTGATTAGTGCCAAAAATCCGGTCAAGAATTGGTCGACCTCACCAGAAGGAGAATAAGTCCACGCACTCAACAGGGAAGCTTGGAAAGACGACTCGGGGGTGACTGCGAGAGATTCTAGTCGGCCCTGCGTATGTTCCTTCATCTAGTCTGGGCCATCCACAGGGCATCCGATGCCTTCATCACGACGACCCCCAGCAGTAGTCGGGCCCTGACTAGGAAGGGAGGGCCCCGCTTCAGGATCGGTGACCCCACATCCCTCTCGCTAAAAAAGTCCATCGAATAATACCTTGAGTCAGTGCTACTCGGACCAGAAAAACCAGATGTCTTGAAAACAAAAGATTACCGCAAGAACCTCTTCCCGTTCATGTTGAGGCCAAAGGGGTAGTGATGAAGGAATGTCCTGGTGACCTGGTGAAGGCACCTTTTTGAAGTTGGACTTCACCTTCTCGAGCACCTCCGATTCCAAGAGAGCTGATCAAAAGAGAAATAAAGGAAGTCAGAATAGCCCAAAATTTAATTAGGCGGTAATCTTAGAAAAAATACGAGGTTTACCCATTCTCTTCCGCTTTTGATAAGGGTCACTCGAGGAATCCCAAGCACCTGTCTCCCTCAACCGCAAGGGGCATATCCCGCGCTTGACGAAGTCGGCAGTGACGTCAAAGGAGGATAGGCCCCGCGTCCGGAGGATCTTAATCTCATCGATCAGACCCATAAGGCGGGAGTCCAGCGCTGTCTCATCAGACCACGAGGGTGAAACTCTGGGTGGAGATCCCCAGTGCTTGATACCCGACGTGGACGATGGACGATAGTAACACCATTCGTTCTCCCATCCCGAGAAGGATCGGATCCCAGTGGCGTCTATATATTCCGTGACTTTTTCTTCTCGGAGGCGGATACTCGCACCTCCCACAGTCTCCTTTTTCGTCCTCTCCAGTGTATGATAGTATCTAAAGAGATCCAAAGAAGGGCATACTCCAAGGAAAGCTTCGCACAAATGGGCGAACAGGCTCAGAACGGTGTAGGAGGCCGGATCGAGGTTGACTATCTCGACCCGATAGAACTGGAAGATGGAAGATAGAAAGGTGGATGGGGGGAGAAAGAACCCGCATCGAAAGAAATCAGGAAAAATAACCAACCAACCGGGATCAGGCGTGGGGATCCTCTCGTTCAGGACAGGCGAAACTCGGCTTGAAAAGTCGATTGAATTAGAGTCAGTTCCAGAGAAGATGCAAGCCTCGCCTAAGTTAGCTCCAAATGCGGCCACGGGTTTCCAGCCAACGAACGCCCTCCCATAACGCAAGGAAGAAGATGGTGGGAAGGCTAAGGAACGGAGAGCAAAGCAAGTAAAACCCCAACTCTTGGTTTCTTAAAGATTCTAACTTTCACCTGACCGAGCGCGGTTAACGACACGATCTGTTCCATCACATTTAATGTGGATAGTTGCTTTTCCCACATACGAGACGTTGCGCGGAAAAAACAGGGTCTGACAAACCCACGACCCCGACAAGCGTGCTGCGTTACAACTAACGTCAGCCGAACAGTAGCGCAGAAAAAGAAAAGATTCTTCATCACCACGCGAAATTTCCGCCACGACGGTTCGGTTTTTCAGAAATCCACTAGGCCAACGCGTGTCTGTGATCAACGGGTCAGATTAAATTGGAAAAGCTTTTGGATTTCCAAGGACTATTTTGATAAGACTATCACGACTGCTCGGTAGAGATTGTACCTACTCGGGAAAGTTGTCGATAAGGATTACTCGGTTCGCCTACTTGAAGCCACTCCCCGAGAAGGGCAGATTTCATACAGAACAGTCATGACCTCACTTCACATACTAATGGGGGGCTTGACGATGTATAGTACAGTATCCCGTATATTAGGAAGTATCCGCATACGATTACCTGGATTATTGGAGTATACCACGTACCCGGTAAGGATTCTAGGATAGTAACGTAACCCCCTCCCCCCCGGTAAGGAGGAAGGATACCCTTAAACTAGGAAGTCAATCTCGACGTTTAAGGAAGCCAGAGTTCTACTCGGGCATAAGTCCATATCCAGTACGACTAGATGAACCCCCTATAAAAGGATGAGCAATCCTATAGGGGAGGACAGGTCAAGTTAGATCCAAAGGAGGTTAGATCTAAGGAAGATCCAGAAGCCTTAGCTTATTCCTGCGAGAAGACCCGCCACCTCGAAGAAGTCGAGCTTGGCGGGATTAGTCAGATTAGTCTACGATTAGGCGTAGGATAGCCACTAACCTTCATACCCCTTGTAAGACATTCTCCGGTTAATATATACGAATAGGACGTAGGGTTGTTATCCTGAGGGAGGCCCGAACCTGTATAAAAAGGGCGTTTTCCTTGCCATTATACCTCTGGCCTTGTGCCCTAGCGGTCCCTACCCCTCATACATACACATTCCACGAATACCATAAGATCGGCGGTTTACCGATCGTCGATAAATATTATTTCCAATAGATCTTCTAGCTCATTGGAAGGAGATAGATGAGATGTTGGATGAGCTTTTTGCCAAGTTTGAGGTCGTTGTAGTGGATAAAGAAAAAGTAAAACAGGCGGCGGAGACGATGGCTAATTCTCACAAGAACTGGATGTACTATGCAAATAGAGACTGTGTAGAAAGACCTCACATTATTCTATAGATGGGAACAAATAACACCATAACAGTGGGCCGAGTTTGTTCAAGCGAGGACCACTAAGGAATTCAAGGCGAAGAGTCAGAAGAACAAGGAGCTGCGCGGGAAGATTAAATACAACCACTGCCTAGGCACTCTTAGGTACAATAGGAAGAGCATAGACTAGGAGAGACAAGACGCTACACTATGAGCAGCTTGGAAGGAAGCCCCGTTGAAAGACATTGAGGAGGTATGCGGCTGGTACTGGGTAAGGGGCCAAGCTATAGCTGACTCAGTTACGGGGGAGGTTACCTGTGGCGCCCCCGGTTTTAAGGCCAGGAACTCCCTCATGATTACTGTACCGGTCCCTGGATCAGTAGCCGATACACACGAGTTAACCTGTATATCATTGTCATACATGCGTAATCAATTAAATAGACCGTTAAGGTCGATAATCTGATACCTTAAGCCCAATGGCTATAAACTTGCAGCGGAAATCCAGCGGAATGTGGCCCATCAGTATGCCATACCCGACAGGCAACTGACTGGGGTTACGTCCTAGCATTCGCGACTGTAACCCTTTCTTCAGAACTGATGTCTTCTTTGTCTGGCCAAATCAACAAGCCAGGTGAGTACATTGAATGTACTCGCAAGCTATCCCCACAGGAGAGATTATACGACAATATTTCATGCAGGGGCTTAATCAAGGAATAGCTCTAACCTAAGTCGCTGATTGTGTGGAAATGTAAGTTCTCAGTTTAAATACAAGAATAGTAGATTCCAAAGCAGTTTGTAAATTCTGGTAAATCAGAACAACAACAAAAGCTTCTCCCGAGGTAGACCCAGCTACCTCATCATCTCAGCCATTGAGACAGCTCAGTCCCTACCACCCCGGGCAGTAGGACTAGCTTCTCGGCTTAACGCTCAACTGACACTATCCCGGATAGTTCAGCAAGTGCCCCTGGCTCAGCCCGTGGTATCCCGGATAGCACGGCTAGCTTTCTTCTCCGGCAATTCCTTGCTACCAACCACGTAGCGTACATTGCCCTCTGTGGACACATCATGCCCACGTCCTTAATCCCTTCCCCGGCTTTCACAACCAAAACTTAGTCTAACCAGTGTGTGGCCTTGCCAGTTCATGTCCATGACCGAGGACGCGGCTATTCGAATAGTTTTTAACACTCTGCAGAGGTTGTACGGCTTTACCCACAAGATGTAAGTCACCCTGGGAATACTTCGCGACGTATATTAACAGGGTTGTTACAACGAGACCTTCGCCCGCTTCCATACCAGAGTTGGACCCGCTAGGTGGTTGACTCACTTTTGCATCCCGGACCAAAAGTGGGACTCCCCACCTTTGTGTCGCATCAACACCCAACGCCCGGCATAGGTGGATCTCTAGGACTTTAAACACCTAGCACAAACTCCCTACTTCCCACGGGTCCAAACCCTAATACTTGCCGAGGTACTAAGCCAAGTCCTTCCCATAAAGGACATGTGGACGTACGGTGAGGAACTGGTTTAGCGGCACTTAGGCTCGGTCCTTAACTGATTCGAGCGAGACTCCATTCCTCAACCCACGATCGTCCCGGACGAACGTGCAATTATAAATTCCTCTATAGCCCCAGGCTGCCCTTAGCACTCTCGCCCGAATCCAAATCATCTCCAATTTTTCATTCAAGGTTTTGACAAACATTCTTTTAACACCACCCCGAATAACACACGTTATCCGAGGGTTTTATTCCCATATCCCGAATGGGGTTTTATAGATCTCGGAAAACTTATTTTTGACTACAGCAGGTCTAAGCGCGGCTAAGGCCTATAACCTTAATACTTTTGTCGTCGCGGGGCAACCGACTATTATACCTAGGGTTACAAGGGTCGGATAATCAGACCTAATTATCGTGCAACTAATGGGAATAACTATTCCTACATAAAATATCGTTAATAACCACATAGCATGCAGAGTTCGCAAACAATATAATTATGATTTCACACATATGGGATTCAACATGATCAAGGTGGGAATGCTTGCCTGGCAGTTCTTGCTCTTGCTCTGAACGCGGGGTGACGCCGGGTTCTCCTGGCGTACGTACATCGCTCCGTCAACTACGCGCCGAAAAAAACACCGAATAAGAAGAAATCCATACAATTCCAACAGAACTAAATGGCGTGCATGTTCAAGAGAAAATAAGGGTACTAGGGTTGAGTTAGGGTTAGGGTTTTGCATGGGTCGATTTCCATTTCATCCAAGGAGTTGTTAAGATCAAGGGTAACACCGGCCAGAGCGCGAAAAGTATCTATATATCTATAAAAGTTTAACTTTTGTGGACAAGTTTTTAGGGCTTAAGCCTACGATCACATGAATTGTTTTGGGCGACAGATATGTGTGTACATGTCACATAAAATGACGACGACATGGTTAAAGGAACAGGCATGGGTTTAAGATGTAGCTTTCAATTCATTTACTTCCGGGGCCATCCCGCATTAAAAGAATACTTTAGGTATATTGGTAGGGAAGAAGGTTCATCTTGGAACTTTAGAAATTGGTATATGAATATATGCATTCCAACCTTAAAGAAGGGAAGAATAGTTCTACTTTAAATTTATATTGTTTCAATGCAAAAGAAAGATTTTAAATTTTGTAAATGCCTTTGAGTCAAAAGCTAGCATTTACTTTAACTTCTCACAACCGAAACCATATCTGTAGAAATCAACCGGGAGAAGTTCAAACTAGCTGAACCGGTGATATCTAACTCTGAAATAAATGGACTAGCATTAGAGAGCTTTCGACAGCCAAATTGCGCCTTTATTAGCTGAAGGCAGGAGCTGATGCATGTGCTTTTAATTGGTCGGGCGCGGGGTTCCGACCGGCCGAATGAATGCGCTTTTAACCAAAGGAAACGGCAGCTCGGCCGGGTACTTATCCTCTCGGGAGTGAGCTCCCGAAGCTCACCTGCTCGGGCAGTTTTTTCCCGGTCGCTTGGCTCAAGGCAAAGTGGCGGCGGGCTTCGGACAGGGGCCACCGGCAGCGGCGCTACTGATCGAAGGGGAGGGGGTTTGAGGCGAGGAAGCGGTCCTCGGGTTCAGCTCGCCTGGCAGAGAAGCTCGGGTGTTCGGGTGATTTGGGTTTGATCTGGAATAGGGGAGCGATTGCGGCAGAGGTGGTTGAGGTAGTTCGGGTGGCCGACGGTTACAGCGGTTGGGGGTTAAAGCGGTCGGCGACCGGCGGTTGAGGTGGTTTGAGGCCGGCGGCACTACGGTTCTTAGCAAGTTTCTTGATGTGGCTTGGTGCTGAGGGTTGGCTGCATCAAGCTCGGGTTGTTGCTGGAGCTTCTGGTCATGCCACGGCGCCGGTGCTGAGCTCGAGTGGAAGGAACAGCAGGGTGGATGGAAGCTAGCTGGGCTTGTTAGCTACTCAAGTTAGGAGAAGAGGAAGGCATGCAGCTTGGGTGGACAGGGATTGCTCTGGTTCTCTTTTTATAGGACGGATGGCGCGGCAAGCTGGCCATGGCTGCTGTGGGAGCTCGGGATGGGACCTCGCCGGGGAGGAAGGGTGGCGCTGCTCCGCTACAAGGCCGGCGACGAGACAGGGTCAAAGCTTACGCTGTGGATACAGGAGGTGGCCGGGCATTAGTGGTGCGGTGGCAAGCTGATGCCAGCGGCCGGCATGGGAGCTGAGCAGTGGGCGCGCCCCAGGTGATTGCATCCCCACGGGACCAGCGATGGGACTTGGCCGGAGGGCTCGGGCTGAGTCTAAACGTGTCAACGGCATGGACTGTGGTTTGGCACGGGAGGAAGTTGGAGTGTGCACGCAAGAGGCAAGGGTGTGCCAAAGGAGATTTGACGTTGCTGGAAGGTCAATCCTTGCCACAGACCCTGAGGAAGACAAGTCCAACAACAGGGAAAATTTGGCACCGATAGGGAATCGAATTTTTGTTTGCACGGCTTGCGTGCCAGCTCCAACATATCTTGGAACTTCAACCGGGATTGATAGGGTGCATGCGGCCAGGACTTTTCTGGAGTCTGGTAGGATGGGCTGCTAATAGAAAACTTCATGCCTCATTTGGTAACTCTCCGGTAGAAGGTTACTCACGATTTTATGCAACGGTATATTTTTGCCCGAGGTGTTCGATGATGTTCAATTAGGATTTTTGAACTAGGCATGCCCTAGTTCTTGTCTAATTGGAATCTTGGGATCATAAGGATTTTTGTGGTCGATTATTAGGATTTTTGGGAACTCAATTTAATGGGTTGCAGCTAAAGGCTAATTTTAATCTTAATGGTATTTATTTTGTACACAAATATTTTTGAATTGGATCATATTATTTTATGTCGTAATTGAGTCAAGTATATTGTTAAGTGGTTCCACGATTTATTTCAGAATTTTCTGAGAGACCGAGGAGTGATAGATTTCCCGATTAGGGTTTCTAAAGAAATTGGTTTAAATGGGACGGAAACTCGAGGGCTGGAATTAGGGTTCCGGGGTGCGGCAAGGGGTGGAGAGTATACAGAACTCTCGGCAAGTCATCCGTCTCGGCTTAGGGTTGCTTGGTGGTGAGGTACCGCGGGTGCTTCGATGAATACGGTGCGTGTCGTCTTATGGTACTTAACGTATTAGGGTTTTATCTGGCTAGAGTGCGTGTGTGCGGGTTTTCAGGGTTACATGATCAAGACGGAGATAGAGGGCCAAGGGAGGATAAAGGGCTAGGGTTGTGGATTTCTCTTTCACTCCGTAATAGAGTTCGGAGCGCCTGTGTACATATACACTTGGAGTTTTAGCATATATAGGGTTGCGACGTATATAGAATAGACACATGAGGTCGTGGTGGGTTAGGGTTTGAGGAAAAACAATGATATGCTCATGTATATGTGTAAAGTTGCAGCAGAGAAAATGTTGCCGCGGTGTTGCCACGGTAGGGGAAGACTGGCCGCGGTAGGAGTCGGCTGTCGCGGCAGGGAGGAACAGCGGCGTGGCATTGCCGCGGCAGGGGAGGGGTTGCCGTGGCAGAGGCATGGCAGCAACGGTAGTTGCCGAGAGGTGCCGTGGCGGGGAATCGGTGGCGCGGCAGGAGCTTGTCGCGACAGGAGCGGCTTGCTGCGACAGAAAAGGATAGCAACGGCGGTGATAGCAGCCTTGCCGCAGCAGAGGAAACGGGCAGCGGTAGCTGCCGTGGCAAGAGCGTGGCAGCGGCATTGGCTGCCGTGGCTGACGCGACAGAGCAAACTGGCTGCGGCAGTTGCTTCAGGCTGTCATGGCGGGGATGCGAGGGCGGATGGTTTTGACTTGATTAACTTCAGGGTTAGAATGATTTGACATTAAGTTTTATTTCGATGCACGTCGGTTAGCGTTATTTAACCAAAAAGTTTTTGAAAGCCCTAATTTTCGGGTTTTGGAAATTCAGGGCGTGACATTACCTTCGTGAACCCCAAAGCAAGGCGTGTCCAATCGTCTCGTACTACCTCAAACCACCGTGTCCACCTCTTAAAATACTTTTCTTGGAATACGCTCGATAATATATGTTGTACCAGCTCTATTGCAGGTACGATTGAGCCAACAAGAATGCTCTCAAGAGTCCATCCAAATCGAGAGGTGGCAAACCCTTCTCTCAATTGCTTTGGGAAACCCAGAGAAAATTGGGCGTATGCCAGGCGTTGGGGTTGTCGCTAAATGGGACACATCCGCCCGCCAAAGGAAGAGAAGCAAGCACGACTCTTTACTTCAAGAGTTAACGGAGAAGGTGAGAGAGGCAACACGACAGAAGATGACCAAGGAGATGATGAAATGGTCGAAAGAAGTGGGAAGAGAGGCAGCAAGACAGGAGTTTATCAGACTATTCGGGTGGATGCCCCCATGCCTCCTCATCTTGCCGAGCCTAGTCCCCACCATGTTCCTGGATGGACTAGTTGTGCCTCTGCCAATGCTAATTCTGATAGGACATTTGAAGCACATCAATGTAAGTTTGATTACCTACACGAATCCTTCGTAAATAGCCAAACTAGTGTACAGACTCTAAGTTAAACCATATTATTTGTTTAGCAGGCACCCACAAAGTGCAAACTTGATTATCATATCCCTAGCAAATTCAACACGATGGTGGCACACAGCCAAATGTATCCAGCTTCATTGGGTGCACTCGCGCACCATTAGGTTGTACCACAAAACATGGCAAGTGTACAGGTGGACTCCGTACTTCATCAGTTTAGTGGCATGGCAGTCCCTATCCCTCATGAAGAGGATGCCACTACACTAGGATTGTGCTTACATGGGTACATCATGTGGCTAAAGGCTCAAATAATTCTAGAAGGGGACACTCCAACCTCTACTCACACATCTCTGGGCAACTGCATTGCATCAAGCCTGTCGTCAGATTTTGCCATGAGCCAAACTCATCTTTCATTTGAATCAGCTACTGATGATGAATCCTCCAGGATACCATGCCGGATGAGGCCCCAGTGGCAGTGGATCCACCAAAGAAAGCAAGGCACTGCAAGATTAAATAGGACCCAGCCGCCAAGTGCAGGCCCAAATGCCCGATGCACAAAAGACCGTAGTGGTGGTGCCAGAGGAGCTCTTCATCACCCAACCTAAGACTCTATCTCGCGGCACACTACATGGAGCAATGAAGCAAGAATTATCCAATCCTGCGCTAAGGACACAATACCTCTCGTGTCATCGCGCAGTGATCCAACTACGGGCACCAAGGCTCCGAAGAAAAGAGGCGGCGGGAAACAGGGGGCAACAAAAAAATACTGAATGATGACAGCACCAGTTAAGGCCTTGTCCTTTCTATCAACTCCGGCAACTACAGTGAAGGATCGAACATACATTCCTGGTCAGTCACTCCTCACCAAGTCTGAACTACAAAGCTTGTCTGTCGAAGCACAAATCCTTCATAACATGTACATGGTACATTCCAATAGCCGGCTCAATTTGTGGGGTACATCAAGCTCCAAGTGCCAGAAACTTGCCATTTCTATCGTGAGTGTGATAGTCCTACATTTGAAGTCAAGTGCAAAGACTTGTTCTATCTCTATAACCTCAAAAGACTCGGCACTAACTTGATGAGGGTATGGACACTTTTTTAGGCCCAAGAGGCCAAGCACTTGCAATGGAGCATTGGTTCATCGATCCACTTATCTTGCACGATGAGCATATGAAGCACAATCAAGAGTCTGTCACACAATACATTGTGAAGGCATGGGTCACCCAAAAAGAAAAGGACTACATACTCTTTGCCTACAATCCCTCGTAAATTCTTTACTGTTGTGTATATTTTCTTTTTATGTAGGTGTTTACATCTCATTTTGGGCTATGATGGCATGTATGCAGCAACGATTGGGTCCTTGTGTTGATGGTTCTATCTTGTAACAAGATCTTTTACTTTGATTCCAAGATCCAAAGAAAACCCTTACTGCCCTAGGACTTCCCCAAGATCCGGGAGTGCATTGATAGTGCTTTCATCATCTTCAAGGCACAGGGAGGAGGGTCCCATTGCAAGAAAGGGGCATCTCCAAAGCTCACGCACAAGTTTGATTTCATGTGCAAGCAATAGCTTAATAATGGCTTGAAATGTGGGTTCTACGTTTGCGCCCACATGGACGCGATTGTCAAACACAGGAACCTAGCTTGCCTAGAAATGGTATAATCGTTCTAAATCTTTATCAACTAGCCAATTAAAACTTACTTCATATCCACATGAAATTAAATTTCTTCTAATTAATTTATAGGATTTGAAGATCTAATTGGAAAATTACGACTACAAGCAAGACCAATGCTGCATCAGAGATACATTTGCATGGTTCTTCAACAATTATGTCATACAGCCAAGCAGTGAATTTTACACCAGCGGTCCAATTGCCCCCAAAACCTGTTATCCCTCAACTCCAGCCATAGTTTTGTTGAAACTGATTTTGGATTCCAGACTTATCAACTAATAATTCCAATGACGTGTGTGAATGATATATGTGTGCTTATATGTGTATGTGAATATATATTGTGCTTATGCCTCATAGTTGGGGCTACTGAGATGCCGTGTAGCTGGGGTTGTACAGCTGGGTTTTTTAGAGGACATGGTTGGCAAGTCCTGTGGCTAGCCAGCAAAGCAGCTTTCAACAGGGTGCCAGTATGTCACCATTGACGGGAGCTATCTAGAAACTGTCAATGGTAAGTATCTCCACTGATGGGCACGGAGTAGGTAACTGTCAGTGGTGATTTTTTCCTTGTGGATTAATAGGTCACCAGTGACAAACCACCTTTGACAGGTACTTCGTGCCCGTCAGTGATACATGGTCACCACAAACAGGCATTGTCGCCCATCAGTGTTATTGTATTCACCACTGACGATATGTTTCTGATGGACCATTCGACTGTCAGTGATGAACATTTTTTGCTTGTCAACGATCACCCTTTCTGTAGTACTAGTCCAGTTCGAGGAATCGAATGTGTGCACACATTGGTCCAGGAACCCACCGTAGTGTGAACGGGCGTCTCACTGGCATGCACGTGCGAGCTTGCTGTCATTCAACTGCCAGTTGAGTCACTGACCGGTGGGACCCATCGGTCAGAATGGTTAAACCATTAATTGTTAGGCTTTAAATCCTAATGGGTTACTGACACATGTGCTTAATTAAGTTAAGTGACTTTGAATCACTAATATGTGGATCGAATAGCCATTTTTACATGTGAGAGATGACCTGATCTCCTTTGACCCGTAGCCCCTCCTATCATTGACAGTGGCTAGTTAATAGTGAGTATTAAAAGTATTCTCTATTATTTTAAATCAAAAAATTATCTAAAATTATAGAAAACTTTTTTAAACAATTCTAAACTTAGATAATTCATAACAAATTCATATTATGTCACAAAATATGAATAAATACCAAAATATTAAAAAAATGAATAGTATCTACTTATGTCATTGTCATAATGTTTGCATAGTAGGAAAAACAAAAATGACTAAAAAGGAGAATCCAGTTGTTTCTCTCTAGCTAGAGATTCTTTACAATGTGATATCTTATTCATTTGAACTACAATTAACTTGATTCTTCTTGTATTAGTCTTCATTTTGAGAGTACTATGCCATGCCACACATTCCATGTCATAATCATGATGAATTTTCAGTAGTAGTAATTGCTATTATATCTTTTTTCTAGTGTTTCTGCTTCTTCTTGATAGCACCGGAAAGTCATGACATAAGTGACCCCGACATACGAGCAGTACTTTGTTCCCGAGTGGCAAGGGAAGTAGCCCCTCCTTTGACCATGTTGATATCACCTATTATTTCCAAAACATACTATTGCATTCAACTTAATATTGCATACGTTCAACTGCAACTTTATCGATAGTTGAATAACTATTATTTGCATGAAACTGCCTTGTAACGTAAATGCCATGTCAGTCCCTTCAAAGCTAGCATGCTTAAGAGCTAGTCGATTCTTTAGCAACAAGTATTATACCATCAGATGCTTAGTCATGCTTAGACTTGTCGATCCATGACCCTTTGGAAGCTCCGTTGAATCAGTATATCACAGGTGGGTTGCATGTGATGTTGTTTAGAGATTACTGGGAAGTAATTAAATAGTTTGACTAATAATAATTGGGGCTTAGATGAGAGGCCATGTTTGGGAACATGGTTGATTTTCTCGTCTTCCCGCAAGGCTGGTTTCCGATGTATACTGACCGAAGATTTTTATACTTCTACATGGGTGGTATAATGGAACAACTCAGTACTAAATAATTTGCCTAGACTTAGTATATAAGCTGCTTTAGTTCACTATTTCTATTTGTAGTATGAGTGAAAAACGATGTCACATGATGCGATCTCAATATAAGGGCGGGGTGGACACACAGTCTTGAAAATACTTGAGATGTACCTCAGTTCACAACTTATGAGACCGTGTTAGAGTTAACGGCTGGATTAGTATACGTGAGCTGGCCCATAGGGGTGGCTCATAGGGGTGGCCAAAAGTCAACAACATTGTAATGGTCGTGTTCAATCACTCTCCATCAATACACCTCATGAAGTGTACTAATTGATGGCATTAGGAGTTGATCGATACGTGTAGGTAAAGGTGTCCGCAGGGTTAGAACTATTTGAATCCGCAGTTATGAACAACTTGGTGATTACATGCATTGAATTAGAAAACTTCAATATTTACTCTAAAAACTTCCAACTCTAGTTTAGATAAGTAAGTGGCTACTTCCACATAGGTAGTTGAGGAAGAGTCTAATTGGTCGTAAGTTGATGATGCCAAAAGTGATAGAGTAGCTCTAGAAGATTGCTCACTTATCCTTTTATAACTTGATCTGTAGCCACTTTTCGTCTACTTAGGTAATATCAAACAATTACTTGGCTTTATGCAAATTAGCCACAACAATCCCTTATTGATACAAGATGCATCCATTACTATTTCCCTTACTATTGTGGAGTATTTGGTACTCATCTTGCAATGTCGATGTTTTTTGTGTAGAGGAGATCATCCCTTCTGAGGATGGTTTCTTTATAGAGATCGACGCCAACGACGAGTAGTCGTTGGGGACCGCAGGCAGTGGTCTTGCCCAGGGTTTGGCAGCTCCATTTTCTTTGTTCTACTGCCACTTTTGGCTTTACTATTTTGTGGCTTCTAAGCCATTTATAATTTTCTGCTGTGCATTTGATATTTGGCCATGTGACCACTTTATGTGAATAAGTTGTTAAGCTACTCGACTAAGAGCTTTATTTATTATTGCAGTTTCTGTAGTAGAGTTAATATTGTGATACATGTGTGTTCCAACATCCTCATGTGCCATGCATGTATGATTACAAAGCACATGGTGTATGTTGGGTTTCAAGATTCATAATATAGAATTTTCAAGTGTGATCATCACTATGAAGTGACTATTTTGCTGAGAGCTTGAGAACTATATCACCCTAGTCCAGCCGTACATTAATTTGCTGGGTCGACTTGGGGGTTGACGGTCCGGCTCAATGAGAAAAGATTGAGGAGACTACATCACTCTACTCAAGCCGATGCATTCAATTGCGGCCTTTGAGGTTGGGGTTGGTGTCTCGAGCTTTTCGGGGCCATACACTCTACTCCTATTGAGGTATTTATAGCTCGATGGTTGAAGTCAGTGTTGATTTCTCGACTTACCTGATGATTTTATTTAAGATTTTCTATTGTAAATTTTGGGTCCTGACAAAGTTGGAACCTCCGGGTTCAAGTCGGAACATCTAGGTGCTACGCTTTCTGCAATAGGGCTAGTTTTTAAGGGGTTGGCTATATATACCCCAAACCTCTTTGAGCACATAACTCTTTGCTAATCTAATCCTCTGCTCTCCTAAGTGCTATTCCACATTTCCTTAAGCCCAAAGTAAGATCTTTGTGAGGAAGTCTTAGAGAGAGAGATTGATCCGTAGTTAAGCATCAAGCAACCATGCCAAACCGATTGAAGCTTGTTACTCATGCAGATTGGCTCTCCTAGACGGCTAGGAGTCGATTGGGAGCCTTCAAGCAATTTGTAAAGAGCCCCAAGATGTTTGTGAGGGTTTGTAGCTCGCCTACCGCAAGGTGAAGAGCTGCCACGAGTGAAGGGGCTTCACATTGGCAAGCCCTTTTAAAGCGCACGATTCAGTGCCAGCTTTGATCTGTGAATCAAGCTTTCTCAACTAAGACATAGAACCTCGGCAAAGGCTCGAACTTCGATACTAAACCGTTTGTCTCCCGTCTGGTTATCTCTCTTCATTCCTCCATACTTGTTTCCTTGCACATCTTATTGACTAGCATGCTAGGATTTACTTGACTTTTGAAACTAAATGTATACGATTTACTTTTGGTAGAAGTTTCTCACAATCTCCTATTCACCCACTCTAATTGATAGCCTAGATCCTTTCAATTCGTATCCGAGCCTCCTGCTCTCATATCTTAGGTTTCACCACCTAGAGAGATAGGATTTCTTCTAGCGAGGAGATGCAAGTGGGGAGAGATCCATAGTTTGATGGTTTAAATTATAATAGTTAGAAACACAAAATTAAGATTGATTTTAATGCCCATAGCCCAAGTGTATGAATTTTTGTTTTTCATGGTTATGAAGTGCTCAACAAAGGCTTGCTCACTGGGTGTGAATACTAGAACATCCACCTCAATGCACAAGCTACGAATGTCATCTTCAAAGCATTGAGTCTGGATGAATTCAAATGGACGAGCATGTATTAGGGCGGCAAGACCATATGGAACACACTCATGGAGATCCATGAGGGAACTTCTTTTGTCAAGGATTCCAAACTTAACGTTCTCACAAGCAAGCTTGACCGCTTAATCATGGTGGAGATTGAGAGCGTGAACAAAATGTTCACCCGCCTCAATCACATTGTGAACAAGCTCAAATCCCTTGGGCATCTAGAGATCAAAGACCACTTCATTGTCAAGAAAATGCTATGAACCCTCTCACCCAATTATGAATAATTGGTGGTGCTCATCCGTGAGAGCGAAGACATCAAAAAGTTGACTCCCACCGAGATGCACGGAAGGATCATCGATCATCAAATGGCGATCCAAGACAAGCAAGAGCTCATGGCCTCCAACTCAAGCCGCAAGAAGAATATCGCTTTGAAGGCCAAGCACGTCGTCAAGGGGGACTCAAGTGACAATAAAGAGGAAGAGAAACTTGATGAAGATGACATTTCTCTATTCATGAGAAGATTCTCCGAGATGTTTGAGAAGGGTGATACCGACAAGTTCCTCGGCAAAAGGAGAAGCCACAAGTACTCAAAGGATACATAGAAAAAACTCACCAAGAGTATAATCTTCGAGTGCAGCAAGATGGGATACTTCATTGCTAATTATCCAAACAAGAATGAGAAGGAGAAGGGGTACAAGATGAAGCAGCGCTATGGGAAGGGCAAGTTCATTAAAACGAACCACTACAAGGCTCAGTCCATTTTCGCGAGGAATGGGATTCCGATGACTCAAGCTCCAACTTCGACTCCAATGATGGTGTTGCCGGTGTCACCATAGCAAGTCCAAGATCCGCCAAGTCCCTCTTTGAGCACAAAAGTGACAACGAGGCACCTATTTTACTCAGGACAAATGGGTGAAAGGCATCACAAATCACCAAATCTCAAACCTTTGATGATGGTGATGATGATTTTCTTGATGACCTAGATGATTTAAGTATGCCTAGCTATGATGCTCTTGTTTCCATTCTTGAGAAGCAAGAGGCATTGCTTGTGAGGGAACACCCACAAGTCTAATATCCTCACCTTTTTGGATCTTTTAAAAACGTTTTCTTGTAAAGGATGTTACCTAAATATAAAAAAACTTAATACATTTTATTTGGCTTTTATCAGATTAATTTTATATGGTAAAAATGCTTTGAAACTATTTTCTTTGGGTTATAAATATTGTATTTGAATTATGATAATTTTTCTAGAATTTTATACTCATTTGTTATTTCTCACTTGAGTTTTCATTTTTCTGCCTTTTCTTTAATCTATCCTTCAATAACCCTCCCCTGCCCATGGGTTGAAACCCCAGCCCACTCTTCTCTCTCCCTCCCCCGTCTTGGCTTGGTCTGCCTTCTCTCCCTCGCCGCAACCCAGCTCCCACTGCAGCCCACACATCGCACGCGGCCAAGCTGCCATAGCGGAGCAGGCTGCCTCACCCTACCACCTTCCCGGACTAGCCTAGCCCAACCTCCCTCCTACAGCAGCCATGCTAGCCTACCAGCATCATGCCCTGCTCCTATGCATGTCCGCATGCACCCGACATAGGCATCGTGGCTAAGGCGCCCGGCGACCGCCGGCCATGACTGACCCACGACCCATGTCTGGTGGCCACATCGGAAACCACCTCCTCCCCTCTATAAATGGATGCAGTCCCCCTCCTCTTCCTCCTTTTCCCCCCAATCCCTTGCTCTTGTCAAGTTCCACAGCCGCCGCAAGTTGCCACTGCTGCTGCCTACATTTCGGCTAGCCACAGCCACCATAGGCCCATTCCTCCACCTGAAGTTAGCTTCAGTAAGCTTTCCTGTCATCTGGAGCATACCAACCATCAATATAAAGTGAAATTATTGAGCATCTATATAATCCTTTGCAAACCTCCTGCATTACCCTGAATAATCTAATCACCCGAATCAAACATAAACATGAGGATATTAAAACTAACATAAATAAAGTTTGTAACTCGGACAACTTCACCACCCTCAGACCAGCAAAGATTGGTGTTATCTTTGTCATAATATGGCTGCCTTAACACATTGCAAAAAATCGATCATAACCAGTATATCACCTCTCCCTCTAGTCTTAACGACAGAAACGTCAAAATGCGCCTAAACGCTTCTTGTCTTGCATCAAGTAATCTTTTGTTAATTTGATTTCCATGACCATGTCCCTTAGCTTGTAATCGATGATCCTTTTTCCCATATAATTGTATAACATCTTGAATAAATAACCTTTCTTTTCGTCCATTTCAATGCAATTTGGACAGCAAAATCATCTACTTATTTGTTTAAGTATTTTCCTTTTTCTGCTGCTAGCTGTTGTTGACTTCCACGGCACATTTTTGGAAATCCTTCTTAGTTCCCCAGCAGCTCATCAAAAGAAAACTCTTAAGTGCTTACCTTCCATGTTGATATAAAGGAACCGATCCTTTTTAAGCTTAAACAAATATCCTACAACTCCGGCATCTCGACCGTTGGCCTTATCCTCGTGTTCAACCCCTCCGGATATGGTTAACTAATACCATATCATGAAGCATAAGTAGACCTATATCCATATGTTGTAACTAGAGGTTGTGCTCCATCTGAAGCTGCTTCGTCTAAGTCCGAGAGATATTTGCTTGTACCTATCCTTCTTTCCACTAGCCTCAGTGTCTTTACTTAATCCTTTTTGGGAGAATGCTCATCTCACATATCTAATCTCAACCTTCTTTTCCTAGTGCCCATTTGGTGCCTCCACAAAATCCCTTGCCAACTCCTTCAGTTCTCCATCTTTAAATTCCTGCTCTAAGATAAAGCCTCAAATCGAATAGGAGCTGCTCCAAGTTTTAGTGTAGTCCTTCCCCTCCCTCCCTCCTCTCTTGGCGAACCTTGCTAACAAGATTGAAGGGAAATTTTAAAAAATATTATCTAACAGTCTTGGCCTACCTTGAGATGTGAGTCTGTACATGGTAGATTATTTAGAATTGATGGTCAAGCACTCGGCATCTTAGAATACTTTCGTGCCCATGTTAGGACGTCAATAGGTAGCCTAATCACCTCCTCGTTGATGGCGCTACGTGTGGTATGGGATTGTTCTTCAGTCCTGACAATTCAGAACTATCACCTTGTACAAGACGGTACATCCAAACCATTCGCATCCAACGTCTATGTCCTCCTATGCTGCACGAATGGATGATCTTCTTCGAGTGGAATCATGTGCCATGTTTCCACGTACATCATCCCCATTTAACCATTCCTAAGTAAATGGAACCTCCATCTAGCTATTAAAGGACTTCCTCTCGTATCAATACGGCAAACTTTAAGCTTGTAGAGAAAATCTCGCTTTTTTCACAAATCGCTTCCTAACTAAGATTTATCTAAAGCCCAGTCACCCACTCACTCGCTATATTTCCGTGTGCTCTCTTTTTCTATAACTCCTATTTATGGATTATCCCTATCTTTGTTATTATACTCCCCGCTCGTGGCCAACTCTTTTCCTTATCTGAGAAGGATATATTCTGGTATATTGCTCTCACTTTCTCAAATTGCGATGCCTTCTTGATACCTCAATTCTACTCCTGATTCTTACATAAAGCAATCATAAACAACTCTTTCTACCCACTCCGTTATTTCAAACTTGATTAAGATCATTTGCTCATAACAGCTCCTCTCACTCAAACCAACAATCTTGAATTCTGAGTTTGCGATCGTCACAACACCTCTCAGTTGCCACTGCTCTTTCCACCTTCGTCTCTCCTCTTAATCAAGTGTAGAGCCTATTAAAGCTGGAACACCGTAGAAGTCATCTCTAAGAATAATAATCTGATCTGGTTTTCTCTTTCCAGAACTAGTATAATAGTCGATAAGTGATTCCCTTTCCGCTATCAACAACTTAGTAGGAGTAACCCACCGACGATGAAGACCTCTGAGAATACGAAGATCTACTGTGAGCAGGATCTCTCCTCTTCTCTCTACCGCTAGGAATCTCAGGACGAGATTCTTTTAAGGGGGGAGGGTTTTGTAATGACCCTATTCTTAATACACGAGATCAGTGTAGATCATCGTGAACAAAAATGATTTCTTTCACTTACATGCATGCATATAGATAGTTCAAAAATGACTTTGATTAAAAACCCTAACATGTGACCTTATGATTAATGTGAAATAGAACAGCGAAACCAATGTCACTAAAATTCATGCTTCTAAAATTTCTATATGTTCTAAACATCTTAGCTATCCAAAAAATTTGTAAGTCAATTGGCATTTGTATATCTAAGCCAAATTAACTTCTCAAATTTTCTCCTCAGACAAAATTGGAAATAAGCCATTTGAGTGCCCTTTTACTTCTTCAAAAAAGTTTGTAAGATTTTTATATTTAGAAGTTAATTACATTCCTGGCCTCAAGTCTAAGGTTTTGAAAAATATTTGAAGAAATGATTCAAGTACCTAGGATTCAAATTTCATTTTTTTTCTATACAACCAAAGTACTAAAATATGAGACTAAACTAGGGCATTACTTTTAACCTGTAAAAGTTTCGAAAGGCATATTTGCCATGAGAGGCCTTCAAAGATTTTTATAGGTTTTCTAAACTAGCTTTTGAACTTCTTATTGTCCAAAACTAGCTCTAAAACAGCAAAAAAACAAAACAAAAGAAAAGAAGAAACAATTTACCTGCCCGTGGGACCCGTTGTAGGGTCTTTTCTCCACGTAGCAGACCACGCACCATTTCTTCTTCTTCCTGTGACTAAAAGAAAAGAAGAAACAACTTACCTGACTGTGAAACCCGCTGCAGGGTCTTTTCTCCACGTAGCAGACCACGCACCATTTCTTCTTCTTCCTGTGACCGAGTCCTCCAAAGCCAAGCCTCCCCAATTCTTTCTCTTGCCACCGCCCTTGCCACCCGGAGCTGTAGCAGCCCCAAGCGGAGCTGTTCATCTCCGCCTGCGCAGCACTCCCCGTTGCAGCCGAGCTCTGAGGTGTACCCATGGCGCCGTCGCCCGGGGCTGGACTCCCCGCTGCACAGCGTCTGAGCTCTGAAGCCCTTCACCAAACCATCGTCCTCGCCCTCTTCCCCAGCATGCCCAAGTCCAGGTCGCCGTCATCTTGCTGCTGAGGACCACGCCGCTGAGACCCCACCACCTCTACGTCACCATCGACCGCCGCGAGCCAAGCCCGGAGCCGCTCCTCCACTACCGGTGTCGACCCCAACCTGCCATCCCTCGGACTCGGTTCTGATCTCGGGGTGAGCTCCTTCTCCATGCTCTCCAGTAGCTCTGCTGCTCGCCGGAATTCTTTTCTTCTGAGGTCGGTCTGACCACAGGGCATCACCACAATGGCCGCTTTGATCAGTAGCAATTAGTAGTTAGGGTGTTAGTTTAAGTTGGAGTAGTTAGCGTCTTGGTGATTAAGTTAGTTGTTAGCAGTTGAGGCTTTGATTGCAGTGAAGTCATCGGTTAAAGCATTGATCGGAGAAAACCTTTACTGAGCATGCTGATAATCGGCTTAACTGATGCATCAGTTAAGTGTATGTCTGGTTAACTACAACTTTAGTCAATGACTAGTGCCACTACAAGTTCTAATCGCTGCAGAACCACCTTCTTGAAAATTGATCAAATTGTCACTTAGTATTCTGATGATTACCATAATCTATGCACCGTTGCACTGATGGTTAGAAGTAAACATACTCCTGTAGTGATATGCTAAGTTCAATTGATGACAAATGAGCTCGATCAATATAAGAGATCATTTTAGAAATTAATGTACTAGTCAACGGTGTACGAACTACTATACCAATAACTAGTAGGTCAATTACAGTTAGCAACTAATCGTTAGCTAGCATAACAAGTATATTGCTGTTTTCATACGCATCCATAGGCAAGACCATAGCTCAGACAGGATAAGTTAAAGCTAGTTTTTCATTAGTATAAGTAATACTTTGGTTCTGTAGGATCATTGGTCATTAGGGAGATTCAATCATATCAGTGTACCGATGACTCTAACAAAAGTTAGTTGAATTCGTGAATATTAATTAATCTGAACGAGCTAATACTTTTATAACGCATATTAACAGTGGTCAGTGACTAGTAATTGCAGTTATAACATAAATAATGAATACTTGACAAATTAATAACCGCAATGGTTAATAACGAACATGCCATATCCGGTAAAAACAAGTTGGCTGTTAACTAGCACAACTGATGCCACTGTTATTTCTGCGTTAGGACACACGTCAAGTAGACATCTGAACAATTGATGTTAGAAAGAGCTCAGCTATTGATCAGTATAATTAATGACAAGAGGTCACGTTTAGACATTAGTAAGGAAATCATTCCAATCAAGGGTGTCTGCTGTGTCTGTTTGCTACTCGATTAAACAGTGATGAGCATAATTGGTATCCTATCCTATTTACCGACTAATCAATCCCAGCGGTTATTTGATCTCTAACATATCAAATGGCATGACTGCTCATCAGTTGCTGAAATCTATCATTTAGTAATGCCACCAGGACCAGATATGTTCAGTTTAGACTATTTATCAATGTTCTATCACCTTGGATGACTAACCGTTGATCTATTATTTAAGTGTCCATATGCTTGGTGCACTATGCTCATACGATTAGCTATTGATTAGAGCTAATTAAGTGATGTCCGACTTGTTTGATATGCAAGGATCCACTAACTAGTAGTTAGCTCATTTGATAAACACCCTAATAGAAACATGGCTAATGCATATATGAATGACCGTTAGACCCCAATTCATGTAATGTATTAATGCCAAATTAGTTGAAGCCAATAATCGGTTGTAAGAATATGTGTGATGATACTTAATCAATCAGCTAGCTGATTCCTTATATACATGAGCTTGGTTTAGAAGAAAGTGTGTAAAATCTATGCCATATACTTGATAACGACAGTCATACCACCCCTCCTTAAGCCTTTGATTAAATAAAAATATTTTTCCCTATTTTTCCTTACTGAGAAGAAGACAAGAAATGCTACGAATTGCTAAACCTTCAAAAGCTCATAGAAAATTCATACAACCTCCAAATGAAATGATTCTTTCGCCTAAATTCATCTTTGTACTTGTAGGATTTAACGATGCCACTGTTTTTCGTGATGCTGTAGTTATACATTTAAAAAAATGACTATATTGTCCCTTTAGGCTTAATAGTAAAAGTGAACACTAGAGAATCTAGCTTAACCATCACACTTAAAATGCTTGGTGACATAATTCATCTAAGGACTAGCATATAATCATGTTATCATGCTCTCACATACTACCATTGTGATTACAAATCACCCTCAAGTTTAACTGTAACCACCTTAAAAACACTATAACTTGATCTGTAGGACTCCAAATCAGACAATTTCAATTGCATTAGCTTCATAATAGAATTTCCTACACTTTAGAATGCATTTCATGCATTATATTTTCTGGTTTCATGCTGGTTTTCATTTATGTTTTTTTCTGGCCTTCCGGTATTATTTCAATAGAATTGGGCAACGCGGGTGATCTTGAAGTTGTTTCCCGTCAAGCTTACGATCTTGGACAGCCAGGCAAGCATGCTCGCTTGTTGGAAAAAATTTCGGTTATCTTTTGCTATGCATTGGTTAATTAAGAACGTGTAGTTCGAATATTTCGAAATGGTGTATGTGGTGCATCTACCTACTAGCATGAGTAGGTTTTTGGGTGTATGATTAGCATTGGTGTGCTATTTAAATCATCTCAATAACTACTTAAACCTTGGAAAGATGTGAGAGTCGGGAGAGGATCCTTATTGGGGACTTGATGGGTAGCAACTCGCATGATCCTAGAAATGGGATCCCTCCTTAAGCCGACGAGGGTATGGTCGATGAGGGTCAAGTAGGGTAATGGTCGGCCAACCATTTACCCTCGACCTTATCGAGATACTCCCATTCGAGGTAAGGGTAGTAGCTCTTCCCTCGACTGCAGTTGATTCGGGATGCAGGTGGTTATACTCATCCCGGAATCCCTCGAAGCCTAGGAGGGCTTAGAGGGACTAAAATGTGTTGGCTGTGATTGGAGTCACAAATTGGTTCGAGCCAATATCTTGAACACTTGATAGAGTATTTGGGTAGTAGCTCAGCTCTAGTGTTAATATTGATGAATTGTTACTTGTCGGTAGCAATTTTGATGCTTTGGAATGATGTCAATCATGCAATTTCAGATCTGGTTATGTTGATTCATTTCATGATGTGTCAAGTAGTTAGCTTGATTGAATGGTTGTTATCTTGCAATTCATGATCTAGATGCTAGAGATGAATTATCTTTGGTTTATCATGCTCAATCGAATTGTATTGTTGCTACTGTCATTTAATTACCATGTCATGCTTAAGACTAACCTGGAATTCCATTCTTGCATGTAGCTCCAGATTTGTAGCTTTTCGATTTTGGTTATGATGATTTGGATGTTTAATTGCAAGGCTTGCTCAATTTGGTCGTGAGGTTGCTTTTGTAGAAGCGTTGGGAGATGATCAGGGCTGTCATCTACTATCTTCTGCTGCTGTTTTTGTAATTGATGTGTGATTAAAATGACTTCTAAGTCATGTAATGTAGCAGTAAAGACCTATCCTTTGTATGGGATAGTTCTATTATTTGTAATTCCTCTTTTATAGAGTTTTGTGACAATATTCGAGTTGTTTTGGTGGCTGCCCATACGCCATGCGTGTATGAATTGAAGTGTATGGGTATGTCATCAAGGACTAGTGTGGTTCTTTCTTGGACTAAGTGGAACAAGTATCGGTTGAGTGACCCGCTAGCTGAGATGCTGTGCCGGCTAGGCAGGGTGTGGGTTGATCATACCTGGCCTTCAAGGGACCCATTAGCCTCCGGGCTAGGTTAGGGTGTGGGTATGATCGCCGGGCTCCTTCGATCCTGTTGTGCTTTGTGGAATTGAGAACGACTTTAACCCTTCACAGGACGTAGTGATTGTATGTGGTTTTGGGGAGTTTAATCACTTCTGGCCAGCTTGAGCAACGGTGAAGGCATACGGCTCTGGTGACCGTATGATGTGTTGGTCAGGTGTCGGACCACTCTGCCTTGGTGCGTACAGCGCAGGTACCGTGTCACCGGGCCGACTGGTTGCTTGGTCTTTGGCGATCATCCGTTTCCCTAGTCATATATAATTCCGGGGCCCTAACACCTTTGCCACCTTGGCCATAGGCCTCACCACACATGCAACCACCATGGCTGCCATCTGTCCTCACCGCGGCCGGCAACCGAAGCACTACCGGACTCTAGCGAGCACATGCTCGGCATCACCTTGACGCCTGGAACCCATTATCACTCTCAACTCGACCTCATCGCCTTGCCCATCACCAGTGGCCACTATAGATGACACCTCCTCTGCTCTTTCTCCTTTCTTTGCTCTGTACTCTATTCTATGCTTAAGTGTTTTCTTTGTAGGCTACCAGCTTAAAATCCATAAGTGTTAGAATCCATGTACAGTACGTCCATTCAAATATGTTGACTATGCTTCATGCAAATCTAGTTCAAGCATATAATGTTACTCTTACTGTTACTTACATTGGTAGTTCTTTATACTACTAGCATGTTAGGGCTTAGTTTAGATAGCCTTGTTCAATTTTCACAATACATGCTTAACTAGTGATATTTGAATTGGAATAGGTGCCTGGCGATACTAAGAACTTAGGTTAGAGCTACTGTTCATGCATGCCTAACTAGTCTAGGTTGTTTATGTTCAAGAGACCACACTCGGGGAGGACTTGGTTGGAGATGCTTCTACTCGGGAGAATCCAGAGGGCAAAGTGTTTGTCACTAAATGGTGTCTTCCTAGAGAAAGAGTTTCTCTCACCAAGGGCAAGTGGGAGGCTAGTGCAACTTGAAGAAGTTCAAGAGACCACACTCCAGGACTTGGTTGGAGATGCTTCTACTTAGGACAATCCAGTCGAGGAACCCGTGGTTGAAGAAGCACCTGCACCATGAAGGTCGGAGAGGTTAAGTAAAGCACGTGGCATATTGTTGTTAGACAAAGATGAGCCTGCAACTTAGAAGGAAGCAATGATGGGCCCGGACTTTGAGAAATGGTTGGGCACTATGAGATCCGAGAGAGAATCCATGGGTAAAAATCAGGTTTAGAACCTGATCAATCCACCTTATGACTTAAGACCATCGAGTGCAAATGGTTATAAGAAAAAGATTGATATGGATGGAAATGTTCACATCTATCCTCGACTTGTCGCAAACGGTTTCTAACAAGTTCAAGGAGTTGACTATGATAAGACTTTCTCATTGGTAAAAATCTGTACAGATCATTCTAGCCCACGTATTTTGCTTATGAAATATGGCAAATGGATGTCAAAACAACTTTCCTTAACAGAATCCTAAGTGAGGATGTGTATATGACACAGCCTAAGGGTTTTGTCAATCCAAAGAATTGTCATGTTCCCGGAATCACATAAGACTTAAGGGTTGGTGCTAAATCTGAATACCCGAGCACTCGTCCAACACCTCATACGCTCACCACAATATCGTATGCATTCACTGTTGGACGATCCAACACTTAATTAACCAACATCTCATACGCCCCTCATGCGTATGCGTCATCATTGGTCAAGCCAGGGAAAGATAAAGCATCAACACCAAAATCTTAATACAATTCCAAGTCTGGTAAAGAAACAATGCTGCTCTCAAGTTCATTAAGCAAAGTAGAAATGGAGGAGCCCGAAAACCGTACCCTCACCCTAACCTAGCCTTAGGGCTAGTGGGTTGCTCGAAAACCCGGTACAATTGCCCACACCTTGCCTAGCTGGCACAGCATCTTACCTAGCAGGTCACTCAACTGAAACTACTTCACAAAATGAAACGAGGGAGAAAGCATTACTCCTCTACGACAATTCCATATACTTCAAACCTTCACACAGAGTATATGGAAGGTCACATTAACAACTTGCATATCTCAAGTCAAACTCTAAAGAAAGGTATGATAAGATACATAGATTCATCTCTTACACGAGGAAGTTGTTATATCACACAAAAGATGACTCAAAGGTCGTCTGCAAGCTATTAAACTTCTAAAACAGCAGCAGAAGAAAATTTAAAACCCATGAGATGGCAGCCCAACCGTCTCCAAAAGAAGCACATAACCCACAACTATGACCGCGAAGGATAAGCCACAACTAGATGTCAACAACGGGATTTTCCACATCATAGTACTCACTGAGGCTAGGATCACTTGCACGATACGTTTGTAGGCTCATCCCTTCAATTTCAGCATAGCAAATGACAAGACTAAAATACTAATCATGCATACAACCATAAGAAGTGAAACATGGCATGAACATAGATGATAAAGAAATGTCAACATGTATCCATCATGACCATATCCATTCTCAGGTTTGAATATATATAAATTTAACAAAGAATTCTATTTCAATCAACCATCTCAAGTCAACCAAGCTCAAGTTCATCTGGAACTACCGTTAGTTGGGGGTTGGCCGACCCCGACTACCCGACATTCCGCTAAATATTCCACCATGCGTGATGGGTAAGACCCTACGACACCGACATCGACTAGAGGACTGGGGTGCTTATATTCACCTCGCCTGGTGACCCATCTGTAGGTGACAGTACCCCGGTTCTCACATCTCACATTTAGGGTTCCATATTTCTTAGTCCATTTAAAAGATCACCGCTGATCACAAGACACATTGGAACCTAATCATGCTAGGGATTATGCCATCACGAGCATCATATACATACAAGCAAGGATTTCAATCATATAGCATAGCATGAACTAAATTAAAGGAATCTTAGCAAGCTCTGTATGCTTACCTTGCTGGAATTGATCGGGTTCAAAATAGTATTCGGCTTCGAAATACTCTTGGTTGTTCAGCTCTACTGAATTCAATTGCTGGAACACCGAAAAGAAACGATAAAAAGAATTTTAATCAAAACTATTTGTTATTTTTATAGTTTGCAGTTAATTTCTAAAAATTATATTGAACACTAGGTTATTAAGGGCACTTCGGATTTTTTCAAAATTTTCTAGCAATGTATCATGAATAAAAGTTGTACCATAAAATTCTACAGACTAAAATAAAATTTAAAAAAGGAATTAAACAATTTGGATTTGATATGAATCCTCCATGAATTTTCAAAGTTTAGCTTGTTCTAAGCATTTTTTTTGGAATTTTTCATAGAATAGAAAATAGGGAAATCTTTTGTTACCCAAGGTGAGCTAACCATAGAGACTTACAAAAGGGACCCACGGGTCCTATTCCTTTTTATTTTACTATTTATTTCCTTTGTTCTTCTTCTCTCTATGACAACATGAGCCCACCGATCAGGTTTTTTTCCTTTTTATTTGTTTTTATTTCTGAATCTTTCTCTCAATGGTAGAAGTTTGCCAGAGGCGGCACCAAATGGGTGATGGGCGTGTGCACTCTACGGCAGGAAAGGGGAAGGAAGGAGGACACGGTTAGGTGGAGGAGCTCACCGCGGACGTGCACCCGAAGTTGGTTGGTGGAGAAGGGGAGGAGGTCATTTGTGGTGTCGACGACCGGCGGTGGTGGAAGAGGGAGGTCGCCAGTGAAATAGTAGGAGAAGTGTCTGACTTGATTCCGTGCAAGGTAAGCTTCAGAGTGTCCTCTGGAGCACGTTCCCACCCTTGGCTGCTATGTTGGTGGTCTTCGGTGGTAGCTCCACGGCAATGGCGATGGCGGCACTCCGGTGAAGGCGGGGAAGACAGAGGTCCAAATTCTTCACTGTGGTAAAACACAATTAGAGGCACGGATGAGTTTTCAGCGATGTGACAAAGGTCCTGGGCAAGTTTAGGGAAAGAGGGGAGTCACCGGACGCGGGGAAGAAGGAGATGCTGAGGGAGATGCGTTGTAGGAGCTCCCAATATCGGTGCTTATCCGGCGAGACGGGCGCTTGGTAGGCCTTGGAAGACAGGGGATGCGAGGAAGCTGGGGCAGTCAGATGGCGAAGCAATCGAGGAAACTAGAGTGGAATGCGAGTTTGGAGAAAGGGAGGAGTATATGGCGGCGAGGTGTTCAAGAGAAGGTCTTGACGGCGAGGTCGACTGCGTGTTGCGCAACGGTCCACGGCTGATGAGATGGGGATGCGTGGTATCATGGGGTGGAGGCGGAGCTCCCGGGAATATGCTGCGGGTCAACATCATGAGCAATGGCGCGGGGAGACAAACGGCATCGACAAGCACTCGGTGGACTGCCGTGACGCGTGGAGGAAGAAACCTACCGGCGGGCCCGGTAGGTCAGAGGTAGAGGGGAAGCGGGGATCGGACCTGGGCATGGGCCGAGGAAGAAGACGGGAAAAGAGAGGCTCGGGTGAGCCGATGGAAAGAAGCGTTGGGCCTCGGCCCAGAGAAGAAAGAAGTGGGCCTGGCCGGTTAGGGTTAGGATTCTTCTTTTTATTTTTATTTTTCTTTCTGTCACTGATTTTATGATTGTTCTGATTCTTCAAAAAAATTTAGAGGGTTCATAACATGGTTTCAAAAATTTATAAAAAAACACAGGGAATATTTAAGTGGTAATCTACCTGTGATATATTTCTCAGGTCAAACAAAAATCATTCCATTAGTAAATTTAGTTGAAATGTGAAGAGATCTTAAACTAGGTCTGAACTATAACTATACTAAATATAAATTTTTGTAAGATTTTCCCAAGGAGTATTCATTTAATTAACAGATTACTTTTTAGCCCTGCTTTGGCTTTTAAACAAATATCCTACATTTTGAATATCAAAATAGGTCCAAAATTTTTGGAAATTTGCAGAGAACTTCTTCGAGGTATTTTAGACTCATGAAAAATATCAGAGAAGATTTTTGTGGACATTATTTCCATAGAATCAATAAGCTCGATCCTAATTCTCATTTTTTTAGGGTTTTGAGTTGTAGCAAATGTTAGCTAACTTAATGACGAAATGTGATGCAACTTTCAACTTTATTACGTGTGTGACTTCATAGGTCCTAATTACATGCTTTACAAAAAGGGTTCATTACAAGAATTAGTCAAATTTGCAAGCTTTGGAAATCCATTTATGGATGAAGCAAGCATCTCGGAGTTGGAATATTATATTTGATGAGGTAGTCAAAGAGTTTTGCTTCATCAAAAATGAAGAAGCACAATTGTATTTTTGATCTTATATGTGGATGACTTATTATTGATTGGGAATGACATCCCTATGTAGGAGTTTACAAGAAGCCTTATCAAAAAAGGGGACTTACAAGAAGCAGTATATATCTTGGCAGTAAAGATCTATAGAGAAAGATTGAAAAGGCTAATTGGATTAAGCCAGAGTACGTACATTGACAAGTGTTGAATAGATTCAACATGAAAAATACCAAGAAAGGGTTTTTGCCTATGTCACATGGGATAAATCTTAGCAAGATTCAGTGTCCTTCGACTGCAAATGAGCGAGACTGCATGAGTAAGATCCCATATGCTTCAGCTATTGGATCTATCTAAGTATTACGAGCAGATACCAGTCTGATCCAGGTGAACATCACTGGACAGCTGGAAAGAATATACTTAAGTACTTGAGAAGGACTATGGATATGTTCCTTGTCTATGCTGGTGAGGAAGGGCCTGTTGTAAATCGTTACACCGATGCAAATTTCCAAACTGACAAAGATGATTATCGTTCGTAACCTAGGTTTGTCTTCATTTTAAATGGAGGAGCAGTGAGTTGGAGAAGTTCCAAGCAAGAGACGGTTGCTGATTCTACAACAGAGGCTGAGTACATTGCGTCCTCTGAAGCCAGAAAGGAAGGTGTTTGGATAAGGAAGTTCATCGCTGAACTAGGTGTTGTTCCAAGTGTCTTGAACTCGATGGATCTCTATTATGACAACAATGGTGCCATCGCACAAGCTAAAGAACCAAGGTCTCACCCGAGGTCCAAACACATACTAGCGATCACTGCTACAGAACAGCCCATCCGAGACAGGCTGAAATAAGCATCCCAGACGGTTGGCCGCTCCGTCTCTTCCTAATATACGAGATACCGTACTATACATCGTCAAGTCCTTATAAGCAAGAGTATCATCAATCTCTCTATTTAATCCACCTATAAACCTAGCCATAGAAACTTCCTCATTCTCAGCTAATCCACAACGTAGCATTCCAATTTGCAATTCTTCATAATAGTCTTCTACTGATCTATTTCCTTGATTTAAATACTGCAATTTATTCAATAAATCTCCAGCATAGTATGAGGGAACGAATCTATGTCTCATTAATTGTTTTAATGCTTCCCAAGTGGTTGGAATATTTTGTGGATGTACTCTACAATGTTCTTTACACCATATAGAAGCAAAATTAGAAAACTCATTAGTAGCAACCCTGACACATGTATCCTCCGGAAAATCATGGCATGCAAATTTCTGATCAACTAGTAACTCCCATGTGAGGTATGCATCTAGATCATATTTACCTTCATAAGGGGGCATAGTGAATTTTACCTTAGAGAATGCGTCATCTCTATCACGGCCGCGCCGTGGTCGTGATGGTGGTCGCCACGTACCATGTTGGTTGTAGCGTTGTCAATGGTGAGCACGGTCATTGTTGTGGTGGACATCATCCTCATCTTCAGAATCAACACTGTAGTCCTCCTTGTCTCCCTCCTCACTACTACAGAACGGCCCATTCAAGACAGGCTGAAACAAGCATCCCAGACGGTTGGCCGCTCCGTCTAAAATTGGTGGTCTGTGATGACACAGGTCATCGCAAACGGGTGGGCTACCCATCTGTGATAACCATTCATCCCAGACAGGTCGACTCAACCACCTGTCTACAATAACCATTCATCCCAGACGGGTCGACTCAACCACCCGTCTGCGATAACCATTCATCACAGACGGGTAATATCTCTAACCCGTCTCGGATGACTGCTATCACAGACGAGTTTAACTGTTGACCCGTCTGGGATGGGTGTGTACAGAGGGCATAACACTGCCTGTTTTGTGGCTAGCCTTAGGAATTGCTAGCCATGCCCTCTGAAACAGCAGATATATATTGCACAGAATATTCACATATTTAACACAGATACAGATAGATACATTCACAAATAGTGATACACTGAAACAATCACATACTTAGACATGATATATACATTCACAATTGCTAGCTAAATATATTCACAATTGCTAGCTAGAAATGAGTCACACCGTTCAGAATTGAGAGCTCGCTGCCAACAATCACATACTTCAATGTTTAAAAGGAAAGTTACAAGAGAGTGCTAACTACATAGATGAAAGACAATACTACTCTGCTAAGCCGCCACCATAGAACTCGCCATCAGGATTGATGATTTGTGTATTGATGAAGAAGGCAAAAATCCCTCGAATGCGCTTGAGTTGAGCTTCATCAATTGTGGTATTTTCAATCTTCCACGCCTATTGTTGTCATAAAATCAATAAGGACTACAAAATTACAAAATGTAAACAAACTCAAAATAATGCTTGCATTTGGGTATACCTCCTCATCTAGTTTTCGCTTAACAAAATCCGCGATAGCCTCCATGTGGTAGCAAACGTAGAATCCACATTAATTATCTATGTGATTCAAAATAAAAATTAAACTCATCGCTCTCTCTCACTTGTCCAATTATGCGCAAAACCATCCAAGCTAGAGCCATCCAAGCATGCGTATATATTACATCTAAACCACAATTAATAAACCATCTATCCATGCCTATACATCTATTAAACTACAATTATCTTCTAATAGAACATAATTGCACTAGATCTAGGGTTAGAGAGCAATTAAACTAACTAAATAACCAAATCTACTAACCTATTGCCACACCAAATCAATTATCTCCTTCCAATCTTCTTCTCCTCCCCCAAAATCGCCTCAGCCGCCGCCACCAGCCCGATAGACCTAGAAAACCCTAACAGATCTGAGAGCACTGGTTCTGTTATACAGGTGGAGAAGTCATTCCAGACGATTTAGTCACTCGAACAGCCTGTAATGACCTATCACAGACGGGTGAACAAAAGACCGTCTGCGATATATTGCTACATCACAGACGGTTCCTTTCATGACCGTCTGTGATGTGTCATCACAGACGGTTCAGTTTCAAGCCAACTGTGATAACTGCTTACATCGCAGACGGGTGATACGTCGAACCGTCTGCGATGAGTCTTTCCAGATGGGTCCGTCTGGGATGGCACATCATCCAAGACACTGGTGTCCAGACAAAAGTCATCGCAGACGGGGTCGTTTGGCTGCCCGTCTGGAATGTCTGCCATCCTAGACAGGCTATAGTAACCGTATGCGATGTGCCATCCAGGATGAGCCGTTCTGTAGTAGTGCCTCTTGCCCATGTGGTTCGTTGGCTCCTGATCCCACGGAAGCAGCTAGTCACAGAACAGAGGCATCGACGTTGTTGGTCGCAGCTGAAGGAACCCATCGTGCATGTGGTACTCCATTGTTGGTTGGAAGACGAGGTGCAGGTATGGAACAACCTGCAAGATTATCAAGGCAAGCCAAAATAGCAGCAATGTTAGCGTTAGCAGCTGCCTGTCCATCCTCAATAGCCTTGAGGCGATTCTCCTGCATTTGCATTCGTTCATTGGTCCTATGGAGATCCTCCATGAGGCCTTTCAAAGCATCATCGTGACCTGCCATGGTTAGCAAATGGAAACAAACCACAGGTTTATATTCCTATCACACTACTGGAATGTGGGGTGTGGGGTGCAAGAAACCTCAACAATTTTGTAGCAAATACCAAGCTCTTACCAGTTCTTATCGTGTTGCAGTGGTTATCGGCCTTTGGCGGTGTCAAATATTATCAAAAGATTGATATAGTGATTACCAAAGTGACTGAACAAAATACAGTATAGAAAGGTGGAGCTTGGTTGGCTTTAATATGGTAGCAAGGAAAAGTAAACAATCTACTCAGCAAATGCAAGTTGAATAAATGTTCAAAGTACTAGTCACTGTTGTTGAATCCTAACTAGACCAATGAAAAGCTAATCAATGCCCCATAAATAATATAAGTGAAGCTCAAAAGGAAGTAGTGGAAGTACCATAAAGATAAGGTACTGAAGCTGCAAAAGATGAGTGGCAACAAATCTCTAAGATTTTTTATTTTTTTATTTTTTCTCTCAAAAACCCACTCAATCATAAAAGTAGTCACTGCGGTGTCGTGGCAGCTGAAACAACACAAGTATTGCCACAGCAGAGGTGAAGCAAAAGAAAAGAAGCCTGCTGGGTGGCTACCGCAGTAGCAAAAACTGTTGATTTCCTTGCCGCAGTAGGAAAGTGGCAGCCATGTGGTGGGAGTTTGACAACTCCTATTGAAAAACAGTTTTAATGGCTCTGAGCTGGAGATCAAACTCTACATCTCCAAAAAAAATTAAGCCAATTCTGAGAAAGTTGACGAAACAACTAGTGGAAATCCTAGCCTAAAATTGAAGATCCTAAAAAAGTCACCTCGACCAAAGCATTCAGCACGAGATGGGATCAAGATAGGAAGCAAGTCCTTGACTCAAGCTATCTAGGGAAATAAGAATCACCCAATTCAGAGTCCGGGCAAAGGAGATATGACCTCTGTAAGATCAGCAAAAGTTACCCAAAAGCTTCCAGAGCCAAAAGGTCCCACTTCAAAGCTTTGAGGGTCAAGATGGCAAATGTATATTTTTTTTGGATGCGCCTCATTATTACCTTTAATTTGGGTGGTCGTGGACCCAAAACGGACTTCGTATGAGAAAGTTATGGCTGTTTTATTGAAACCGCTCAATCTAGGGTTTGGATTTGGACTCGCTGACTAGAACTCTTGCCGCAGCAGTAGATTTGCTGTTTTTCTTGCTGCGGCAGGACTTTGGTGGCTTCTGTAGGGAGTTTGAAAGAATGAAGCAAGCTGAAACTTTTCGAGCAGGGTTAGCATCTCCCAAATGGCAGAATCTGAGCCCAATCTGAACACTTTGATTTTTGGAGTTCAAGACTAGTAGGAGTTGTATTTGCCCTAGACTCTACTCATAACAGATAAGGACTTGACCTCTTCTTCTTCCCCGAAACTAATCTAATAGCACAACACAAGATGGTGGGGTGACGATGGCAAGGCAGCAAGATGCAAGACATGACTAACTTTTTTTGGCTTTGTCTGGACGATAGGACAAGCAGATCTAATTTACGAAAAACAATAAACTCTTATCGATCAACTTGAGCTCTGATACCACTTGATGAGGCGATGGCCCGATCTTTTGATCAGAGGAAGGTAGCTATCAATTTGGTGGAGGTTAACCTTGACGACCCGACTATACCGTACACAACGATACGTCTTAGCAATCACTAAACCAGTCTCCGATGGTTATTGATCTTGCCGTAGGCACGATCAACCTGAACAACGAAGTTCGAGTTCTTGCAAGCAACCGAAGAACCAGCAAGAACTATGATAAATTACAATCTGAAATTACGAGTATAAAATTGGCATACAAAATTGGCACAAGACTAGAAGAAATAGTTTGGGATTCCACTAGCGATCTGTAAAAGACGGTAGTCCTACACGACTTGTAGATGTAAACTTGTAGCAATAGCTAAACAACTCAATGAAACCCATCTAATCCTACAGACTCGGGTGATTTATATAGGAGAGAGCGGAAGGAGGTATTGCTCACGACTAGGACTCCTTAGTTTGCTAAAATTAAAAGATCCATGGCCCTTGGCCCAAAAAAGGTGACGTAGCAGCATTAACTATTTATGAACGAAAATGTAAAGTGGAATCTTGTATATGCCATCCATCATGGTGGCTCCAAAGTCTTGAAATAGTTTGACTCACTTATAGCACTGTCATCCTTCTCCTCACTTAAACCCATGTTCCTGAGTAATATAACATCATCTCATTTAGGTAGCATCATGGAGTTCAACGACAATGACGAAGCTCCAAGAAACAAATTTACCTAAAAATTAAGTTGGCATGCTCGAGCTCATGTCAGTGGACCCTGGAATTGTGGAGATATGATTATATCGGTGTTAGGGATGTCCTCATCAAGATGTATTTGATAAATCAATGCGTGATTGTTGTTAAACTTTCTGAAATAGTCATTTAAGATTTTCTAGCAAAGGGAAACCCTTTTTATTTTAAGGTTAAATATATTGGACTCCTATTTTGATTTTAAAAATATAAGTTGGTAGATAGATTAACTTACCAGTTTGGATAGGAAATATGGACATATATTTTTCTTAGAGTAAATATGGATATATCTAACTTTATGGAATTTTACTAATAGATGTGATCTCTTACGATGACGAGATGATATATTATATTTTTATTTTTCTCTAACACTCAAAAGTATGACTGGATGGTAGTTCAATAGGGTGTGCGTGCGTGGCACCGCACAAGCTTTGCTAGTAAGAGATTACAAGAGGCGATGTGAAGGCCATGAAAGAGTTATTCATGCAAAGCTCAACCAACACACAGTCGCTCATTAGACTTCCCCTCATGGGCTTTCCTCTGTGTGAGGCTCTCCACCTGCTTTCTTGCTTCTCTCCCTCCTTTCACTGCTCTGGCCCCCATTCCTACTCCCTCTAGCGGCTCTGGTAGCCGGTGAGGAGGAGGAGGGAGGCCCAGACACCCCTCCTATATGTATATTAGGCTCTCCCTTCTCTTCACTAAACTAGATCTGAAATTGGATCTCTTCTTTCTTCTCCTCTCTTTTCCTCTATCCATGGTGGCCGGAGTGAAGGAGAGTAGCGATGGTCAAGTCCAGCTAGTAACTGTGTAGCCTACGTGTCCAAGAGCTGGCTCCATCCTCTTGCCTAACCACCAGTTTCTGGTGCCAGTTCGTGTTAATAGCAAGGCCTCTGCGAAGGGGATTTTCATTCGAGATGGAGCTAAACTTGGACCTGAGCTCCTCACACCCATGGTGTCAGCTCGATTCTCGTTCGACGATGCACCTCAGTCCAAATCATGTTCTACTTTTGTGGTATCAATAGAAGCCCCTGCCTTTTCGGTTTGCTTGGGTCACCAGTATGGTATTCTCATTGTTTATCTTAGCAACCCATTCACATTGCTTTCTTTATGCTCTGCCGTTTTGGAGCAGGGCAGCTTGAGGTTGATGCACTTGTGCCTTTTCAATTTGTGGTGTCGCTCTTTTCCTTTGGCGACGACGAAGCTCGTGCTTATTTCTTGCACCGAGGAGGAGTTGTCTCTTGCTGCCGCACATCCGTCATGGTTGCCGATGTCCATTTCAACCTCTAATTCGGAGGCCCACTTAGTGATCTTTGGACTTGGCACCAAGCAGTTGTGCTTTTGCAGCGTTGGTCTGTTGCTATGGTGGTGCGATCAACCCATTCCAGAGACGCCTTATTGTCAACTGGCTGATGCTTCATCCCAAGACTCGTGCTGCCGGCGACCTCTTCAACCTCCTGATCCCTTTGTTGTGGATCGATTAGAGGCCCTAGGTCCTGGTGCTTCTCCTTTTTTCTAGTGGCGGCTGGATGTGACGGCCAGCTAGTGACGGCAGGTGGTTCTCTAGCTAGCGGAGGAGCAGTGCTCTTGACTCGTCTAAAGCCACATGGAGAAAGCGAGGGACACGTGGACTACAAGAAATTTGAGATACCGTGACAAAAATCCCAGTGGTTGGAAATGTCACAGAAATACCTAATGTGTGACGTTTTATACCTGGCGTCACTGATTCTCGCAAATCGGTGATGATTATAGAATCGCCATCACGCATTAATAATTTCTGTGATGGTTCGGTAGTTACCATGACGAATCTATTAGAGTCACAAAATCTTACAAATCAATGTCGCTCATATTTTTGTCATGCCAGATGTAGCAGTGGGACCCGCTATGTTAGTGAGATGGAAATGGTTAACGTAAATATGGAGAAAAAAATGCTAGTACGGGTCGAGCCTCGTATTTTGAATCAAAACTGGCAACTCTTGCCCTATAAGTTTAGTAAGCGGCCTTTCCCTTAGTCTCTTTCCCTCTATCTTTGTCCTTTCCCCTTCGAAACTCTCCTGAACAGGACCCGCACTCGTCACCTTCCCTGTCAGTTAGCAAGCCGAACCCGCTACAGCAGTACAGGCGGGAATATTATATGAATGAGTCTTTGCTTCTTTCTTTTATTCTTAGCTCTTCGACTTGTCTCCTGTCAGCTACTCTCGCTTTGTCCCCGCCACTACAATCGAAACCGCCTCTGCTCTTTCCAAGTCAGCTCTAGTCTCTCGTTACTGGTCCAGTATAAAGACCCTATCTCTTCTTATGAGCTTAACGCAAAAAATGAGCTATACTAAGCTAAGCGTTTTTTCCCTTTTTAGGCGGGTAGCGTTCCTTGAATTCGATTGACGTGGTTCTAGCTCGTTTTAAAGAGCTTATAGCGAGTTTTGCTTTGTCCCTCTTGACGTCGCTGGTCATCCCAACTCGTATTAGCTATCGAAAGCCGTACTTACTTTCCCGCTTGCCACAAGTAATCGCTACAGAAAGCACCACAGCCACAGGCACAGTAACCGGAAGAGCAACTGGTCTTTTCTCACTCTCCCTGTAGTCAAGACGTAGGGAGTATTATGACCAGTTTCACTGACATCTGCTTTCGTCTCTCGTCCTTCGCCCGCTATGCTTCCTAGTAGGTATGATGCCCAGCAACAGGCGCACAAGCAGGACTAGCTTATTGGTCCACTGGTTGTAGCAAGAGGAGCTGGATCAACCAATGACGCTTCGGGCTTCGAAAGAAAAGAAGGAATTTTAGCACAAGGTTCGCCAGACTTGCTTCTCGCTGCGCTCGATCAAAGAAAGAGAAATCGAACAAGAGCAGCGCTCGACCAAGAAGTCATGGGGCTAGCTCGAACGATATAAAGATGGAATCAGCAGTGTCAGAAGGTACTTCAACCAGAACAGAGTAGCATGGCCAGGGCAGTAAGCTTTCGAAGCCTGTGTTCTCCCGAATAGCAATAGAATATTTTCTGACGCAGATGGTATTTTCATTTTTGCAAGTGCTATTGCCTGGATGGTGTTCTCGGTATCGTTTTCTTCAAGAAGGGAAGGAATCAGGGGGATAGAGTTCCAGGTAAGACTGTTTGGCTCTATGTTCAGGAAAGGAATGCCCTCAGGGAAGAAAGAGGAAAGTAGCATAGCAGAGAAAAGAATTTCAGTTCTCAGTCTAAGTAAGCCCGTCCTAGCAATAGTGGCTGAAGTTGGTCTCGATCTTGAACTCAAACTGATGCCTAGCTGCCTCCATCTCCGCTTCCTTCTACTACCTGCGTGCGCTCATCCCTTGCTTGTTCTTTTAGGACTGAGTATGATGAAATATTTTGAGATCGGACTTACTTTAGTCCGTATCGTCGGTCTACTTCTGACAAGCAAAAGGCATAATATCCCCAATGAGTCAGGAATAGAAGATGCCAAAGTGTTGAGACCGACCTAAAGATCTTGTCAAACAATACAGGCTTTCTTCCAAAGAATATCCCACTTTTTTGGCTGGCCTGGAAAATCTTCCTAGCCTTGACTGTCGTTGCATTTAACGAGCTTGACAAAACTACCTCCCTGCTTCACAAAACAAGGCAGATTAAGGGAGAATGCCATCTTTTTCATAGATAGTCTGAGTTCGAGCTACTGGACTAGCTTTGGCTTCTTCCTTCGAGTTAGAGTGCCCAATGCTAATATTCTCAAATGCCTTAACCGTAATGGGAGTGGCACATTCATTTAGACTTCAGCCTATATACGCTTATGGACAGGCAGAAATGAACGGATACCATTCTCCAGAGATAGTAGCTTAATTAGCTTAGGTTTCAATCCTAACGCACGAGAAGAAAAACGAAAAGCATGGGACTTCCAGTACGATGATAGGGCCGGAACTCAATGGTCCTTTATGTCTGAAGCGGATGTGGGCGTGGTCAACCGAATCTGAGCCGTGTGCACTGCCAGGCGTCGGAACGCTAATCGGAGCACATAGAGTGGGCGGTGGCAAAGCTGTCATTGCGCGTGTGTGTATCTCTCCCCGAGAAGAGGCGCATGGGGTAGCGAGGCAAATCGTGTTTCATCAAATGTGACATGTCTTGAGATGAGTTTTTTCTGCGTGCGGGGATCATATCAGCAGTACCCCTTGTGCTGATCACTATAGCCAACGAAAATACATGACTTTTATCTCAAAGGATTGACTTTGGCCACACCGTCTTGATCAAAGAGCTCGGGTTACACAAATCTCCCTTCTTTGTGTACTGGAACAGCTACCACTTCCTTAGAACAGCACTAACTTACCGCTCTATACTAAAAAATAAAAAATGAAAGAGAATAGCTCCATAACAAACAAAATAGTGAACTGCCATAAATTACACACACGCTAGTAGTGGCTCGGCTAGAGGACTACAGCAGCCAAAGCCGTGATTTGTATGGTATGTCTTGCCCTCAATGTCCGGCTGGTTGGTAAGTCACTAAATTCCTATCTCCCGGTGGTCGAGTACCCCCGACACGTCGAATTCCTTTTTTCTAGTGGCGGCTGGATGTGATGGCCAGCTAATGACGGCAGGTGGTTCTCTAGCTAGAGGAGGAGCAGTGCTCTTGACTCGTCTAAAGCCACATGGAGAAAGCGAGGGACACGTGGACTACAAGAAATTTGAGATACCGTGACGAAAATCCCAGTGGTTGGAAATGTCACAGAAATACCTAATGTGTGACGTTTTATACCTGGCGTCGCTGATTCCCGCAAATCGGTGATGATCCTGAAATCACCGTCACGCATTAATAATTTCTGTGACGGTTCGGTAGTTACCATGACGAATCTATTAGAGTCATAAAATCTTACAAATCAATGTCACTCATATTTTCGTCATGCCACATGTAGCAGTGGGACCCGCTATGTTAGTGAGATGGAAATGGTTAACGTAAATATGGAGAAAAAAAATGCTAGTAGGGGGTCGAGCCCGTGACCTCCTGTTTGCTGTGCATTCCACGTTGCCAGTGAGTTGGTGTTCGTTTGTTGATGCGTGTCGTTTTGTTATAGATAAACCATGGAAATTGGAAATTGGCTGGAAAAAAAGGTGACGAGGAGTTCGAACCCGTGACCTCTCAAGTCTGTGCGAGCAGCGTTACCAGCAGACTAGAGGTTATGTGCTGAATTATGAAACTAAGTTATAATTGTTATAACTCTTCAACTAGCTGGTTAGTTAATTTTTCCCGGCGCGTCTGTGAATCATTGGTACTCGGATCTACCTATAGCGCCACAGCATCAGACCGCGTACGACGCCGCGCCTCCGCCTCCGCCTCCCCCTCTTACCTCTGCTCTTCCTCGGCGAGGCAGTTGCTGGTTGAAAGCCGGGTAGATGTCGCCCCGTCCCCAACCTGTGACCAAGTCTCTCTGCTCGTCGATCTGTGCAGCACTTCTTCGCCGATCTGCGTGTCGTTCGCCACCATAAGTCTAGCACCTTCGTAGGTAACTTCCTGCTGTGCTCATATCAATACTTGCATTAGTTGTATTGTTCGTAGCACACTAAAAATAAACTGTGACGTGATCTTGATTTCGGTTTCAGAATTCTTTGCCCATTGAAAGATACTGGATATACATCAGGCCATCAGGGAAGATTGCAGTAGCTTGAGCAGTAAATCTTGAGAACAAAGCATGCTCTGAATTTTAATCCATTCAAGCAATCGATGAGCCGAGGAACTGATAATCTTGATTTGCATTGGCTGTTCTGTTTCTGTTCACCTGGCGTACTCTCATGCAACTGCCTGAAAACTTTAACAGCCATGTAGTAGTTTTCCAGTGATTCACTCAAATGGCCATTAAAGGGAAGATACTGGATATTGTTCATCGATTGATCCTGTATTGTAGCTTTTGTTCATCAATTGATCCTGGATATATTCAAGAAATACTGGATATATTCATTAATTATGATTATGCTTTTTAATATAACATGAGGTTGGTGTACTGATTTAGTACTATATTTACTATTTTAGCATGAATATTCAATATATTTCTAAATGTTGTACGAAATAACAGTAAGTTACCCCATTTTGACTTTCGTACCGGGGCCTTTAATTCCTGGAGACGGCCCTGTGCACCACCCTCGATGAGTGTAGCTCCTCCCCTGAGTGAGTTCACTAGTTGTGGTAGTATTACATTTTGCTTCAATGCTGATATGGTGTAAGCATAATTTGCTCACGGGTCAAATTTTAAAGTTTTCAAAAAATGTCAAAAAATTCATAAAAATATTACATGTGAAAATAACAGGTCTGGGAAAGTTTCAGCCCATTTGGACAAAATTTTGTGAGATAATGGCATTTCAAGTTCTGCCATTCAAATTTTGGGTCAAATTTTGAAGTTTTCAAAAAAATATCAAAAATTCATAAAAATGTTAAATGTGAAAATAACAGGTCTGGGAAAATTTCAGCCCATTTGGACAAAAGGTTTGTGAGATAATGGCATTCCAAGTTTTGCCATTCAAATTTTGGGTCAAATTTCAAAGTTTTCGAAAGAATGTTAAAAAAATTCACAAAAATATTACATGTGAAAATAACAGGTCGTGCTCGCTCGACGTGTAATGGCTTGCTACTCGAATATACTATCACTGGGAGTACATACGTTTGAGACGTATCATGGCTACACTCTCATGTTCATGTCCGCTTCTTCTTGTTGGCAGAGTAGCGAGAGCCATAGTGCTGTCGTCAGATCACGACCGCGTGCCCAGATAAATAGAAAAGAGACGAAGACACATATGCTTTAAGATTTGTGTTGCGACTTAGCGCCTTCTCATATGGTCTACATTGATGCAGTGAATCAGTTGGTATTTCTTTAAAATTAAATAAATTTGAGGCTATTTATTATAAATCATATTTTAATTAAACTCTGAAAATAAAACATTCCCCCCACTAAAAAACTTTTCCCTCCACTCAGAAACAAATTTCCCTCCACTTTTTAATTTTTTTACCGTATCCTCTCTGTGTCCCCACCCATCAGACACCCAGGTAATAATTCCCTCTTTTTTTTCAGCCGACTCCACCCATTTTTAGCGCCTATCTCCCCCTCCCTTTCGATCCCCACTGCCCCACAACTGCATCCAGCAGAGGAGCCCGCCGGGTGCTATCCACCACCGGCACGCACCATCCCTGTAGCTACCGCCGCCACCTACAGCTTCACCCCCGGGCGGCCTATGCCAGACGCCGCTCGCAGTGCTCTCTGCAAGGACCGACCACGCGCTCGCCTGCCAACATTGGAGCCGTGCAACCGGTCGCCCGCTTCAACCCCCCTCCTCTCCCCGGTGTTGCCTTCCCCGCCAGTAAGGAGGTGAGAGCTTCCGCTGAGCCGCGGCCCCCGAGCTTGGCGAGGCGCTCGATGAGGGTATTGTGTGCGACGGTGGTGGCGGCGGTGGCGGTGCGGAGGGCTGCGGCGGCGTGGTACAGGGACGAGACGGAGAATGCGGCCGACACGAGCACGGGGAGTAGGCGGGGGCTTGCGGCTAGGCCACGGGCGAGGATCTGGGCGTGGGTTTGCCTCTGAGGGGATTTGAGGCTTCGAAGGATTCTGAGAAGTTCTTGCTCCATTGGTGCAATCTGCACCAAGATCTTTGGCAGCTATTTGGTTTCTCTTTTCCTTTTTCCTTTTTTTTATTGCACACAGTTGTTTGGTTCCCGCTGCTTTTTGAAGGCCTCCTCTGCCCACGGGTAGCAACTTGGCCGGTGGCTCCGTAGGCGGCGGTGGTGTCAAGCACGTCGGCGGTGGCGTTCTACGGCAGGGAGCCATTTGCATTGTTTGCTTTTTGTAGTGGAGGCTTGGGAGAAAAGATTTGCGACTACGAGCTCCGTCGGGCTCGGGATTGATCCGTCCTCTCCTGCCATTTTCTACAAGTTCTACTGATCGTCTTTCTTTCATAGGTATAGTAGATAAGCTCTTAATAAACATAAATATTTTGTTTAATAGTTCAGAAAACAAATAATAAATAAGTGTAGTCCGTAGCAGCTCTCTTCATTGACTTCATCTTCCTCCTACGAATATAATATACATCATATCGCAATACTTATGCATGGCTATCTAGTAATTCTTAGGCGTCAGGCATCAATGGCAATAGATTCATGGCCCTCTTATCCGATTCAGTCAGGGTTCATGGTAGTAGGGTCAAGCTTCTATCTTGTTGAACGGTACGAGAAAAACTTGCTTTACTACCAAAAATAATTTGCAACATTATTTTCTTTTAACTCAGTATATTTGCATGTATTATAACATGCTTTTATCTTCCTAGAATGAAGTAAATAATCAAGTATAGGGGTATACTCGTATGGGACGTGCCAATGTAAAGAAAGTAAGTATGGTTCTTACGTTAGGCGGTGACATGTATTTTTAGAAGATGGTTTGTTTAGGATCAAACTAAACACATGCCTCTCCAGGTAGATTTGCCCATGATTGGCATTAACTTTGCTTCATATTCTTTTATAGTTGGATTTGTTTTGCCTCTTGAAATAAGACCGAGAACCATGGTGTTTGAACACCTCTCTAGGTAGGGCTGCCCATGTTTCGCAAACTTTGCTTCACAGGTTGTTTTCTTCATTCAATGCCAGAATTGTTACAAGTTTTGCATGATTTGTCTTGTTTTTATCTTGTTAGTCAAAATCATATTGCCATAACTGGTCATCCTGAAAATTGTGTTGTGACATCCATAGTCTTGATTCGTGAACAGCACATAGATTTCCTGGTAACCATGGGGATCATGTTGGACTGTCTCCCTCAATTTTTGTTCTGAATTTGCTTGCTTAAATCAGCAAATCAGTGTGCACCCTGAATTTGCATTCTAAGTTTCAAGCAGAATTCATTTAGCAATTCATTTTATTCAACTCTCTGTCATCTTTTTCAGCTTCAGGTACTAAGATGGCATCGCTTAAGAAGGAAAAGATGGCATCGCTTGAGGAGGAATGGAAACGCAAGACTGCAGCGTATTTAAAGATAAGGAATGATTGCATTGCGAAACGCAAGGCTGAGGAGAGGCGGCCTCTTCAGGACATACACAAATTAGCTCGTAGCCTTGTGTACCCTGGTGCCTCTAATGCGCAACCGACGAACATTGAACGAGTTGCCGATGATCACAGTGACTCCGAGTATGTGCCAAATGCTGAAGAAGAGGCCGCTGCAGCGGAAGAGGCTTCAAGAGATAAAGAGGAGGCCGCTCTTGCTATGTCCAAAACAACGGTAATATATCGTAGCAACTTGCATCTTAAATAATGCCATCCTTTTCAACTTGTTCATATAATGTGTACATCATTGTTGATGTAATGACTTTAATTCCAGCTTGCTCATATCATGTGTATATCACTGTGCACTCTAAGTATTATAAATAATGGACAAATCACCTAAAGATTGATTCACATTTTCTGTCCCTCCACTATTTTACTCTACTACGAATTAATCTAGATGATGCTTTCTCTGTTCACTGTCTCCCTATTTCAACTAGTGAGTCAATGTTGATTCACTGCCTTGTTTTTCTCTACTTGTTTGAACCAGGCAGCTGAAGCTTCTACGAAGCCAAACCACAAAAAGCGTGACAGATCCACAACCAATGCACCTGCTACCTCAAGAACAACAAGATCTAGAGCTACCACAGCAACTGAGTCAGTTGAAGCTACAAACCATCAAGAACAGTCTGCACCAAATCCAACAAACACAGTACAAGCTAGAGATGAGACGGAACAGAGAGCACCTAATCCAACAAACACCTCACCTCACCTAACTTCTAAGGGTAGCAACTCACCTGATGCCAATTCAGAGATGCAAGTTTCTCAAGACATGACAAACACATCCGGCCAATTTGATAACAGGATTACAGTAGAAGGCCAACGTATATGCAGCATCATCTCTTCACACTCTGTACTGTCCACTTGCAATTGTAACTTTCCAATTAATCTATACCTTCTAATGTAGATGCATTAGTATGCTCCACTGGTCCAACTAATTGACGACCGTCAAGGAGAGGTCGTCGACGTAGACCAACCATGGGGCATGGACTTCAGGATTATGCAAGCAGAAATGGAGGGAGGAAGATGCATATTGATTTCTCAGTGGGGAAAGTGAGGCCTACAGACCCAGTCCAAGCAGCCAAGCTTTCTTTTGAGTGTGGTATTCACATCCGCAACAAGATGATGCATGTTGCAACGCACTGGAACAACTACAGCAAAAAAGAACTAGAGTATGTTATTCCTCTTGCTATTCATGGTGTTGTGGTAAGACAGTTTCCTTCATTTTCATTCACTTGTTCACATGTTGCCTTGTCAATTTGGTGAAGTATCCTATCATTCGTTATTTTTAGAATAACTTTGACATGGATGAGGATGATGAGGTTGCGAAAGGTGTATGCACAAAAATAATCTAAAAGGGTGTTCGACAGCAACGCTACAGGTTAAAGAGAGATTTCTTCAACGGTTGTACTGTTGAGCAAGCGTTATCCCGTAAGCCACCCAACATTACTGAAGAAAATTAGACAAGTCTCGTCAACAAATGGTTTGATGAAAAAAAACCAGGTTTGTAACATAATATGCGACCAGCAACAGTTTTCGCATTCACATCTACTAGTACCAAATGTCAATACTAATATTCAGCTGCTCCATATAGGAAGCATGTGAAAAGAACAAGAAGAACCGAGAAGCTGTCAGGCATCACCAAAAAACTGGCTCTAGGTGTTATGTTTCCCATTTCAGCCAACTTGTAAGAATTCCAGATACCTCAATTCTAGTCCTTTGTCTATCACATCTGGTCATTATATATGGAATACTAATGTTACAATTCAATTTATCTTGTAGAAAAAAGATAAGTACAACAACCAGGACCCTAGTCCCATTGATTTTTTCAAAGACACCCATACCAACAGGAAGACTGGCTGCATGAGCGAGCCAGCAATGTCAGCTTATGTAAGATTTCTTCCTCTACTGTTGCTCACTCAAATAGATTCTCATATTGATCAATTGTACTCCGACATATGAACTTTGTCTTACTTGAGCGTCCATGCTTTCCTTTCTTGTGCAAACTGCTATGGAAGAGAAAAGAAGGGAAACACAATCAGAAGGTGAGGAGCCAGTGTCTGATACACTGATTGCGGCTGAAGTTCTAAAGGAAAAAAGCACCCATAGCACCTTCCTTTCCAGCATGGGGTACACATCAAGATCTGGGAGGTCTAGGAGCTCTGCTTCATCAGCACGCATCCGAGAGCTAGAAGAAAGAATTGAGCAGAAGGAGAGAGAGGCAAGAGATGCAAATGATAGGTACTTTTGCTGTTTCTATTTTTGTTCTTGATGTTTCTTCTTTTCTGCTTTTTTTTAATATGGCAACGGAAAATAGCCTCAGTAAAGAGCTGCAACGCTGCTATGTTTCAACGATTAATAGGTACCAGCAGGAGTTAGCTGCGAGACTTGAAGCACAAGAGGGAGCACTTGAAGAGATGAAGAGGAAGTAGCAAGAAGAATTGGAAGCTGTGAAGAAGAGCCATCAACACAAGATTGAAGCCTGGGAAAAGAAGCAACAGAAAATGGATAACATGATTGGTTATCTCTTACGGGCTCACGCAACTCAGCAGTCCCAGTCCAGACCTGGTGGTGCATGAAGGACATCCTTTTGTGATGGTGGTATTGTTGCTGCATCATACATTGCAATCTTCAGGAGAACAATCTTGTGGTCTTTAGCTATGTAACTATTATTTTACAACTTATCCATTGTCCAGAGTGTCAAACTTGGTGAATCAGTGTTACTTTTAGTGTCATTTCTACTTTCAGGATGAATTGGCTGAGACAATTGAATTTATAATATGATTTGTTTTTGTTTTCAATATATAATGTGATTTCGCTCTAAATTATTTATATAATGTGCTGTGATGTGAATTGAATATATATTGTGATATGCATTTGAAATAAATTTGATTTGACAATTCCTCGTAATTTAAATTTGAAATAAATTAAATATATCTTGATGATGTCATCTCAGTGACAATAATTGTGATGTTTTTTATCAATGGGACGGTATGCCTAATGCTAACATGGCATCAAATCAGTGACGTTGCGTCGTCACTGAATATGGTACACTATGACATATTTTCTCCTTAAATGTGACGTTTATCGGCCGTCACAGAAGCACCAAATCAGTGACGATGCAGAAAACGTCACCGAAGGTCCTATATTCAGTGACGTTTTTTCCATGCACCGTCATTAGGACCCTAATTCTGGCGTAGTCGAAAGAGGCGTGAGGTGGAAGTCGTGGAACAACTCGCGCTGCTGAGTTGTTTCGAACCTAACGAGCTACGTCGAGAGTTAGTCGAGAGGGGGGAGAAAGTGGTTGTGCATTCGCATTCATCGCATACATGGCATTTGGTATTCATATGCATTAGAAATAAATACAATCGGAATCGAAACTTTATTAATTAACAAAATGATACAAGAGTTAATGATACAACATCGTTACAAAAGAATAAAGAAGAAGAAAGAAAATTACACAATTAATTCTTTCTACCTATACAAATATCTAAACCCTAAGTCTTGAACCTTCGGGTCTTCAAAGTCTTCAAGTCGGAGAAGGATGCCGAGAGCCGAAGGGGGGGAAGTCCTTTGGGAATGTAGGCGGTCATCCCGGGTCAGCGAGTATGGGTACCCGAGACCGTTGGGAATCGTGCCGTTGCTGTAAGAGGCAAAAAGTTCCTAAACCTATATTTTTAAATATGTGTGGTCTTATCGGCACAGTTCCGCCGACGTCCGCAGGTTTAGCTGCGGGGGCAAAATAGTGCCGATGACCTAGAGTAGATTTTAGTTTTCGAAAATAGTTTTATAAAACATTTTTGTTTTCGAAAATGTCCGAGGGCCACGTGGCTAAGACCCTCATCGGACAAAACCTAGTATTTCAGTATGAGGGATAAAAGAGGTGAGAAGGGTATTAAAATAACTTTATTTTCTTAATCTAAATTGCCTCCATAGCCTTGTTTTTGAGAAGAAATCATTTTTGCTAAAACCAAATAAAGAAAAAGGGCAGCCACCTGTATTCATCCTTTTAGCCCACATGAATTGACCAAGGTCAATGCCCTTAGAAAATGAGGCAACAATCCATCAAATAGTACGTCTAGTAGCCATTTCCTGCAATGTGAACTAAGGCAACAAGTGTGAACAGAGCAGCAACCATCGAGTGAGCTCCCAGGCAGCCAACAAAATCTATCTCAAGTGAATGGCTTAGCCTAGAAGGCAACTAAATATCAAGTGAGGCAACCCACGTAACTAAAATGAGTAGCATGAGGTGGCCGGAGGTAATCATCATAGAGAGTTCAGGAAACCAGTAGAAATACTGAGAGGCAGCCGAATAGAGCTAGTACCACTGTAGCAGCATTAGAACTCAACCAGTACTCCAGCTCCATAGCAGACAAGCCACAAGAACTCAGCAAGAACAGCAGGTGTTCGTAGGAGGAGAAGGCCACAAGAACCTGAGGATAAGGAATATAGGAGAAGAAGGAACGAAGCCACCAGAGTTTAGGAGAGTGGAAGAACAAGCCACTTACCCTTACCACCATTTCATACCGAAACAAGGTAATCTCTCAAGCATGCAAACCCCACTTATGCATATCCAACAGATTAGCAATAGTGAGAACCCTCAGATTTTTAGTAAGGCAGTAATAGAACCTGTTCTTATCAAACAATACTCTTCCCAAACCTTTCCTTTAACTCCAAAATCATCATAGGGTTTAGTTAGGCAGCTAGTGTAGCATCTGTTCTTACATATATGTATCGTTCCTCAGATTTCTCTTAGAGAAATCATCACATATGTGTTAAGGCAACAAAGGGGCAACATGAATAGTAATCTGCTCTTATCAGTCCTGATATCAAACAATTGGATGCTAAGCAACAATACACCAAGTTAAAGAATCAAGCATGAATCTGTTCTTATCAGATTTTATAACCACTGCTCTAAATTTCTCAGAGAGAACAGCATCTCATATAATAAGGCAACCAATAAGTAACAAGGGTAGTAATCTGTTCTCATCGGTAATACCCTCCCTAAATCCTTCTAGACAAAGAATCAGTGTAGACAAGATCAAGTAATAGTATCTGTTCTTGCATCAAGTTGAAAATGCTAAATCAAGTATAGAATCCATTCTTGTCAGGTAACCAGCTGAACTAGACACATATATATAGGGGAAAGCAGAAATAAGCTAAGATCAGAATGACAATCTGTTCTTATCAGGAAATAAACAAGAACAAGTGTAGTATATATATTCTTTCAGTCAAATGAGCTGATATGCACGTACACATGAGGAAGCATAAAAGGGCAAACTAAGGTAGTAGTAGTTCTTATCTTTAAAACATAAGGAACTTTTAATTGAATTGGGTCACATATGCACTGGAATAAAGTATTTAGAGAGCAATACTTAGTTAGAGTTTTGATCAAAAATTGTTCGTGTCCAGTAGATCATATCAAAGCCTTGACGAACATCACCAATAGCATCAGAGGCAAAATAAGAACAATTACACAAGAGCTAAGAGATCGTCAGAGCAAGCATAGCACTTGGGTCATCTAAATCCAAATACACTTAAGGAAAATCCGAATCATATAGGCAATCATCGAACCGGACCACTCTGATTAGAACTCTAGAAGTGGGGAATAGGTTTGAGAGCTCTTACCGGTTGAAGGAGGAGGCCGAGCACCGAGGTGCGCCACCAGCGGGAGGCGGGCCGACGGAGCTCCGGGGCGGAGCTACGACGCCGGCCACGGCCAACCGGGCGGCGGCCAAGGCGCACGGGCCCAGGAGGCGACCTCAGGCCATCCCGGGCGGCGCGGAGAGGGCGACCGGGGCAGCGAGGCATCCGGGCGGCGGCGGCGCCAAGTGGAGCGGCGGGGAGGAGCTTGCGCCCAGGGGACCTCACGACGGCGACCAAGGGCCATAGGGGCGAAGCCAAGAGGAGGCGCCGGTGAGGGCAGTCGAGCCCTAGGTGGCGGCGAGTACCTGGCGGGGAGGAGAAGGCAGGAGACCGGCGGCGACCGGAGGAGAGCCGGCGGCGGCATTGAGTCCAAAAGGGGATTCCGGTCGGGTGCAGTGAGGGAGAGATTTAGGGATTTTAGATGAAGAAAGGAATAAGGGGGCCTGGGTGCGGGTATGGCAAAGGAAGAAAAGAAAGAGAGTTAAGAGGAAAAGAAAAAGGAAAAACTTTATGAAAATGAAAATGAAATAGGAAATAAATTGGCATAAAGAATTTCAAAAGAGGAAGAGATCATATTAAAGATATATATATATATATATATGTAGAATAAGGAAGAAAGAATAATACTAATAAAGAAAGTCTTTGGATGAACTAAATCAATTAGTTTCTTTCTAATTCTTAAAATAAGGAATAGAATCAAAATAAATCTATTCACCCTTGTTTGAAAAAAATGAATATATCTATATATGTATATATATAAGAAAGGAATACATGAAGATTGAAAAATTACTTAAGCCAAGACACTTATTTCTTAAGAAGAGAATTTAATTAAATAAGTTAACAAGTTAATCTAAATTAAAGATACTCTCTTTGGAAAAGAGAACTTAACCTAATCTAGTTTCTTAAGAGAATTGATGTAGGGGTGGAGTTGATTTAACCTAATTGAAGTCAATGTGAACCCTAACATAATTGATGCTTGATTATTCATCTAGTTAATTCTAGATAGTTTAAAGAATATTGAGTTAAATTATGTTTAAGTTCCATTAGAATGTGTTAGTAAATACATCATCTCATGCATTCGATGCCATGTCATTTGCATCCATTCTTGGAATTTCTTGAATAAGTCCTTATCGGACTTTGTTATCTTTTGCTAGAAGCCGGAGTTCAGCAGTCAGGACCGTCGAACTCCACTACCTATCCGTTACCAGGCAAGTCCAGTTTCTTGTTCATGTCCGTTGAGAATGTTCTTCGATTTCCCTCTTGTCTATAACATGCACTGAAAACCTAATTTCTAAAGATGAATCAATTGTTGTTTTGTTTTGGATCGCCGGTTTTTGGGTGATCGCATGGCGGGTGGTGAAATCCTGGTATGGGTGCAGTTTGGCACAGTTGGGAAGGTGGATTTCATCACACGGGAAAGTCTCATATAAGGTTAATGCAACCAATGATCGATTGTGCTTAAGGGCCGTAGTGATCGCGCATACCACATACCCTGTATGGGCGGGGCTGAGCTAAAGTACCCTTTACCCTACGTCTATACCCCCCGGGAACGCAAGGCCTCGGTATTGGGATCGATACCGGGAAGGTAGTATGGCCGCGAGCAGCTTACTACTTGAGAATGTGATTGGGCCGTCGCGCTACTCACATTAGAATCATGTTGGAGACCGGTAGTCCTCGACCAGTTTGGGCGGGACTACGACGCGGGGTATAACCGAGCGGGCGGAGAAACGGCTCTGTGATTTGCCGGTCTGGTAGTGCATGTGACGACATGAACTCCATGACTATTGATCGTTTGTGGGTACAGTTGTGCATCTCTGCAGAGTGTATTGAATCGTGGCATTGTCACTCCGTGTTCCCGGTTGGAACTGTGAACCCGGCAAGAAAGGGATTCATCGGGAATCCTAGCAGCTTGTGACACATGAGATCATTAGTCTCTTTAATTAAAACTTGACTCTCTTACCCTCTCCACCTGCATTTCTTTTGAGAGAACGTTGTCGTTCTCAGTAGCTAGTGCATCAAACACCTCTTTGCTATTCCTGGACTTGTTGAGTACCTTTTGTACTCATCCCTCTATCTAATTCCTTTGAGTAGATTGCGAGCCGACGACGGAGGAGGAGGTGATCTACGTCGAGGTCGATGATGAAGCTCCCAAAGATCTGCCGACGACGAAGAAGGACGAAGGCGTCGACTACTACGTCGAGTTCCGCGACGAGGACAACGCCGAGTAGTGTAATAGGTCGTAAGAGCAGTTAGGTATAGATAAGACTTTTGCTGTAACCAAACAATAACGGTTTTAAATTCCCCGTACTTTTGGGAATGTGTTGTAAGACTTATGTTGTATTTCGAGTTTGTAAATTATGTTTGTATCATATGGACCGCTGCAATGCTTCTGTCGTGCCACTCTGTCACAGGTGGTATCAGAGCAATTGTTGAGACCTCTAGGCATAAAAGTCTAGTTAGGAGACCTGTGAACCCTAGGAATGAAGTTGGAACCTCTATAAGGACGATCTCATCTATAGTTTTCTTTTAACAAGGATAAATGTATTATTTTCAAACAACTTCCCTATTAATCTCTTTAGAAATACCTAAGGTTGTGGGTTAATTTAATTGTTTTGAGAAAAAAAATAGCAACGTATCATATACTCACTTACCTTCTTAACCTAGAGGAGATTCGAAATTTCAAAAAGAAAAAGAAGTAATCATGACAAGGGTATAAGGGTAAGGAAATAGGTTATAAGGTTAGAACCCTAAATATCGGAAATGAAATAATTGTTTTTGCTTTGTTCTGGACACTGTAGATGAATGCACATAGGTTATCACGTTTTATGAAATTGAGTGTCTTCTTGGAGTTATGGTTTTTCTCGAATCTTTGCTTGAGTGCTTAGTTGTGATTATGAAGATAAAAGCTTAGTATATGTCATTGAAGATAATATTATTAAGCTTTGCTTCATATCACAATGTAGGTGAATGGCGAGCCCAGGTGAGGAAACCCTAAGGTTGACGGATGAGCAAACTCAGAAAGAAGCGGAAGAGAAAGCCAGAATGGAAGCCGAAGAGAAGGCCAGGATGGAAGCTGAGCAGAAGGCGAAGGCGGATGCAGCTAGTGGGAGTGGAGGCAGCGGTATACCTCCACCGTCACCGAGGTACAGCACCGAAGAAGCTTTCATGCAGTACATGCGCCAGATGGAAGAGGATCGGAAAGCCAGGGATGAAGAAAGGCGAGAACGGCGTGAGGCTCAAGAGAATCAGAACAAGTTCTTCACCGAGATGCTGAATCGGATGGAAGGACGAGCCCGTGATACTCAAGCTCCAGCCGGAGGAGGCGTAAGTTTGGGCGATTTCCAGCAGACTAGACCTATGATCTTCGCCACATCAGCTGAACCCATGGATGCGGAAGACTGGTTAATAGACACCGAGAGGAAGCTGGAGACTGTCGGATGCAATGACGAGGAGAAGGTACGCTATGCCACACACCAGCTTACTGGACCTGCAGCGGCATGGTGGGTCAACCTCAAGGCAGTTCAACCAACTGGAGGAGTGATCACATGAAATATCTTTAAGACGAAGTTTCATGAAGCTCACGTGCCATCCAGTATAGTGGCACTGAAGAGGAAGGAATTCATGGACTTGGAGCAAGGTAACATGACCGTTACCCGATATGTGCATGAATTCAATCGATTGTCACGTTATGCACCGGATGATGTGGACACGGAGAGCAAGAGACAGCAGAAGTTCATGGAGGGACTTCATCCATTCCTGTTGATGCAGCTGAGACTTGTCCGTGCAACAGAATTTCAAGATCTTGTGGATCGTGCCATTACCCTGGAGAATGACTATCGCAAGGTGCAAGAGGATCGGAAGAGGAAGTTTGAGCCGAGGCGACAGCAGTATCAGCAGAACAAGCTCGTCGAGTGGTATACGTCCAGAGGGGTCAAGTCGGAAGAGCACCTATCGGATCAACGAGTGAAGCACCGAAACCTCCGGTTACGTGCTACAACTGTGGTGGAAATCATTACGCGTCACAATGCGCAAAGGGGGAGACTTGTTTCAAATGTGGTCAGCCGGGGCATAGGATCAAAGATTGCCCGAATTCAAAAGTTCAACAGCCACGACCTCAGGCACCGAAGCCAGCAGCACCAGCTCCAGGAGCAGCAGTTCGAGGCGGACGAGGTACTCAAGTCCGTGGCAGAGGCAAGGTTCACGGAAGGGTGAACCATGTGACCGCTGAAGAAGTCGGAACCGCAAGCGATGTGGTGATAGGTACACTACCTATCTCATCTCGTATTGGTATCGTACTTTTTGATTCTGGAGCAACGCATTCATTTATCTCTGAAGAATTCATGAAAGGGATACCATGGGAAGCTAGTTCTTTAGAGAAGCATTTACAGGTGCAATCACCTGGAGGACCTATAAAAGTGGATAAAAAGATAGAATGGCTAGTCATAGAGATTAGTGGCTATGCATTCTTCGCTCATCTTTTGATCATACCACTTCAAGGCCTAGATGTCATATTAGGCATGGATTGGTTAGCAAGTCATAAAGCTCAGATTGATTGTGCTAGCAAGACCGTAGTTCTTAACCACTGGGTAGGCGGAAAAGTTATGTTCCAAGGTCAGGGAAACCCAGAAACTGAACCGGAATTTCAGTTGAACACTTTGGAAGAGAAGGGTATCGAGCAAATACCGGTTATTAGGGAATTTCCTGATGTATTCCCAGATGAGTTGCCGGGTATGCCACCAGATAGAGAGGTAGAGTTCACTATTGATCTAGTACCGGGCACATCACCAATAGCTCAAAGGCCATATAGAATGGGACCCGTAGAGCTAGTGGAGTTGAAGAAGCAGTTGGATGAGTTAACAAAGAAAGGATTCATCCGAGAAAGCATATCACCTTGGGGAGCACCAGTTCTTTTCGTTGATAAGAAGGATGGCAGCATTCGGATGTGTGTAGATTACAGAAATCTGAACAATGTCACCATCAAAAACAAGTATCCATTGCCAAGAATCAATGACTTGTTTGATCAAGTTAGAGGTGCTGGAGTTTTCTCCAAGATAGATTTGCGATCCGGATACCATCAGATCAAGATCAAGCCGGAAGATATCCCAAAAACAGGATTCGTCTCTCGATATGGACATCACGAATACCTTGTGGTACCATTCGGACTGACGAATGCACCAGCAGTGTTCATGAACCTGATGAACAAGATCTTTATGAAGTATCTCGATAAATTTGTGATCGTGTTTATCGATGATATTCTCATTTACTCTCAGAGTGAAGAGGATCATGCAGAACATCTTCGAATAGTATTGCAGACGTTGAGAGAGCACCGGTTGTATGCTAAGTTCAGCAAGTGTGAATTTTGGCTAGATCAAGTTTCTTTTCTAGGCCATGTCATCACGAAAGAGGGAGTAGCAGTGGATCCGAAGAAGATTGAGGCAGTTGTAGAATGGAAATCACCGACATCGGTCACAGAAGTCAGAAGTTTTCTGGGATTAGCAGGATATTACAGGAGATTCATCGAAGGATTCTCCAAAATTTCTGGACCTATGACCAAGTTGCTGAGGAAAGACACAAAATTTCAGTGGACAGAAGCTTGTGAGAGCAGTTTTCAGGAGCTGAAGCGGAAACTCACTACCGCTCCAGTGTTAACTTTACCGGAAAGTGGCAAGAATTTCAGTGTTTACTGCGATGCATCCAAATTAGGGTTAGGATGTGTGCTAATACAAGACCGGAAAGTCATCGCTTATGCTTCAAGACATCTTAGACCGCATGAAATCAATTATCCGACACATGATTTAGAGTTGGCAGCAGTGGTGTTTGCACTGAAACAATGCCGGCATTACCTCTATGGATCCAAGTGTGAGCTATACTCGGACCACAAAAGCCTAAAGTACTTCTTCACACAAAAGGAATTGAACATGAGGCAGCGAAGATGGCTTGAGTTAATCAAGGATTATGATCTAGAAATCAACTATACACCCAGAAAAGCCAATGTTGTGGCAGATGCACTGAGCCGGAAGTCGGAAATCCAACCGGAGAAGGTCGAAGATATATCTAAGCATATTCTTCAGGACTTGGGCAAAGATAGAATTGAGGTTGTAATCAACAAAGGCGAAGTCAGTGTTGCAGCTTTAGTGGTTCAACCGAATCTTCAGGATGAGATCAAGACATATCAGCTGGAGGATAAGTTCATTGCGGAAGAGGTGAGGAGGATCAAAGCAAAGCAACCATTAGAATTTACCCTAGCGGAAGATGGATCGTTATGGTATAAGAACCGGATATGTGTTCCTAACATTCCGGAGATCAAGAGGATAATCTTGAAAGAAGCACACCAAACTCCTTATAGTATTCATCCCGGAAGTACAAAGATGTACATGGATCTGAAGGGAACATTTTGGTGGCACAATATGAAGCGGGAGATTGCTAAGTTCGTGTCTGAGTGTGACACTTGTTCGAGGATTAAGGCAGAACATCAGAATCCGGCAGGATTAATGCAACCGTTACCGATACTGCAGTGGAAATGGGAGGAGATCGGTATGGATTTCATTACCGGATTACCGAGGACTCAAAGGCATAAAGATGCTATCTGGGTTATCATTGATCGGTTAACCAAGACAGCACACTTTATCGCCATTAATCAGAATTATTCTTGTGAAAGACTTGCCAAGATTTATGTTCAAGAGATCGTTAGCAAGCATGGAGTTCCCAAAAGGATTGTGTCTGACCGAGGATCGGTATTCACATCTGCGTTTTGGCAGCAGTTACAGCAAGCTTTAGGTACTCAGCTGGACTTCAGTACAGCATATCATCCTCAGACCGGTGGACAGACGGAAAGAACGAATCAAACTCTTGAGGATATGTTGAGAGCCTGTGTATTTGACTTTGGAGGTTCATGGGACGAACATCTCGCTTTGGCAGAGTTCGCATACAACAACAGTTACCAGAGCAGTATTCAGATGGCTCCATTTGAAGCCCTATATGGTCGGAAGTGTCGGTCACCAATATGTTGGTATGAGACCGGAGAGAAGAATCTCATTGGACCGGATCTTATCAAAGAGAAACATGATGCAATAGCGATCATCCGAGAACGGTTAAAGACAGCTCAGAGTCGGCAGAAGAGTTATGCGGATAAAAAGAGACGGCAAATAAAGTTTGAGGTAGGAGACTTAGTTTATCTGAAAGTAAGTCCTACCAAAGGTGTGAAAAGATTCGGCATGAAAGGGAAGTTAAGTCCTAGATATATCGGACCATTCCAAATTCTAGACCGGAAGGGGGAAGTAGCCTATCAGATAAAGCTACCGGCATCGTTGTCGAAGGTACACGATGTATTCCACATCTCACAACTCCGAAAGTGTTTAAAAGAACCAACCGATACGGTGGAACCCTTGGAAGTGGAATTGCAAGATGATTTATCGTACGTTGAAAAGCCAATCAAAATTCTTGCCGAAGAATGGAAGCAGTTAAGGAACCGAGCAATCAAGTATTGCAAAGTGCAGTGGAAGAACCATCCCGTTCGAGAAGCAACATGGGAGAAAGAGGAAGATCTGCGTAGAGACTACCCATCCTTATTCAGGTACCTCATCTTTAATTTCGAGGACGAAATTCTTTTAAGGGGGGTAGGATGTGAGAACCCTAATTCTGGCGTAGTCGAAAGAGGCGTGAGGTGGAAGTCGTGGAACAACTCGCGCTGCTGAGTTGTTTCGAACCTAACGAGCTACGTCGAGAGTTAGTCGAGAGGGGGGAGAAAGTGGTTGTGCATTCGCATTCATCGCATACATGGCATTTGGTATTCATATGCATTAGAAATAAATACAATCGGAATCGAAACTTTATTAATTAACAAAATGATACAAGAGTTAATGATACAACATCGTTACAAAAGAATAAAGAAGAAGAAAGAAAATTACACAATTAATTCTTTCTACCTATACAAATATCTAAACCCTAAGTCTTGAACCTTCGGGTCTTCAAAGTCTTCAAGTCGGAGAAGGATGCCGAGAGCCGAAGGGGGGGGAAGTCCTTTGGGAATGTAGGCGGTCATCCCGGGTCAGCGAGTATGGGTACCCGAGACCGTTGGGAATCGTGCCGTTGCTGTAAGAGGCAAAAAGTTCCTAAACCTATATTTTTAAATATGTGTGGTCTTATCGGCACAGTTCCGCCGACGTCCGCAGGTTTAGCTGCGGGGGCAAAATAGTGCCGATGACCTAGAGTAGATTTTAGTTTTCGAAAATAGTTTTATAAAACATTTTTGTTTTCGAAAATGTCCGAGGGCCACGTGGCTAAGACCCTCATCGGACAAAACCTAGTATTTCAGTATGAGGGATAAAAGAGGTGAGAAGGGTATTAAAATAACTTTATTTTCTTAATCTAAATTGCCTCCATAGCCTTGTTTTTGAGAAGAAATCATTTTTGCTAAAACCAAATAAAGAAAAAGGGCAGCCACCTGTATTCATCCTTTTAGCCCACATGAATTGACCAAGGTCAATGCCCTTAGAAAATGAGGCAACAATCCATCAAATAGTACGTCTAGTAGCCATTTCCTGCAATGTGAACTAAGGCAACAAGTGTGAACAGAGCAGCAACCATCGAGTGAGCTCCCAGGCAGCCAACAAAATCTATCTCAAGTGAATGGCTTAGCCTAGAAGGCAACTAAATATCAAGTGAGGCAACCCACGTAACTAAAATGAGTAGCATGAGGTGGCCGGAGGTAATCATCATAGAGAGTTCAGGAAACCAGTAGAAATACTGAGAGGCAGCCGAATAGAGCTAGTACCACTGTAGCAGCATTAGAACTCAACCAGTACTCCAGCTCCATAGCAGACAAGCCACAAGAACTCAGCAAGAACAGCAGGTGTTCGTAGGAGGAGAAGGCCACAAGAACCTGAGGATAAGGAATATAGGAGAAGAAGGAACGAAGCCACCAGAGTTTAGGAGAGTGGAAGAACAAGCCACTTACCCTTACCACCATTTCATACCGAAACAAGGTAATCTCTCAAGCATGCAAACCCCACTTATGCATATCCAACAGATTAGCAATAGTGAGAACCCTCAGATTTTTAGTAAGGCAGTAATAGAACCTGTTCTTATCAAACAATACTCTTCCCAAACCTTTCCTTTAACTCCAAAATCATCATAGGGTTTAGTTAGGCAGCTAGTGTAGCATCTGTTCTTACATATATGTATCGTTCCTCAGATTTCTCTTAGAGAAATCATCACATATGTGTTAAGGCAACAAAGGGGCAACATGAATAGTAATCTGCTCTTATCAGTCCTGATATCAAACAATTGGATGCTAAGCAACAATACACCAAGTTAAAGAATCAAGCATGAATCTGTTCTTATCAGATTTTATAACCACTGCTCTAAATTTCTCAGAGAGAACAGCATCTCATATAATAAGGCAACCAATAAGTAACAAGGGTAGTAATCTGTTCTCATCGGTAATACCCTCCCTAAATCCTTCTAGACAAAGAATCAGTGTAGACAAGATCAAGTAATAGTATCTGTTCTTGCATCAAGTTGAAAATGCTAAATCAAGTATAGAATCCATTCTTGTCAGGTAACCAGCTGAACTAGACACATATATATAGGGGAAAGCAGAAATAAGCTAAGATCAGAATGACAATCTGTTCTTATCAGGAAATAAACAAGAACAAGTGTAGTATATATATTCTTTCAGTCAAATGAGCTGATATGCACGTACACATGAGGAAGCATAAAAGGGCAAACTAAGGTAGTAGTAGTTCTTATCTTTAAAACATAAGGAACTTTTAATTGAATTGGGTCACATATGCACTGGAATAAAGTATTTAGAGAGCAATACTTAGTTAGAGTTTTGATCAAAAATTGTTCGTGTCCAGTAGATCATATCAAAGCCTTGACGAACATCACCAATAGCATCAGAGGCAAAATAAGAACAATTACACAAGAGCTAAGAGATCGTCAGAGCAAGCATAGCACTTGGGTCATCTAAATCCAAATACACTTAAGGAAAATCCGAATCATATAGGCAATCATCGAACCGGACCACTCTGATTAGAACTCTAGAAGTGGGGAATAGGTTTGAGAGCTCTTACCGGTTGAAGGAGGAGGCCGAGCACCGAGGTGCGCCACCAGCGGGAGGCGGGCCGACGGAGCTCCGGGGCGGAGCTACGACGCCGGCCACGGCCAACCGGGCGGCGGCCAAGGCGCACGGGCCCAGGAGGCGACCTCAGGCCATCCCGGGCGGCGCGGAGAGGGCGACCGGGGCAGCGAGGCATCCGGGCGGCGGCGGCGCCAAGTGGAGCGGCGGGGAGGAGCTTGCGCCCAGGGGACCTCACGACGGCGACCAAGGGCCATAGGGGCGAAGCCAAGAGGAGGCGCCGGTGAGGGCAGTCGAGCCCTAGGTGGCGGCGAGTACCTGGCGGGGAGGAGAAGGCAGGAGACCGGCGGCGACCGGAGGAGAGCCGGCGGCGGCATTGAGTCCAAAAGGGGATTCCGGTCGGGTGCAGTGAGGGAGAGATTTAGGGATTTTAGATGAAGAAAGGAATAAGGGGGCCTGGGTGCGGGTATGGCAAAGGAAGAAAAGAAAGAGAGTTAAGAGGAAAAGAAAAAGGAAAAACTTTATGAAAATGAAAATGAAATAGGAAATAAATGGCATAAAGAATTTCAAAAGAGGAAGAGATCATATTAAAGATATATATATATATATATATGTAGAATAAGGAAGAAAGAATAATACTAATAAAGAAAGTCTTTGGATGAACTAAATCAATTAGTTTCTTTCTAATTCTTAAAATAAGGAATAGAATCAAAATAAATCTATTCACCCTTGTTTGAAAAAATGAATATATCTATATATGTATATATATAAGAAAGGAATACATGAAGATTGAAAAATTACTTAAGCCAAGACACTTATTTCTTAAGAAGAGAATTTAATTAAATAAGTTAACAAGTTAATCTAAATTAAAGATACTCTCTTTGGAAAAGAGAACTTAACCTAATCTAGTTTCTTAAGAGAATTGATGTAGGGGTGGAGTTGATTTAACCTAATTGAAGTCAATGTGAACCCTAACATAATTGATGCTTGATTATTCATCTAGTTAATTCTAGATAGTTTAAAGAATATTGAGTTAAATTATGTTTAAGTTCCATTAGAATGTGTTAGTAAATACATCATCTCATGCATTCGATGCCATGTCATTTGCATCCATTCTTGGAATTTCTTGAATAAGTCCTTATCGGACTTTGTTATCTTTTGCTAGAAGCCGGAGTTCAGCAGTCAGGACCGTCGAACTCCACTACCTATCCGTTACCAGGCAAGTCCAGTTTCTTGTTCATGTCCGTTGAGAATGTTCTTCGATTTCCCTCTTGTCTATAACATGCACTGAAAACCTAATTTCTAAAGATGAATCAATTGTTGTTTTGTTTTGGATCGCCGGTTTTTGGGTGATCGCATGGCGGGTGGTGAAATCCTGGTATGGGTGCAGTTTGGCACAGTTGGGAAGGTGGATTTCATCACACGGGAAAGTCTCATATAAGGTTAATGCAACCAATGATCGATTGTGCTTAAGGGCCGTAGTGATCGCGCATACCACATACCCTGTATGGGCGGGGCTGAGCTAAAGTACCCTTTACCCTACGTCTATACCCCCCGGGAACGCAAGGCCTCGGTATTGGGATCGATACCGGGAAGGTAGTATGGCCGCGAGCAGCTTACTACTTGAGAATGTGATTGGGCCGTCGCGCTACTCACATTAGAATCATGTTGGAGACCGGTAGTCCTCGACCAGTTTGGGCGGGACTACGACGCGGGGTATAACCGAGCGGGCGGAGAAACGGCTCTGTGATTTGCCGGTCTGGTAGTGCATGTGACGACATGAACTCCATGACTATTGATCGTTTGTGGGTACAGTTGTGCACCTCTGCAGAGTGTATTGAATCGTGGCATTGTCACTCCGTGTTCCCGGTTGGAACTGCGAACCCGGCAAGAAAGAGATTCATCGGGAATCCTAGCAGCTTGTGAGACATGAGATCATTAGTCTCTTTAATTAAAACTTGACTCTCTTACCCTCTCCACCTGCATTTCTTTTGAGAGAACGTTGTCGTTCTCAGTAGCTAGTGCATCAAACACCTCTTTGCTATTCCTGGACTTGTTGAGTACCTTTTGTACTCATCCCTCTATCTAATTCCTTTGAGTAGATTGCGAGCCGACGACGGAGGAGGAGGTGATCTACGTCGAGGTCGATGATGAAGCTCCCGAAGATCTGCCGACGACGAAGAAGGACGAAGGCGTCGACTACTACGTCGAGTTCCGCGACGAGGACAACGCCGAGTAGTGTAATAGGTCGTAAGAGCAGTTAGGTGTAGATAAGACTTTTGATGTAACCAAACAATAACGGTTTTAAATTTCTCGTACTTTTGGGAATGTGTTGTAAGACTTATGTTGTATTTCGAGTTTGTAAATTATGTTTGTATCATATGGACCGCTGCAATGCTTCTGTCGTGCCACTCTGTCACAATCTAAATGTTAGTTACGTCGAAGAATCTCAATCATCACTTTCTTTCGTTGGGGTTTGTAGAACGTACCCCTTTGAGTGATGTAACCAACACACATATAAATAGTAAATTGATTAACTTCGAGTTTTGCTCTATTGAAAGACTGCCTGATCATGATAACTGACATGACTATCTCTTGTGTGCTGCTAACCTGACAAGTAGTGATCGTCAATTGCTAGAAAATAAGCAGAAATGTAAAAGACCAAGTGGCCAAGGGTGGTATGCCCGACTGTCCAATGAGAAAAAAGCAGAATAGCTAAAGAAGCAGCGGATATCCCGTCAACAAAAGAAAGTTGCAGCTCCTTATGGGGATGTCGAACAACCTCAATCATCCACCCCCACTGGCGTCACCTGGTAAGAAAAGTAATAACTATATATATATAGCATTCATATCGAGGCACTTATCATCTGATATGTTGCTGCAACTACTTTAGAGATTGGTCAAATGGGACCAGGACAATCCGGCATCACCAAGCTCATGAACACACCAAATGGAGGTATATATACCACTTCAACACCCATCTATCTAATACCTGCTATTTGTGCCTTTGTCCATTAAATATTGCAGCACATCTCACTTTTATTTATTGGTTGTGTCTATAGGTAGTCACAATACATTGGTGCGGGCCGCGCTTACTCATATGAGATAGCAGACATCATTGTTACAACAACTCACTGCATGCAGTGAGCCAAATATGACAGCAGACAATGATATCGATAAGCTATACAGGAACAATACGTACCAACGACAAATAAGAGCTACCGAAAACACTCAAATCTCAAGTTGCTCCATGCAAATTTTAGGTACAATGACCAGTTTTTACTTGGTGATAAATTACAACTCGCAACAATAGGCTTAGTAATTATTTTTGGTAAATGTTGTGACTTAATATTCTGACATGTAGATTTAAATTGTCCATGCATTGGTTTCAGATGGACAATCTTCTATGGCAGCCAATCAACTAAGTGCATCTAATAAAAAGAAACGACGGCTTGCTAGGGAATGAAAACTCATCAATGATAGCAGAACAAAGGGATATTGTGTTGCATAGGAACTAGGAGTACAAGAAAGGAAGAAAGCATACCATAACATTGTCTGACCAATTGACATTGCTCTGGCTTCAGGTGGACCCGCATACAGCTCACCAATGATACATGGAGAACAGTCAAAAAGTAACCCTATAGGTATGTTGACTCACAATTGTAGTATAGTCCTGTATGTATGATTGCATTGCCTACATGTTAACTTGGTGCATTCGCCTTCTGATTGTGAGAAACCTAATTTTAGGTCTAGTCAGAAAAGACGAGGCAGAGGTAGATCAACTCACTCAAGTTCTATCGAGTCACGTTGTTGATTAGACTAGGAGGGGGAAATTGTATTGCGCATTCATTCCACACATGGCATTCATTGCAAGTATTTCGTACACATGTATACACATTGAAAATAGAACTTTATTTAAGTGAAGAATATCATTACAAGATGTACAACAATGATTACAATGTACAAGAGAAAGATTACAATTCTTTATTACAAACTTAAGTGAAGAAGAAAGAAAAATTACACAAGATATACTTTCCACCTATACAAGTATCTAACCTAAGCTTCGAACTTCGAGCCAAGAGGAACATCGGAAATCAGGGGAGGTGACCTTTGGAAATATTTGCAGTGTCCGAGGTCACCAAGTATATGCGCTTGGGACCGTTAGGACCTCGCAGATTGCTGTAGGAGGCAAAAGGTTTGAAAAACAGTGTTTTAAAATAAATGTGGTTCCACCAACACAATTTCGCCTAAACCCGTAGGATTAGCTACGGGGCAAAAGAATACCAAGGTGGATCTAGATATTTTTAGTTTCAAAAATAGTTTTAGAAAATGTTTTGTTTTCAAAAATATCCAAGAGCCATATGACTAAGACCCTAATCGGACCAATCTATTCTACTTGTAATAGGGAGAAAAAAGGTGAAAATATTAAAAATATTTTTATTTTTCCTATACTACTTTGCTTCCATAGTTTTTGTTTTGTTTTGAGAAAGAAATTGTTTTTAAAAATAAAAATAGTGTGATAAAGCCATCCATCTTAAAATTTTAGGAGCTCACAACAATTGACCAAAGTCAAGTTTCTTAACAACCAAGGTAAATGTAGCCATATCCAATAGCAGCCCACACATATTGACCAAGGTCAAAATTGCTTAACTTTGAAGGCACCGAATACAAGGGAAATAGCCATAGCAAGCACAGGCAACAGGCAACACGTCTGAAGTATCGCAGCAAGAGGTGGCAAGGATGGCCACCAAAGAGACTACAAAAGTAGCTCTGTAGAAATAGGGATAAGGCAACTCAAATGATACAGCACGGTAGCAAGCCACCCTTTCTTACCACAGACCACATTATGGTATTACCATCCTCTCGAGAACTAGCTCCATAGACATAGATCTTGTAGAAGGGGGAGTCGAGAGTACCAAGATCAGAAGGAGCTCAAGGAGATCAAAACCACCTTTGAGACTACCATTTCCTCAAAGAATTGAGAAGTAGCAAGAAAGGTTACCAAGCTCAGGATAAGGAGCTCAGGAACTAGAAGAACAGGGCGATTGGTGTTGCGGGCGATGGGCGGCGGCGTCCGCTCCCTAGGGCGATGGGAACGTCAAGCTTAGGGGGCGAGCGGCAGGCACGCGGGGTGCATGGAGGCGGAGCACAGGGGTGTGGGGGGAGGGGTGCGATGTTGGAAATATGCCCTAGAGGCAATAATAAAGTTGTTATTATTCTATTTTCATGTTCATGATTAAGTTTATGTTCTATGCTAAAATTGCATTGGTTCTTGAATATGAGATTCAGAGGAAAACCTAATTGCATGTGTGGAATAATAAACACCATTCAGATCCCTAGTCAGGCCTCTGGACTAGCTCATGTATTGTTGATGATCTTGTTTTCCTGATCATGGGCATTGTTAATTTAACAAGGATGCCGGCAATAATGGGAACACATTGTTAGGGTAACAATGGTGTTGGATAGACCCCTTATGAGATACTGCGAGATCACTTCGTCAATATGTTGTCAGTATCTTCTCATGATGTGTTAACGTTTACTTGCATCCTTAGACCATGAGAATACCATAGACCCGGATACCGGATGGTTGCTTTGGGGTCATCAAACGTTACGCCGTAACTGGGTAATTATAAAGGTGACTTCCAGGTACACCAGAAAGTATATCGTGGTTCTAGATATGTCAAGACTGGGATTTGCCCATCCGGCGATGGAGAGATACACTCTGGGCCCACTCGGTATTACGGTGTCCAGCATCGCCTGGCCAGGTATTGTGACTAAAAGGTTAGTCACGGGGATACCGGAATACGGAAACGAGAAAAGAGTACAAACCGGTAACGAGGATAACTAGGTATGGTGATCAAGGAGTTGATCACAGGGATACCGTCAAAGTCTCGCCTCGGGTTGTGTAATGTATCGTGAGGCAAAAGGAATTGTATGCGACAATACAAGGTTTGCTCGATAAAGATCTTCGATGATATGTGGGAGTCGTTATGGGTGTCCAGATCCGCTGACGATTATTGACCGGAATGTATTCCGGACATGTCCACATATACTCGAACCTATAGGGTCACACGCTTAACGTTTTAGCGACATTTAGGAATGCTACGATTTATGGAGAACGAGAGAGAAGGGTTCCGAAAGTGTTTCGGATGATCTCGAAAGTGTTCCGGGGAGGGTCCCGGATGGTTCCGGTGATGTCTGGAAGTGTTCTGGAAAGTATTGGAAGGTTCTAGAAGGTTCTGGAAGGTTCTAGAAGGTTCTGGAAGGTTCTGGAAGGTTCTAGAAATTCTAGAAGGTTCTAGTGGAGTTGGACTCCAACTCCAACAGGGTGTCCCTGCTGGAGTAGGACTCCACCTGCCTAGGGAGAGCTGCCCCAACCCCTATAAATAGAGGGGCAGGGCACCTCAAAGGGTATCCCAAGCAGCCCCAGAGGCAGCCCTAGTCCCTTGGACTAAACCCTAGGCCGGCCATCTCTAGATTGGCCACAGCCTTCTTTTTCTCTCTCTTCTAGATTGGATCTAGTACAGCTGCCGGCGCGCTGCTGCTTCTCTTCTCGTAGATCCCTGCTGTTCTTGTGTGCTGGTCCACACATTACGGCGGTGTCGCTGATCCGGTACGCGTGGATACCTCGGAGACGTCGTATACTTCGGCGTTTGGTCGGGCGAACTATTCACGAGGAGATCGCTCTCGCGGCTGGGAGGTATAACCTAGCTGCGGGAGTCTGCGAACTTCATCGACATCGGTCAACTTCTCCGCTGCATTGACGTGATCGTCGAAGGTATGATATCGTTACCTACACCTCGATAGTGTTTCTTGGTTTGGTTCGTGCGCGGAAAAATTTTGTTTTGCGTAGCGCGTTCCCCAACAGTGGTATCAGAGCTAGGTTCTATGCGTAGTTGTAGGTACGACTAGAGCATATGTGATATGCGGCATTGCACATATGATGTGCGGGGTGTTAGATGAGATCTACCTCCAGATTTTCTTGTTGTTTCCCTCTCATTGCAAAATTTTGATCTCGGCGGCATCGTGAAATTTTCAGAGGTCCGGCGAACCTTACGATCTTCGGATCGAGACATGCTAAGGATGACTTTGGTTTCACTTTAGTTGAGAAAGATAAATTTGCAATGAGCGGGCTTGTAGATGTGATCTACACGGGGGTCATGCGTATGACGAAGTTTAGTATGGGGTTCGAGATTTCCGAGTCTCCAATTCCAGACACCCCGACAGTTAAATAACTGCAAGAGCAATCATGCTTATGGTAACGTAGGTAGCAAACGGTTTGCAACGTAGCCATAAAGCCACGTATTGTAGCATAAACGTTAGAGGCGTCTAACTTGTTTTTGCAGGGTATGCATGTGATGTGGTATAGCCTATGTGATGCAATGTGATTGTATGAGATGCAAAGTGTTTGTAATTTTAATTTTGTCATGACCTGCGTGTCATGAGTACGGCAATCGGCAGGAGCCAATACGATTGTCATTATTTATTATATTGACCTACGCGTCAACTAGAAAGCCATGTAATGCATTTATTTTATTAGCTATGTGATAGCAAATAGTTGTAATTGCAAGGACATGGTGGTGACAATCTTACATCGATGGACCTCGACGCTACGTCGTACGCGAAGAAGGAGTTCTCCGCCAAAAGATGTTGAAGAAGTCTTCTTCAACAAAAGGGGCTATACCATATCACAATAATTTAATTGCATGTGATGTTAATCCCTTTTATGCACCTTGTTTGATGCGTGGTAGACGTTGTTAAATAGGGTGATCCCTCACACAAATATCAAAGTAGTTAGTGTTCTTCCAAGTGTAGCACCGTCTGGAGTATTTGCCATTCTGAGGTGCGCCATGTCACATGGGTACGATAGGTTTGACATATATGAGGCGGGCGCGAACCGTTCGCGCAGCAGAGCACTCGGTTGTCTTGACGAGCTTTGCAAGATCGTCTTGGGCTCGGAACACACCCATCGAAAGATGAACAAGAGTCATATGGGATATGATTGGCATGTTGACCTACCGGTCTCGTTATTCCATCATCAGTGATGTCACATCAATGGTGGAGTAAGTGAGTCGTGGATCTTGAATCACTAATAATCAATTATGAGGGATATTGGTTTTAGTGGGAGCTTACTCTAATTAAGTGTTAATTTGAGTTGCTTTAATCATGAACAATGTCTAAAGTGTATTTGTTTTTAAGTTGTAGATCTATGGCACCCGTAACCACCTTTCCACTATGCGCGTTGCTTGAGAAAGAAAAACTGAATTCATCTGGGAACAACTTTACGGACTGGTACCGTAATGTGAGGATTGTCCTCAAGAGTGCCAAGAAGGACTATGTCCTATCGCAAACTCTCGGTGAACTCCCCGCTAACGCTACGGATGATGAGACTCGTATCTATCAATCTAAGAGCGATGATTCCATTGCAGTACAGTGTATCATGCTTGCCTCCATGGAACCTGATCTTCAAAAGCGTTTTGAGAATTGGGCTGCTTATGAGTTAATCCAGGAGCTGAAAGCTTTGTTTCAGAAGCAAGCAAGGACTGAAAGATATGAGATATCCAAAGCCTTGTTTGAATGCAAGATGGCTGAGGGCAGCTCAGTGAGTCAGCACGTACTTAGATTGTCTGGGTACGCGCAAAGGTTGGATGCGCTAGGTTTTCCAATCTCCCAAGAGTTGGGCACTGATCTTGTTCTTGCTTCCCTCCCTCCGAGCTATAGTAGCTTCATCATGAACTACAACATGAATGGGATGGAAAAGAGTATGGGTGAATTATTCACTATGCTTAAAACTGCTGAGAGTGGAATCCAGAAGGATGCCAATCATGTGATGATGGTGAATAAAACAACCAACTTCAAGAAGAAGGGCAAGTCTAAGAAAAAGGGCAAATCCAAGGGTGCTAGTATGACTGACACGCCTAAGAAGTCCAAGACTGGTGTCACTTCTGATGTTGAGTGCTTCGTCTGTAAAGAGAAGGGACACTGGAAGAGGAACTGCAAGAAATATCTGGCAGAAAAGAAGAAGTCTGGAAAGTCCAGCTCAGGTATGAGTGTCATACATGTTATTGATGTATTCCTTGCTGGTCCGCAATGTAATTCTTGGGTATTGGATACCGGATCGGTTGCTCATATTTGCAACTCGATGCAGGAACTACAGAGGCCTAAGCGACTGGCAAAGGATGAGGTGACGATGCGCGTCGGGAACGGAGTAAAAGTTGCTGTGCTCGCCGTCGGTGTCCTACCTCTACATTTATCTTCAGGATTTATATTAGAGCTTAGTAATTGTTACTATGTTCCGGCCTTGAGCAAAAACATTACTTCTGGATCATGTTTGTTGCAAGACGGTTATTCGTTTAAGTCTGAGAACAATGGTTGTTCGATTTATATGGATAATATGTTTTATAGCCATGCTCCCGTTGTGAATGGGTTATTTATTATGAATCTTGATGGTAATACACACATCCATAACACTGACGCTAAACGTCGCAAGATAATCGATTCGAATTCCACTTATTTGTGGCACTGCCGTTTGGGTCATATTGGAAAGAAGCGCATGAAGAAACTCCATTGTGATGGACTTTTGGAGTCATTTGATTATGAATCATTTGACACTTGCGAGCCTTGTCTAATGGGTAAAATGACTAAAACGCCGTTCACAGGCCACGTAGAACGGGCGACTGACTTATTGGAGATCATACATACGGATGTATGTGGTCCAATGAGTATAGCTGCACGCGGTGGATTCCTCTACTTCATTACCTTCACGGATGATTTGAGTAGATATGGGTATATCTATTTGATGAGACATAAGTCTGAAACCTTTGAAAAGTTCAAAGAATTTCAGCATGAAGTAGAAAATCATCGTAACAAGAAAATCAAGTTTCTGCGATCAGATCGCGGAGGGGAGTATTTGAGTTACGAGTTTAGCGAACATCTGAAGAGCTGTGGAATTGTTTCACAGCTTACGCCTCCCGGAACGCCACAGAGGAATGGAGTGTCCGAGAGACGTAATCGAATCTTGTTGGACATGGTAAGATCGATGATGTCATTAACTGAACTGCCATTATCTTTTTGGGGTTATGCTTTAGAGACTGCCGCTTTTACACTAAATAGAGCACCATCTAAATCCGTTGAAACGACACCATATGAGATATGGCATGGGAAGAAACCCAACTTGTCTTTTCTTAAAATTTGGGGATGCAATGCATATGTAAAGCGTTTACAACCAAATAAGCTCGATCCCAAATCGGATAAATGCTTCTTTGTTGGTTATCCCAAAGGAACTGTTGGGTATTCCTTCTATCACCGCACCGAAGGCAAAGTGTTTGTCGCAAAGAACGGTGTGTTTCTCGAGAAAAAGTTTCTTGCGAAAGGGGTGAGTGGGAGGATAGTGCAACTCGACGAGATTGGTGAATCTTCGTCATTAGGTCAAAGTGATGCAACGCCGGAAGTGGTTCCGGAGTTTCCCACAATGACTGATACGGAAGCCCCTACATGTGATGTAGAGACTTCAGTCGAGCCAGCAGCTGAACCACGAAGGTCTGGTAGGATTCGCACGAAACCACAGTGGTTTTCGGACGAGGTATTGTTGTTAGACAACGATGAGCCTGCGACCTATACGGAAGCAATGATGGGCCCTGACTCCGTTAAATGGCTAGACGCCATGAAATCCGAGATAGAATCCATGTACGAGAACCAAGTTTGGAGCTTGGTGGACCCTCCTGAAGGCGTGAGGCCTATCGAATGTAAATGGATCTATAAAAAGAAAATAGACGCGGATGGGAATGTATACATCTATAAAGCTCGACTTGTCGCAAAGGGTTTCCGACAAGTTCAAGGAGTTGACTACGACGAGACATTCTCTCCCGTAGCGATGCTTAAGTCTGTTCGGATTCTTCTAGCGATTGCTGCATATTTCGATTACGAGATATGGCAAATGGATGTCAAAACAGCGTTCCTGAATGGGAAGCTAACCGAGGACGTGTATATGATACAGCCCGAGGGTTTTGTCAATCCAAAGGATGCTGGAAAGGTATGCAAACTTCAGAGATCCATCTATGGACTAAAGCAAGCATCACGGAGTTGGAATCTTCGCTTTGATGAAGTGGTCAAAGGGTTTGGCTTCATCAGGAACTGCGAAGAGGCTTGTGTTTACAAGAAAGTAAGTGGGAGCGCAATAGCATTCTAATACTCTATGTGGATGACATATTGTTGATTGGGAATGATGTATCTTTTCTTGACAATATTAAGACTTCGTTGAAAAATAGTTTTTCAATGAAAGATTTAGGCGAGGCAGCATACATATTAGGTATAAAGATCTATAGAGATAGATCAAAGCGCCTAATAGGGCTAAGCCAGAGTACATATATAGATAAAGTACTGAAGAGGTTCAGTATGGAAAACGCCAAGAAGGGGTTCTTGCCGATGTCGCATGGGAAAAGTTTGAGCAAGAATCAGTGTCCTTCGACAACTGATGAGCGAGAACGCATGAGTAAGATTCCATACGCATCCGCGATTGGGTCAATCATGTACGCCATGATATGTACACGACCAGATGTGTCCTATGCTCTAAGTGTTACGAGCAGATACCAGAGTGATCCAGGTCATGATCATTGGACAGCAGTGAAGAATATCCTAAAGTACCTGAAGAGGACTAAGGATATGTTTCTCGTATACGGTGGTGACGAAGAGCTCGTTGTAAAGGGTTACACCGACGCCAGCTTTGTCACAGATCCGGACGATTTTCGATCTCAATCAGGCTTAGTGTATACACTGAACGGTGGCGCAGTGAGCTGGAAGAGTTCCAAGCAGGACACTGTGGCGGATTCTACAACGGAGGCTGAGTATATCGCCGCTTCAGAAGCGGCAAAGGAGGGCGTTTGGATTAAGAAGTTCGTCACCGAGCTTGGTGTGGTTCCGAGCGCGCTGGATCCTATGGAGCTCTATTGTGACAATAGTGGCGCCATAGCTCAGGCCAAGGAGCCAAGGTCCCACCAGAAGTCCAAACATATACAACGCCGATTCCACATCATTCGTGAATTGGTGGAGCGTGGAGACGTAAAGATATGCAAAATACACACGGATCTGAATGTGTCAGATCCGCTGACGAAGCCTCTACCACAAGCAAAGCATGAGCAACACCGGAATGCCATAGGTGTTAGGAGCTTAAGCATTGGCTAGATTATTGACTCTAGTACAAGTGGGAGACTGTTGGAAATATGCCCTAGAGGCAATAATAAAGTTGTTATTATTCTATTTTCATGTTCATGATTAAGTTTATGTTCTATGCTAAAATTGCATTGGTTCTTGAATATGAGATTCAGAGGAAAACCTAATTGCATGTGTGGAATAATAAACACCATTCAGATCCCTAGTCAGGTCTCTGGACTAGCTCATGTATTGTTGATGATCTTGTTTTCCTGATCATGGGCATTGTTAATGTAACAAGGATGCCGGCAATAATGGGAACACATTGTTAGGGTAACAATGGTGTTGGATAGACCCCTTATGAGATACTGCGAGATCACTTCGTCAATATGTTGTCAGTATCTTCTCATGATGTGTTAACGTTTACTTGCGTCCTTAGACCATGAGAATACCATAGACCCGGATACCGGATGGTTGCTTTGGGGTCATCAAACGTTACGCCGTAACTGGGTAATTATAAAGGTGACTTCCAGGTACACCAGAAAGTATATCGTGGTTCTAGATATGTCAAGACTGGGATTTGCCCATCCGGCGATGGAGAGATACACTCTGGGCCCACTCGGTATTACGGTGTCCAGCATCGCCTGGCCAGGTATTGTGACTAAAAGGTTAGTCACGGGGATACCGGAATACGGAAACGAGAAAAGAGTACAAACCGGTAACGAGGATAACTAGGTATGGTGATCAAGGAGTTGATCACAGGGATACCGTCAAAGTCTCGCCTCGGGTTGTGTAATGTATCGTGAGGCAAAAGGAATTGTATGCGACAATACAAGGTTTGCTCGATAAAGATCTTCGATGATATGTGGGAGTCGTTATGGGTGTCCAGATCCCGCTGACGATTATTGACCGGAATGTATTCCGGACATGTCCACATATACTCGAACCTATAGGGTCACACGCTTAACGTTTTAGCGACATTTAGGAATGCTACGATTATGGAGAACGAGAGAGAAGGGTTCCGAAAGTGTTTCGGATGATCTCGAAAGTGTTCCGGGGGGTCCCGGATGGTTCCGGTGATGTCTGGAAGTGTTCTGGAAAGTATTGGAAGGTTCTAGAAGGTTCTGGAAGGTTCTAGAAGGTTCTGGAAGGTTCTGGAAGGTTCTAGAAATTCTAGAAGGTTCTAGTGGAGTTGGACTCCAACTCCAACAGGGTGTCCCTGCTGGAGTAGGACTCCACCTGCCTAGGGAGAGCTGCCCCAACCCCTATAAATAGAGGGGCAGGGCACCTCAAAGGGTATCCCAAGCAGCCCCAGAGGCAGCCCTAGTCCCTTGGACTAAACCCTAGGCCGGCCATCTCTAGATTGGCCACAGCCTTCTTTTTCTCTCTCTTCTAGATTGGATCTAGTACAGCTGCCGGCGCGCTGCTGCTTCTCTTTCTCGTAGATCCCTGCTGTTCTTGTGTGCTGGTCCACACATTACGGCGGTGTCGCTGATCCGGTACGCGTGGATACCTCGGAGACGTCGTATACTTCGGCGTTTGGTCGGGCGAACTATTCACGAGGAGATCGCTCTCGCGGCTGGGAGGTATAACCTAGCTGCGGGAGTCTGCGAACTTCATCGACATCGGTCAACTTCTCCGCTGCATTGACGTGATCGTCGAAGGTATGATATCGTTACCTACACCTCGATAGTGTTTCTTGGTTTGGTTCGTGCGCGAAAAAATTTTGTTTTGCGTAGCGCGTTCCCCAACATGCGATCAGCAGGAGCGAGCAGGGGGTGGGAGGACGGAGCTGTGTGGGCGACAGACCGAGCGGGGAATAGGGGCGCGCGCGGCGGCGGAGCGGCGTGACGCGTGGTGGTGTAGCTCGGGGAAACGCGCGCCGGCGAAGCACAGGGGAGGGTGAGGGGAGGGAGGCCAGCGAGGAGTGCGACGGTGGAGCTACGGGGTGCATAGGAAAGAACGGGTGCGAAGCTCCAAGCCTTACCCAATCAGTTTAAGTCTAAAAAAAGTATAGGAGACACTAAAGGTGGACTAGCCTATGGACAACGATTGTTCCAACATGGCTGTATGGATACTTGCATGTGGCGAGCTCCAGCTCCAGCTGTTGAGAGAGACTCAAGACATTTTACGTAAGTTATTCCAATCACATATCATTCTTTTCATGGTAGTTTCTATTGCTAACCACCTATCCTATACATTTCATCATAGAAGTACAAAAAGTATTAAGAGAAGAAAAAATATATAGTCACCACCAGCATGCTTGTATTGACTCTTTCGTGATAGTTGATGAAGCGGGGAGAGATTAAGTGAGCCACCAATAATGCACCTTTCCAAACCTTTTTTTATCTCTCAAAACATAAACTTTATTTTTATCGAAGACGGTGTCTAATTTCACACGAGACCCAAAGTGTCAGATAAAGCTTGATGTTCAGTTGCTGGCAAAATTATTTGATAGCTAGCCTGGGATAAACTACAGTATCTCATCATGCAAGTTGGTAAGATTGATTCTCTTATGCGTTGGTGTCATGATTTACGTATTCCTAATGCCTACCAATTGTAGATACTATTGTCATATGCTTTCCTTGGTCACTTCATGCTCTTCATCTTCGACCAAGATGCTAGATCTGTCTCTATATTGGACTCCCTTCTTGTACCGACTGAGCTTAAAAATACTCCAGTCACGAGATATATATTTAATTCAAAAGATTTCATTTAACCTTAAGCTTGCTCCCGAAGTAGCACAATCTGGCTAGAATTACGATATTTATTTCTACCATCATATGTTATCAGCAGGTGTTCCAACAAACCAAGACATGTGACTTGCTCTGAAAATCACTAGAATTATTTAGTTTTATTTTTCTACTCCCAAGGTAATAATTCATTCATCTACAGGGATGTTTCTGGTTATTTTGTCATTAATTTTACTAGTAAAGTGCACGTGCATGTCAAGTATCAAATAGAAACATGTCATTAATTCAATGCCCATTCTATGCCTATGGGATATATACTTGAAACAGTAGCATGTAATGACCGATTTGCTAAAAGAATGGCTGGCTAAACAGTAAAAAAGTTTAGATGTTTATCAAATAGTAACAAGTGGTAGCATATCAATGCTTTACAATAACATGGGACTATATCTCTATACATATGCTCCAAGGTTAGTAAGAAATATACATAGAAATTTCAAAATTCTACAATAGTAGGCAACATTACTATTTTGTAATAAAATACATTCCTGGCCAAATTGAAAGAGAAGATGACATAAACCTTTTTCGACAGAGATGGTTCAATGTTAGTATGAACGAATGGTTTGTGATTTCATCTCAAATAAATATGTAAGATCTCTCAAGAATATATAAAATTTTCTTCAGATATGAAATAGAATATCTTTTATAAAATTAATTAGTTCCAAATGGGTGCTGATAACTTCATTTAAAAGTAAATCACATATTTATTCAGTAACACAAAATTAATAACCAACTGGACATTAGGTGCTGCTTGTGCAACAGGCAAGCACCACATATAGGGCACATAGACCAAAGAAAAGAAAGCACAAAAAAAGGAACACACAAGAAAATAGAGAGGAAGTGTCAAATATGTAAGTGTTGTTTGCTGGAATAGTATCAGTACGACCATTTATTTGGTCTATATCGTCCACACGGACCAGCTAATGGTTGAAACACCATTTAAGTTTTTTCTTCCGAGTACTCCCTGCATCAATACCACCACATAAGTAATCTGCTATGGATAAGGAACTTTAACCCAACACAGAACCTGCTTAATACTAATCCAAATGAATCTGACATTGAGACACCAGAAGAAAATATGATATGTTCCTCAATCTACCCCGTAAACAAGGGAAAATTTGAGAATTCAGATGACATAATTTGGAAAATCAGATAATTTATTCTTGTTGGAAAGAGTATTTTCATGTCGTTTATGGGGGAAATACTGACTCATTCATATGTTACACAACATGTATTTGTGAGGCTGAAACAAAATAGCAACCTATAGAAATAGTGTGTTGGCGCTCAAGATTGGGACTTTATATCTCAATATCAATGATCATTAAACAAATAAATATGTTACATAATTTTGAAATGGCCACAATGAACAACAGCCACCAAAGTAAGAAACAAGCATTTAGTTATTTCCTTCAGGGATCGTAGATGCATAATGGCACCTTGTGTACCACCTTTTGATGCTGAAATAAGTAGACAAGTACTCAAACAATTCTTTGCACTCGAGATTGGACTTTATATTCTGTAATTCGACATGCTACTGATATAAGCAAATAAATGAACACACCATTGATTTTTATAATCACCAGAATAAACATACATGCAGCTGGTCATATAGTAGAACACCCGACCTAATCCTCCATTTTCCTTGACAGGATTTCCTAATGTTCTATGTTTATACCTATACCTATAGAATGATATAAAATCTCGAATATGTGAAAGTAAGGAGATGGAGGTGGAGGTAGATATCTAAAGTAGAGCAGAGTTAAGCACATTCATGATTTGTAAATCATATGATTTAGTTTATTCAGGACAGAACAAGGATATGAAATGTCCTTAATAATGTTCGAGAAACAAACCATACAATTGGGAGTGCATCAATCAAACAATTAATGCTAAAAGTTTGTGCATTGTCTTCTAAGATCTACAAATTATATCTCGGTTGCCTTACACCATTACAACACAGATTTAGAAAGTATGAAGAACCAAGGAAAATACCTTTAGTTACGTTGTGGTGTTGAAGCCCTTGCATACAAAATTGAGGGTGTTGAAGCCATGCATCCAACAGAGAGAGGCTTATAGGAGGCTTAGGCTATTTCTAGATCACAATGTTAATTCCTGACAAAGAAGGAGAAAAAGCATTTGATTTGTTGACGTATAATTTTTTATCCAGTTACAATCAAAGACTCTTAAAACCACCTAGTTAAAAACAACATGAATTTCTGATTGTATATACCGTGAACTAGCATCAGTGAGAAGATTTGAGTTCTAAAGAAAAAAATAAATGAAAGATAATCTACTTTATTCTTCCTGAAAGTGAATGACGCAAAAAAGTGAAATAGTGACCAACATGCCTATGCACGCTATAAACGTATATTATGAAACAAAGCAAAGCATGCTCATATACATGAAACAAAGGACAGTGTTGCATTACGTACATTTATCATATCAAAACATCCTTATAGACAATATTTTTGGTACTTTTTCCTGATGGGTCGACATCCTTATTTGGCTTGGCAAGTATTCTTGTTGTTTGCCTTGATATTCCTCTGGACAGAGCAACATATAGTTGACCATGAGAGAATACAGGTTCCGGAAGGTAGATGCCAACATTTGGAATGGTTTGACCCTGAACTTTATTGATTATCATTGCAAAGCTAAGATGAATTGGAAATTGCTTTCTTTTAAATTTAAAGGAAGTACATCATCTTTAGAAAGGTACAAAGGAATTCGTGGAAGGAATACTCACTTTCCAAATGCTTTCCTCCAATAATTTACGCATCAATGGCATTATCTTGAAATGTCTTAATAATAAGCCTTGTGCCATTGCATAATCCGTTAGAAGGATTCAAATTCTGAAGCAAGACCACATGACAATTGATCTTCACCTTGAGAACATGTGGAGGTAGATCATTAAGTGTGAGAGAATTTAGGAATTTAGGTGGGCTGTGAATATGGTGGATCTTGTTGTATGATCACTTGAATTTTCCTTCTGTTCCTTTCTAGATAACTGCCGTTACATGATTCTCCTAAAGCATTGCATTATATGTAGAGAAAAGAAAGAGCAACATAAGTCATATAACAATTCTTGAGTAGTAATATAGTAAAGAAATCTAAATAACCTTTAGATTCATCTAAGATTTCGATTTAACAGATGTATAGCAAGAACATTCAGCACTATAAACACAGCAAGTTTAAGTCACCTCCAACTATTTGACAAAAAAAATATATTTCAAAGTACTTATGTGACAATAGATCTAACTGACCTGTCATTGAAAGATCTTTCTCATGATCTTTATTCCTGGCCAACTGCAGTTGCAAAAGTGCATGTGCTTCTGTGCAAAAAGTGAATGGTTTGGTAGCATAGCAATGAAAAAGAATGAGATAACAGAAAGGATTTGATGCCATTGAAGCTTAATTTCTATTACTGTTCTGCCTATGAACTTAATAGTTTTGACCTCTACTTGTGTATTCATGAATTGGAATGCAGGGACAATTGACCCGCTAGGTTGTAGTTGTTGTTAGTACTTGAGTAAGCCATATGCTATACAGGATATCTCAATCTATATTTAAGTCAGCCATGTGCTAAGCTTGCAGTTTACATAATAAGTCAATGCAATTGGCAAATAGGGTATTGGTGGGTTGTTGCTTAAGAACAAAAGATAGCAAATTTTGTAACAGGGCTATTTCATATCTATATAATTTCAAATAAGTATTCATCTTCGTCGAGTGAACTGTGTGCGTACGCAACCTATTTTCTTGACTGGGCAAATCCTGGAAAAGCACACTTGGTCAAATTAAAGACTGTAGTGTAAAATACTGCAAACGAATTAAGATACTTTCCTCATATGATGTCACGATCGGTTCAATTAATTAGATGCAATTTTCACCATTTCCCAGTCCGTAGTACTTTCATATGACTAATCTAAATAGTTTTGTACATATAAGCAGTCAAAATTAAGGAATTTTCACCTAATTGCGTCTTAACAGAAACAGGGTAGAGGCGAAGCTCTCCTGCTTCAGATAAGAAGCTTTCCTTGTTAAAAAAGTCATATCTCCAGAAGAAAGAATACTATAAGATAACATAATAGCACATTACACAAATACTAGAGACAGGTTTTTCTGCCAATTTTTCATGCATATCTAGTATCACTAATATTGTTTATATCCATCCAACATCACTAATGTAACCACAGAGTTATGCATAAGACGATAGCATTCAACTGTAGCTGAAGATATATACCAGCTAATTAGTAATGCAAGTTACAACATATGGACTGAATACTATCTCGTGTATACTTTGTCAAGCAATCTACTGTTTAAAGCAAGTTATACATTTTTGCATATAGCAGCCTTTTGTTGAAAAGCAAGTTAATACATTTTTACAAACAGAGAAGTGATACCAAGCAACTGTATGAAGAGATGTGCAAGATATGCTACAGCTGCATGGCATATTCATTTTATCAGTGGGTGCTTTTTTTTCCTTACATGCCAACTAAAAAGGAGCGACACCATATCTCTGGCTTTCTTGTCAATTCTTTCGAAACAGCATCAAGTGTTATGTGAAGTTGCTTGAATAAAACAGCGATCTGTGCAGCAACGGTTAACCTTAATCATCCGTCTATGACAACCACTCCTGCCCGGAAACAAAGCCAATATCAGTTTCTCCTTTGTGAGCATCAATAGATTCAAGATAACGTTTCATAAAAACAGCACCAAATATTTCTCTAAAGGTTGCGGTGACTAATGGTTTTAATCTAGAGAAATGCAGATCAGATCCAACAGAATATGTTTCAGAGACAAGGTAAATTACATGGTGCATAGGTTTCTTAGGGCGTGGTTTGGCATGGTATTATCAAACTCTCTTTTAAACTCTCTTTTATATATACGTCAATTTTTACGTACACGCTTACTGGCGCATGTAAACGGCGCGGACTCTTCACAGGTTTTTTTAGGCCCTGTTTGGTTGGGCTGTGGCTGTTGGAAAAGCGGCTGTTGGCTGGCTGTATGGAATAGGCGGCTGTGGCTGTTGGCACGTGAGGATTCGGCTGTCCGTGTTTGGTTCGGCTGTGGCTGTTGGCTGTTGGATGAGGAAATGTCTGAAATGCCCCTACAATGTATATTATATAATTTTGTGAAAAAAATTTAGAATAATCCAAAAAATTCAAAAAATCTAGAAAAATTAGGAAAAAATCATAAAAATCAGAAAAAAATCAAAAAAAATCAGAAAAATCAGAAAAAATAAAAAAATCAGTAAAAATTCGAAAAAAATCAGAAAATTGTAAAAAAAATAGGAAAAATAAAAAAAATCAGAAAAATCATGAAAAATTCAAAAAAATAGAAAAATTAGGAAAAAAAATCATAAAAATCAGAAAAATCACGAAAAATTCTAAAAAATCAGAAAAAATTCAAAAAAATAAAGAAAAATCCAGAAAATTTAAGAAAAATTCAGAAAATTAAAAAATAATTAAAAATTCATAAAATTTTCCAGATACTAGAGTCTCTACACTATTAGTACAAGTTACTCATCTCATTGCTAGGGCAAAGAAAATTCCGATCGACAATCAATTCACTCATAATAACAGGGAAGAGTACACTAATTGCAGAATCTTCACATGATGGTATACTGGAGTAGTGAACTATCCACAACATAGCATGCCCTCATTCAGAGTAGAAGCAAAAGCAATATGCGGTACCATTCCCATCCCCCAATTACAAATTACAATGCAACATCAAATTGCTCCTCATAGTATAATCACTGAGAAAGAGCAGCAATGGAGTTGTAATTCCTGTGAGACTAGACTAGTACACTACTATTACAGATAGAACTTGCCAAAAGTTTGTATTATGATTTATTCATTTTCCTAATAAACAATGCACTTGAAGAATGTGTTTTCTATCAAATAACAACATTATAAGTGGCCGAAGTTGTGCAAATCATCCATAACTTTGTGTAACATCCGGTTATCATGAATACCAATGGCTATAGCCTTTCAGTGGACATTTGGAGCCTTGGTTGCACCAATCTTGAGATGGCAACTGCAAGGCCTCCTTGGAGTCAGTACGAAGGGGTGAGTTTGTTGTGAAGATTTTACATGGTTACGGTGCATGTTCTTCTGATGATTGTCTGCTAAGCTTTCCTAGTCGATTTCACAGGTGGCTGCAATTTTTAAAATTGGGAACAGCAAAGACATACCTGATATCCCGGATAGTCTTTCTTCTGAGGCGAAAAACTTTTGTGAGAAGTCACATGAGAAATGCACTCATTTATGGAAAATATAGAAGTTCACGGTAGCTTCAGTTTCTGATCTGATATACAATATGTCTGTGTATGTGTCCAACTTTGCATCTGCAGGCAGCTGCAAGTTGAAGTACTTGCGTTGACCGGTGATCATAGTACGAGCAAAAGCATAAGCCATCAGAAAACACCCAGAACGAAGTAACGCAAGTGGTGCTCAAGGGTTTAGAAAGGAAAATAAACTGCATGCAATCTATTGGCGGCCGGCCCATTGATAAAATATCGTACAATTGTATCATCCTAAATCATTTACAAACAAGCAGCAGCAGCAGGACTCGTGAAATTATCTTTACATATATTCAATACCTTCCGTGTGGACCTCAAATATCCAACAGAAGATCTAGAGAATGGTACCAAAAACAAAATGAACATAGAAAAATCTGCATGAAACATCAGACAGAAACCTATAAATCAGAAAGCTTGCTGACAGAAACATGAATCCATCCAACAAAGTAGTGCATGAAAAAGGTCTACCATTTTCCTTGTCCTTTTTTTCATTCACATGGAGGGGATGCTTTGCTGTAAGAACATAAACTGATCTTCAGAAACTCACATGTTTGCTTTCCTCTCCCACCGTTCTTTGACATCAAGCCTGAAAATATGATACAAATGATAAGAACGAAAGGCAATAATTTCTTTTTTCACAAGCTGAATTGGCACATTGGCGTTTGTAAACTGTGGTAATAAGAAATGTCACATCAGACTAATCTACTAGCCTACTAGACTATCACAGTTCTATCAGAACTATGGTAATTCTGCTTCAAAAAATTTATTTCTTGTCTTTTGAGTGAGTATATCTCTGGCCATCAGGCAAAATTTATCATAGAAATCTCAAAAAAGCAATAAATTAGTAAATTGCAGTGTGAATCACCTACACTGTTCGTGTCTTTTTTGTCAGATTCAGAAAAGAGTCTCCATTCAGCCAAGGAGTTTACAGTGTATATGAAGTTTTTGAACAATGAATGGAGTTTCAACAAATTTGGCGTTAATAAATTTTTTGGATGAAAATATGCACTTGAACTGCTCAAGTACTAAATAGGTTAGGTAGAAAGTAACATAAGACTATAAGAGAGCGTTGAAAACAGAAGCTGCTACATAGTATGATACAATACAATAATGAATAGTACCCCCAATGTAATTTCCTTTTGTTCCTTGAGGGCTGGGATGCCGCAACAAGCTGCAAACATATGGAGATAAAAGCATCAAGATATTTATACGGAATCATATTTGTGAATTAAATTAAGTAACTAATGGTCCAAATAACATCGAAGTCAAAAGTCAAATCAATGGTCTTGAAGATATCTAGTAGAAGTCAAATAAATGTCTTAAAGATGTAAATGTAACTAGCATTATTTGTCTATTTGATAAACACTATGTAAGAAGCAGATAATTACTTAGTGTGATTGATGCCAACAGGTACTAAAGCATTCAGATGATTTAAAATTTAGTTCATTGCTTGGCAGTTATTGAAACACTTTAACCATCAGCTCACAGCACCTGTTTAAAAAGAAGATAAAACAGTATACATCTTGCTACACACATGCAAATACGCAAATACCAATTGGAGGATGCTAATGGGATTAATAACGGGAGTAATACATAACTTCACTACTATGGATAACCCTTTTCCGTTGTTAATTTGCTGTCCTAAGATTAAAAACTCAATAATCTTCATGAACTCAGGTCAAAGGAAGATAGTAACGAAACATTTCCAATAAGTATAACCAGATATACCACTTGGATGGCTGTAGTTGATGATGCATCCTGTACATCTATTGCAGTATTATCAACCGATTTATCCTCATTAGTGAATTTACAATCATTGGTTACTTTGTTATTCCTCCCAGTGCTTCCTACAAATACAGATACCATGAACAATAGATTCGATGTTTCAAATCACTGATTCGTGAGCGAGGTCAGCGCCGTTGCCTTGAGCGGCGGCAGGCCGCGCCGGGTCGCGGCGAACTCGCCCGCGAGCGCCTCGAAGTGCTCCGTCCGGGCGACCGCGTCCGCGTCGGTGACGAGGGACCCCGTCGTGGCGTTGCGTAGCCTGCCGTCCGCCGCGAGCTCGACGCCCCGCAGCGACCCGGCGAGCCGGAGCAGCCTGGCGTAGGCGGCCGGGTACCAGCCCCGCGATGGCGGGACGCGCACCTGCTCGTCGTCGAAGGCCGGGCCAGATACGAAATGGATCCCGGCGGCGCCACCGCGCCGCCAATGGCCGCCCGGCGCGAGCACGCGCAGCACGGTGGCGGGGATCCGGTCGGCCGGAGGAGACGAGGAGGAGGGGGAGGTGGACCTCAGCCGGATCCGGACGGGGACGGCGGGGTTGGCGGGGTCAGCGGAGACGGCGGGAGAGGTGGAGACGGCGGATCCGGAAGGGGACAGCGGGGAACGGCGGGGTCGGCGGGGATCCAAACGGGGACGGTGGGGATTTGGACGGGGACGGCGGTGGAGGAGTGCGGCTGGAGGGGCGGTGGAGGCGAGCGGAGCGGCGGGTGGTGGCCGGCGGGTGGAGCGGCGGGTGGAGCGGCAGGTGGAGCGGCGGGTGGTGGCCGGCGGGTGGAGCAGCGGGTGCTGGCCGGCGGGAGGCAAGGGGAGGCGGCAGGGGAGGGGATGGACGGGAGGAGCAGGCCGTGGGAGGGGTAGCGCGTGGAAAATCCGTTCGGCCACTGCGGGAAGCTGCTCCCGGCCGGCTTCCCGCAGTGGTCCATTTTTGCACTACAACGCAGAAGCGGCTGTTCGCATAAAGCTGGGCAAAGCTGGTCGTTTGGTTTAGCTTCAGCTGTTGGAAGGGAAAAGCCCCAGCTGAAGCTAAACCAAACAGGCCCTTAGCCGGTGGTCCCATCCCTTGGAGCACGGCTGATTTTTGTTGCGCGAGCGGGGTCCAATCTTTTCGTTGGATCGGTCGGCTGACGCAGACTCTCTTCCGATCTAAAACGGCCATGGGAACCACGTCCACTCGTTCCGCCCTGCTGCTGCCACCGTCACCACCACCCCGATCGCCTCGCCTCCTGCTTTCGCTTCCACTCCACTCCGCTCTCCTCGCTCCGCGGCCCGTGGCCACCTCCCTCTCCCTCCGCCCTATATATTCTCGAAGACACCAAAAATAAAATAAAAAATAAACTCCAACCCCAAAGAGGCAGCGCCCTTCCGAAGCGATCACCACCTGTTCGACGGATAGCGGAGGAGGACCGATGGCGTCGCTGCGGCCGCTCGACCCTTCGCTCGCCGTCGCCGCCAGTCCGTGCCGCGGCCTCGTCCCTCCGCCGTCCGGCGGGCGCACGAGCGCGCTGCTACGCCGCGGCGCTGTGGGCCGGCGCGGCTTCTCATGCCGCGGGGGATCCGCTATCTCGGCGTCGGACGCAGAGAGGTAATGCCGTGTTGCTTTTTCTGTTACTTCAATGAGGCTGCGTGCCGAACCTTGCAACACGAGGCTCTCGAGGGGATGATGGGGTTGAAATTTTGTTGTTCTTAAGGAAGTCTTGCTAGCTGAATAATGATGATTGCAACTGTGGTTCTATCGCCATCTCATCTCATGATTGGGAACTAACGCTAAGCAAACATGTACTACAACCAATGGTGTCACAAGCATATATAGTTTATCATACCAAAACTGACGGGGACCAAACCTCGAGGCGAGGTTCGATCTTTTGTTGCGGCCCGATCTTTTACGCTACTTTCAGTAGCAACAAAGGACCAAGAAGTAGTAGCTCTTCGGATCAAAGTGATAGATGCCAGAAACCGAAGAATAAAACTTGCACAGGAATTGATAGAGGAATCAATCACACGCACAGCAGAAGCAGCACCCCTCTAGGATGTGCAAAAGCACCAAGTTTTGGTGCAACCCGACATGTTTCTTTCTGTATTTCTCGGCGCTCAACAAATTCAACTCGACAAAAAAAACTGATCTGCTACAATGGCGTCGACATCGGCTTTTATATGGCTGACTCAAACCTTATCCCTAGCACTACTCGGTTACAACTCCAAATTAACAAAACGGCCTACACGTTTATAGCTTATGTGAGGCTTTACAAAAATAACTAGGACTATTAATTAGGACACAATCCAGGCTAAGTAAACTCAATAATGATCTACATGCTTGCAGATGTTTCGGTTTCCGTACCAAATAGAATCACATGCGGACTGAATATCTGCATGCAACCATGATCTCGCTTGGGATTTCCCGTTAATCAGCTTGTCATGCAGATTGTTGGTATCTGACCAACCAAAACTCAGCGGGGAGGAGTCCTGAAATTAGGCTTAACCTCGTCTAATGGAGGTATTTGGATGGGGATCTTACTGATCAAAATAATCCGAGGACTTGGAATTTTAACGACAGTAGTTAAAGCACTAATGACCACATCATCCCCTCCCCCTTCAAGCGAAACCGTCCTCGGTTTCGGGGTAGCCTTGGCGACTTTCTTCTGAAGTGAAACATGAGCATTCACCTTGATTGCATTATCAAACATTGGTTGCAGCACACGTCGCTTCCCAGCATGCTAGAATTAGAAAGTGTTGGTGCGGCCCTCATGTGTAGTGCTATGATCATAATGCCACGGCCTTCCTAATAACAAGTGGCATGCATCCATTGGCACAACATCACAGACCACCATATCAGTATAGTCAATGGAAAAATTTACACGCACCTTATGAGTAACCTTTAGCTTCCTAGTGTGGTCTAGCCACTCGACACAGTGAGGCTGTGGGTGTTTCCAAGCAAGCAATCCTAAAGCATCCACCAATCCTTTGCTGACCGCGTTGGTGTAGCTTCCACCATCAATGATTTGCTTGCAATTGGTGTTGTTTATCTTGCACTCGGACTGAAAAATATTCCAGCGCTGCCCCTTGTCTTCAATTCTATCTTTTTTCACTCGTTGCACCATAATAGCTGGGTATGAATCAGCCTTGTCTTCAATTCTTTCTTTTTTCACTCGTTGCACCATAATAGCTGGGTATGACTCAGCAGTTATTATAATTTCTGGATCATCAGATTTCTCACTAGAATTGTCAGTAGCTTCCTCTTCATCAGCAGCTCATGTATAACCTTTTTTTTATGAGCAACACTCTTTTCTCATTAGGACAATTGCGCATCATGTGCCCCCTACTTCCACACTTGTAGCACTCTATGTCACTAATACGCGCCATAGAGTGCGCACTAGAATCAACTTTCAACGCTACTGATTTTGAGGCTTCTTTCGATGCAAAACTCTGCGATCGATGTGACTCAGCCATCTTGGAACTAGTGCGATGTCATCGAATTTCTGTTGTGGGGGCATCGCCATGTGCTGGAAGTGATACTATGGACACCATTAGCTTGACATCGCTTTACCTGCTGTTTTGCACACGCAACTTGATGCATAAGATCTTGTATGTTGTAGTAGTTCACCATTTCCACGTGATCCTGCACCTCGACGTTTAGGCCGTTAAAGAAACGTGCCATCGTCGCTTCCTCATCTTCTTGTGTCCCTGTACATATCATAATTAGCTCCATCTCCTTATAATATTCATCAACACTCAGATTACCTTGAGAGAGACGTTGCAACTTAGTGTACAAATTTCTTTTGTAGTGCTCAGGAACAAAGCGTCGCCTCATAAGCTCCTTCATCTGTCGCCATGTCGTCGGACGATGTCTGGCACGACAGATTTGGTTCCACCAGATTAGTGCGTAGCGGTGAACTCAATTCCAGCAAGCTGCAGCTTCTTCTCGGTGTAGCGATGTGCATAAAAAATTTGATCGACGCACATCTCCCACTCCAAATAATCTTCTGGCTCGCACTTGCTAGAGAACGAAGGAATTGTGATTTTCATGCGCCCGATGCCGACGTCGTAGCTAGCAATGCGTACAGCTTGACCGACATGGTTGCGGTCATGCTCGCCGTCACGGGCGGCGGCTTCTCGGCGGGGGGTTGTAGTGTCGATGTCGCGGCGCGTAACCTGCTGCGTGATCAGCGTCGTTGTCTAGATTGTCATCTTCAAAGGGTGCTTGTGTTGCCAGTCGACGATCACGAACATCCACACGTCTGTCACGCTGTGGTGTGGTGGCGTGTAACGTAGGGGAGCAGGTGCTGGTGGTCGAGCTTGTGGCGCTAGCGAGTTGTTGATGAGATCCGCCGGTGTGTCGAACTGGGTGACTAGTTCATCCATCCTTCTCCCTAGCATCACCTCCAGTGTGCCATGACATTGCCTGACGTAGTTGCACGTGAGGCCCAAAGCATCACAGACATCCTGAGGAAGACCAGTAGCGTACACGGGTGGTACGACCTCCTCTGGAACAGCAGCCCCGTTGTTCTTTCCATTGATGGAGTCCGACATCTTGACCAGCACAGTATCGTGAGCAATGCCATGCTCTAATACCTCTTGATTAGGACCAAACCTCAAGGTGAGGTTCGATCTATTGTTGCGGCCCGATCTTTCAAGGTACTTCCAGCAGCAACAAAGGACCAAGAAGAAGTAGCCCTTCGGATCAAGTGATAGATGCAAGAAGCTGAAGAGTAAAACTTGCGCAGGAATTGATAGAGGAATTAATTACACGCACAGCAGAAGCAGGCACCCCTCTAGGATGTACAGAAACACCAAGTTTTGGTGCAACCCGACATGTTGCTTTTCTGTATTTCTCGGCACTCAACAAATTCTACTCGACAAAAAAAAACGATCTGCTACTATGCCGTCGACATCGCCTTTTATATGGTTGACGCGCAAGTTAGGCCTATGGCCGACTCAAACCTGATCCCTAGCACTACTTGGTTACAACTTCAAATCAACAAAACCGCCTGCACGTTTATAGCTTATGTGAGGCTTTACAAAAATAACTAGGACTCTTTATTAGTTAGGACACCATCCAGGCTAAGTAAACTCAATAATGATCTACATGCTTGCAGATATTTCGGTTTCCGTACCAAATAGAATCACATGCGGACTGAATATCTGCATGCAACCACGATCTCGCTTGGGATTTCCCGTTAATAAGCTTGTCATGCAGATTGTTGGTATCTTGCCAACCAAAACTCAGCAGGGAGGAGTCCTGAAATTAGGCTTAACCTCGTCTAATGGAGGTATTTGGATGGGGATCTTACAGATCAAAATAATCTGAGGACTTGGAATTTTAATGACAGCAGTTAAAGCACCAGTGACCACATCAAAAACCATAAAATTATTCATCTAGTGCTCTCTGATCCGAACCCGACATTGAGTTCTCACCTTACTGATTTATGATTCTAAGGGGGTAATCAAAAGTAGGAGAAGCGTAGGATCAACGCAGCGGTAGCTCCAAAACATAAGACATAGCACGCCATGAGATGGGCTGCATTTGTGTTATGCATGAATCTGGAGCGATTACTCTATCACTTATGCTTATGTGGACTATTCAACATTTGGGCCTCTTAGAACGCCGAATCTTAAAATACAGAATAGAAAATTCTCAGGATTGGAATATCATGACTTGTTGAATCCCACAGGAACCAAAACGACTTGAATTGCTAAAAGAGATGTTTGGATGCCTTATAGAAAAAATGTAGGAATAGACAATACTAATGGATAACTGAACCTTTTTTTTTGTGAATCTTAAAATAGAGAATAGAAAATTCTCAGGATTGGAATTTCATGACTTGTTGAATCCCACAGGAACCAAAACGACTTGAATTGCTCAAAGAGATGTTTGGATGCCTTCCCTGAAAAAATGTAGGAATAGACAATACTAATGGATAACTGAACCTTTTTTTGGTAGCCTATATAACTTCTTATTAGCTCATGGTTCTGCAATTCTCATCCTTGAGGGGTGCCATTCTATCATGGGAAAATATCTTACATGCTACTCTGAGTTGGCAAAATATGGAATCTGCCGCCTCAGTTTATTGTATTTGCCACTGAAAACATGTGTTAGTAATGCTATATGCCACTTTCGACTGCTAATGTTTGATGGTAACTCGGGTGACCTTGACTTGATTTGGTGATAATGTCAATGGTAATGAAAGGCTGAGCTCTTCTACACCAGTGTCATCACTCATGCCTTACCTTCCCATGCCCGTGCACCCATGTAGAGACCATGGCACGGCATCAAACATGGACATTTTGGTCTTTTTTCGACCGTCGAGCATCGGCAATTGAAAAGGGGCATGTAGCATTAGTAATATGTGTTTCCGTAAAAGAGACATGTGTTTCCGGTGGTAAATACTGTTCCATGCAAACTCAGTTAACAGACTCAATATTCCGCAAACTCATAGTGGTATCTAAGATATTTTCCCTTCTACTAATCTAGGGTTCTAGCTATGAACTGACAGTGCCAGGTCACTCTTAATTTATTACTATGAAATTTTCTTTTCACAATGCTTATTTGTCTTTCTGGCTTATGAGGGTTGAGTAAAGTTGACAAACTGAAACAGTTCATTTTAAAGAGTTTTCTGCACAGATGCATCTGTGCAGTTGACACACTTCATTTTCTGGACCAGTTGTTGATTACAGTTCATGTTTTTCACTATATGCTACAGAACAAAGGAAAAAAACAGAATAGATCCTTCAAAGCTGGATTTGGTGCTACTATGGGTTTGTCTAGAACACCAGGTTAAGTTTGGTGAGCATGTTGGTATTATAGGTTCGACAAAGGAGCTTGGGTCATGGAAGAAGCAAGTTGAACTGGCGTGGACACAGGATGGCTGGGTCTGCCAGCTTGAACTCCCTGGAGAAACACTTGTGGAGTTCAAGTTTGTGATATTTTTGAAAGGAGGAGATGAGAAAATATGGGAGGATGGTAACAACCGTGTTATTGAGCTGCCGAAAGATGGCACATTTGATATAGTTTGCCACTGGAACAGGACAGAGGAGCCGTTAGATCTTTCGGGAACATCAAAGGTTGATATAGTATCCAGAAATATTATAGCAAAAGAGGTTCGAGATGTTTCAGTGTCTGGGAATGGTGATCTAGCACCAGAAACTGACTCGAGCAATTTTGGTGGGCAATGGCAAGGTAGTGGAGCTGTTTTCATGAGGTCAAATGAGCATCAGAATAAGGCGGCCGACAGGATGTGGGATACAACTGGGCTTGATGGAATAGCACTGAAATTGGTGGAGGGTGATAAAGCGTCTAGGAACTGGTGGCGGAAGGTAAGTTGGCTTCATTCATTTTTTGACCTAGTCAAGTAGGTCTGTTATTCCATATTGTTCTATTCTTTTCTTCTTTACATGTGAAAGTTCGACACTAAAGTTTTAAACTATCCATGGAGGGAGGTGTGGAGTACTTTTAGGATTCACCTGAATGGATGCAACAATGGTGTATTGTTGCTAGTTGTCCGTTTCACTTTTGGTAGTAGTTGTCATAGCTGAAAGCATCTCTAGTGAACATGTTATCTGGAAATGTCAAGTGAATGCCTAGGCCTGGAATATGTTTATGGTTTGTGATGTGTGAATTCACAATCTGGAAATTGATTTTCGAAGATATGTAAAGCAACTACTCTCCAGTATTTTAGTTTCTAGCCACTGTCAATATTTCCAGCTACTTGAGGCCAGGTGGTATCAGATTCTTTTGTCCAGAAAACCTTGCACGAAGTTTCTTAGGCTCTTAAGCCATTCCCATGTCTTGCCAAGCACCACGAGCCCACTCTGCTCCTGAAGGAGGTTTCTATTGCATATTTAGCTAAGTAGCCGCCAGTACTGTTCAGGTGATCAAGTTACAAATATCACTGCAGCGATACCCATAACAAGAATAACAAGCCCAGTCAGGTCCTCACCATTCCATTCTCCTTGCAAGTTTCGCGATCTTATAAACTTGAAAAAATCCTCACCTGTCAGTTACCTTTGTTTTAAGTTGATGAACTAGAGATATAAACATGTAGTACTTCGGCATAATGAAAGTGCTTGTCCTGCATGGTGAGGAAACCACTTTAATTAGTTGCTGCTTTGAGGAATAAGCAATCTAGAAGTTCAATTTAAATTCAACAGGAAGTTGCGGTGGCCTGACACTAAAGACTAAGCAGCAGTATTAGTTACAGGATAGGCATAAAGTTGGCACATTGCACGTTGGAACCTGATATCAAAAATAAGCAATTGCCACACCATTCCTGCAGCTACCCACCAATGGTCACACTACTATTGCTGCTGTTGTTCCATTCCGACCGTGTTGATGCACCACCAATTATAGGTGGTTAAGAGGTGCAGTGGATAGGGAAGAATAGGGAAAGACACTGACATTTAAGACTCACACGTTGGTCACTGTTGTTTTTGGATATTTTGACCTTTCTTGTATGGAACTAACAAAAGATCACAATTGGGGGGTGTTGCAACCCCCATCCTGTGACTTGGTTTCTCTTCAAATTATTACATCAATGTTAATGTTATGCTGAAATAACTTCTTGTAATAAGAACCATAAAGTCTACCATACTAAAAGCTACAGTTTTGCAATTACAAAGTTCTGCTTTGATCTGCCTGTATTTATGTTAATTTTATTTGCTATGTTTTTTCATTTTGCAGTTAGAGCTTGTTGGTGCGCTCTTGTCAGACAACATTGATGATCAAAGTCGATTGGAGGCCCTTATATGCTCTGCTATTTATCTAAAGGTTTCCCCAGTTGCACTTTACTATGCTATTTGTTAGTACTTTTCCTAGAAAACTAATTTTCTTTGTAAAATTGTTAATCTGAAAACAGAGAGACTGGTTAGAAGTATCTTTGTAGCTTTTTAAATGTGTTCCCTCTATTGCAGTGGATTTATACAGGCCAGATAGCGTGTTTCGAAGATGGTGGCCACCATCGTCCCAACAAACATGCTGAGATATCGAGGCAAATTTTTCATGAACTTGAAAGGATATACTACAGGAAAAACATATCAGCTGAGGTTTGCTCACTTCGTCACAACAACTGTTACATCAGCAATCAGCATCAACTCTTAAGTATTTGCTATTTGTAATGTTGATTTTGACCACTGTGCCTTCAGATAAGATGAACTAGTCTGGTTTTGCTATTGTCACCATTAGCTAATTGTCTTGTTACAATATAATGCTTAAGGCTAATTAAATCTGTAATCTAATATTTTTTAATCATCAATTATTCTCCTTAGTAATACAGACCACCGTCATATTTCCATGTACATTCTTGCAGGATGTGCTTGTGATTCGCAAGATTCATCCCTGTTTACCTTCATTTAAGTCAGAGTTTACTGCCTCTGTCCCTCTAACACGAATTCGTGATATTGCTCATCGGAATGACATCCCACATGATCTCAAGGTGATGATCCCTTTCCAGAGTAAAGAATAACTCCCCATCAGATTATTTTCTACTCACCTGTTCTTCTACTGTCAACAGCAAGAAATCAAGCATACTATACAAAACAAGCTTCACCGAAATGCTGGCCCCGAGGATCTTATTGCTACAGAAGCCATGCTTACTAGGATTACTAAGACTCATGGAGAATACAGCGAAGCTTTTGTTGAACAATTCAAGATATTTTATAGCGAGCTAAAAGATTTTTTTAATGCTGGCAGGTTGTCTAACTCCTTGTTTGCCCATATTTTCTACTTGCAGAATCTCTATTTGCTAAAAGAAACTAATCAAATTGTGACTCTTTGCAAACTTATTGATCCTACTGAAAGATTATGACATCATTTGAGTTGCCAATTTCTAACTTATTGCTATCAGAAATATTGATACACAAAAGCAACTTTATTAGTGATAAAGACACAAGATTGCACCAAATGAAAAAAAAATTCAAAGTCATGGCAGAAGACTTGTGTTTCCTTAGGGTACCTTGTGGAACTGTTCTCGTCAAAAATAAAAGGGAACTGTCCAGAAGCAAGAGAATAGAAGATTTCTTGCACTTACTCTGGCAGTAAGAATTTCATATATTTATCAGGATGGTAACAAAGTTATAAACATGAACCCAACATGAAGCACAACGGTATAGATAGGAGTTAGTTGAAGATATGATTATGAACTGCAATTAAAACCATATTGACCATACCTGCTTTAATATACAAGTAAGAATCTAAAATACTAAAGGTTATTACTTGCCAAATATGTATAGTATGTTCTGCTAGTTTTCACTTAACCTTGAGACTAAAAGAGACAATTCGATGAACAATGTGAAAAGCAGCCCCTCTGCTGAGCATCAAATGATTTTCTATATAGCATTGATCAAATAAAATTCCTTCTAAATATATGATAACACGAACATGGTATTTGGTAATTGTGCAGCCTGTTTGAGCAACTGGAATCCATCAAGGAATCTTTGAATGAGTCTGGTTTAGAAGTTCTCTCATCATTTGTGAAAACCAAAAGGTGAACTTTGCTAAAATCAGTGAGCTTTTTCTTTCTTTCATATGTATGGTCATCATATTTCAAAGTTCTATACAAAGATAATACTCTGCCAGGTGCTGCTTTTAAATTTTCAATAATTTAGGCACTTCTGTGCTCTGATTACCTAATATAAACAAGCAAACAGAGTTGAAAATGTAAATTATGTTGCGAAGTCCTGCATCACGTCATTTCTATAATTTGGCAATCGGATAGGAAGTGTTTAACTCCAGTCTGCTATAGTGGTGTTCACTGATGTAGTGCAGTCTTTTGAATATGCATATCTTCGTAGGATATGATATTACATCTAGTTACTCAATAATTAACTGCTGTTACTGGCTTATTGCATGCCACATAAGTTCATTTGTCTACCAATTCATTTGTAGCATGGACCCATTAATTCAGTTGTCATCTTATGGAAGTTTTTTTATGGAGTATTTTCAGAGTTTGGACCAAGTGGAAGATGTAAAAGATTTGGATAAAAATGGTAGCATCCAAGTTCTGATGAAGACCTTGCAATCGTTATCATCGTTGAGATCAGTTCTAATGAAGGGCCTTGAAAGTGGCCTTAGAAATGATGCGACTGATAATGCTATAGCAATGCGACAAAAGGTTATTTGGTCAAAACACAACTCAGAAAATTTAGTTCAAATTGGCTGCATACATTTTCAGTTATATTTACTTGGCGAAGTTCTGCAGTGGCGCCTTTGTGAGATTGGTCTTGAGGATTACTCGTTTGTTTTGTTAAGCAGGTAATGAATTAATTAGTTAAACTAAATTATTATATATATTTTTAATTGTGCTTTCTTACAAATCTTATGGAGTATGTCTTGGTTTGTCAATGCAACATTATTGGTTTGGTCTTCCATTAGTTTTAAGAGTAAATTTCACAAAACTACAACTGTGGCCCACTGTCAAGGACCTACAGGTATAAGGAACAATTTTGCAGCACTATAGATTAAAGGGCTATTTGTATCGAGCTACAAGTTATACTGTGTACCATAACTCCCAACCATCTGACAACCACGGCGCACACGCTAGCCTCTCAAGCACCGATCTCCCACTTCCACCAACCCACGTCCTCAGGCCCCTGCCACCTCTTGCACCTAGTGCTGGGCCAGGGCGCACCAAAAGTAGAGGACTGAGCCTAGGGGTGGGCGTGGTTAGGATATGGTACGAACCGTCCCTAACCCACTGTCGCTAGAGCATTTGCCATGGGAATGGTTCGATCCATTTGTATTAGCTGATATGAACCCCATGCTCCAATGGATATTGCGGTTTGCACCTTTTTACTTAAATGCAACCTGCAATAAAGACCAAACAGAGAGCATACTACAAATACCGCACAGGGAGAACTCGGTGATTCACTGCTTTATTGTACATCAGTCTTGTGCCCTCTGTTTCTTCTTATGATTTTTCTCTTAAGACAATACAACCTGTGTATATATATACACAGCTCAAGCACTAGCTTGATACCCAACTCGGACATGGTATGATCTAAAACAGAGAATGTTATATATACACAGCTCAAGTACTAGCTTGATACCCAACTCGGACATGGTATGATCTAAAACAGAGCATGTATGAGTACATGTACCTGTATATGACTTGGACACCACACAAGAAATTCTAGCCGTACTCTCTCGCTCAAGCCCAACACACTCAAGTACTCTGACTCAAACACTAGCTTTATCAAGGTTATTAACTTATTTCCAACGCTGCAATGCATTTTCTTCTTCTTTTGAGAACAAGAGACTACCATGCATTAGTCTGAGAGAGATGGATCAGTCCTCTTGATCCTTTGGCTCAAAAGGTTTTTGTCCATTTGGACATCATTTTATAGCTTTGAGCCATTAACCATTAAGCTCTTGTTTTGAGGTGCCGATCCCTGATCCAGTGGATCGAACTGATCCACCCCCACCCTTAACCGAGCCCACCTCACAGTCCTTCCTAGGAAGCTATTCGCTTCACTGCCCTTGCAAAAGAAAAATGCGCTGGGGGCACCTACTGCATGAGAGATCAAGGCTGGCTGGGATTCCCGGAGGGAGAAGGGCAAGGCTTGGGAATTGCTGGTCCACTGGCACGGAATGCCAGCGGTGGACACTACCTGGGAGCTACGTTCTGAATTTCGTCGTTGCTACCCTGCACTCCAGCTCGAGGATGAGCTGTTTTTCCAGGAGGGAGGAAATGTTGTGGGCTCGCTTTTGGGTACAACATTATGTCATCAGCTCATTGCACTAAGGCACACGGTGACACATGGCAGCCTGGTAGGCAGCCAGTCCGACTTGCAATACTCATGGGCACACATGAGATTGAGTTGGCTTACGAGTTCAGGTAAGTTAGTTCAGGATTTGGTTAAGTTTATTAGCTTATATCTCTAAGCTAGATATGGTTGTTAGGGGCACCATCTTAGGCCAGAAATAATCAGTGTCCTTTTCATCGACCATAGCTATCAGAGCCTCTGTTACAGCTAGGAACAAGTCCCGCCGTCTCCGGGACGGCAGTAGCTTGCCTACACCACTTTGTTGTCCAATCTCACCAAAGCCTGAGATCCACATTCGTCCCCACCATCAATGCTCCTTCCACAAAACCATAACACTATAACTGTAGAAATAGAAACAGCCAACAATTCCGTTCCATGTTAGTATAAGGCAGGGTGGTACATAATTAACATTAACACCACATATTTTCTTGTACATTGTTTAGCTCAGTTATGCTACTCCCTTCATGTCATAGTATAGGTCCTTTTAGGATCTGTATCACTCGAACATTTTTAGGTTTGACTAGTACTATAGAAAAATTTACCAACAGTGACAACATCAAATCGATATTACTAGATCCATCATAATATGTACTTTCATAATGTATAATTATTTTTATTTGAAGCAACATATTTTTAAAGAAATTGATTGTTAAAGTGTCACGTTGGTCTGTGTCAATGTCCTAGAGGACTTTTGTTGTGATGACACAGAGGGAGTAATACATATGCATTGTTGGAATGGTGTAACTGCTACTAATTTATTCTGTAAGCTGGTTAGAGATAATTCGCCTTGTTATGTTATAATTTCTAGTTGTTGATCTAGCTAGATAAACTAAGGTTACTCTTTCAGAGATACCAGTGAGTTTATTTTCTCTGCTCTGGTACCATAACAGATACATCAATGGTCTTGAAGCTTTAGGTGGATCAGCTTCGCTTGTGCAGTGTGTGGCTAGAAATACTAGTATATGGGATAATACCCTTGATGCCCTTATCATTGGCATCAATCAAGTCAGCTTTTCTGGTTGGAAACCAGAGGAATGCATTGCTATAGGAAACGAGCTTCTTTCCTGGAAGCAAAAAGGTCTATCTGAAAGTGAAGGTGCCATTTTCTTCTTTCACATCTATCGTGAATGTTTCATCCCCTTTTTATGTTTTCATTGTAGTCAGGAGTGCTCTGAAAGCGTTTCATGTCATGTATGTAG